>JAXQQM020068387.1:0-75469 GCA_034641835.2 Pinus albicaulis
ATGATTACAAATCCCTGCGATCTGATACCATGTAAGATTTTGAGATACAAAGACCTAGATCTGCAAAACAATGAACAAAATTGCAAGAGAAGGAAGGAAGCGCGCAAGAATTTAGAAAAGAATGAAATTTGATTCATCAATATTAGTTTTGGAATAAATACATAAAAGCAACTAAGTTAAGCTTAGTTGTACATGAAATAACTATGGATAGTTAAAGCTAACTGAAGCTAAGTGTGCTTTATGTTATGTTAATGTGAAGATGCACCACATGCAAGAAGTAAGTTAACTTAACTAAGCAAGTGCACATCACATGCAAGCAGTAAGTTATCTAAAGCTAATTTAGGTGCATGTACACCAACACAGCTAGTCTAGGTGCATGGACACCAACATTTTGGATATGGCTATGGAATCTGTGCTGAGATTTATAGCTGTTATCTCTTTTCCTAACAGTTAAACAATTTGGGGTCACTGAGTTCCTTAATCCAACAGATTTCGATAAACCCATTCAAGAGGTAAACTCTAACATGAGAGTTTGGTCTTTTGGGGCAGCAACCTTAACAACATCTCTGCAACATGTTTTTTCTAAGTAAAACATATTTCTGATTGCAGGTGATTAAAGAGATGACTAAAGGAGGAGTAGATTCAAGCTATGAATGTGTTGGAAGAGTTGAACTTATGCTTGCCGCGCTTCAATGCTCTCACCCGGTCTGATTTTTTTGTATATTCAATCTTGTCACCGTTTATTATGTTAACTACGTTTTCCAATGAGCCAACTGATGTGAAGTATTGAACTCCATTACCTTCTCTGTAATCTCAAGTTTTCTCAGCATGTATGTGCTTTGTGTTGCAGGTATGGGGAAGAATTTTGCTTTTGAGTTTAGATGAAATGGATAAGAAGTTGAGTTTCAAGAGAAATTGCATCACATAGGATCCAACTGGATGACAGAGAACTTCGAGTAACATATGATCCTCATGGTATGGTGTTCGCTGCAGGAAATATATTGTGGGATGCATACCTAAAGATATTTGACGGGATTGACCGACTTAACCCTGGAGAGAAATGGAGTGAAGGGTGAATACATTGCCAGTTTAGAGAAGATAGGGATGGGTAGCGGCTGGAGACTGGAACAACGTAGCAGAGGAGAGAGTGAGCACTGCAATTATGGAACATTATTCTTTTAAAGGTTATGATGGGATAATGGAATAACAAGACTCAGTTCTTTGATGTTGCTGGATATATCAATGTAGGTCTGGATGTTTGCAAGGGAATGTTGCTAATTGGTCCGAGTTGTGGGTAACAATTTGTTAATGTGATCCCATTATTCAGTCTTAACTTTCTTTCTGAAGGTTTTTTAGGGTTTAAAATATAGATCTCTAAACATTGGCTATGTCAATGACCTATGCAGAGAGTCTGGAGGTGTGTATAATTATCATTCTTGCATATTTTTCATATACATTGTTATTGGATCTATATGTTGGATACAAGTCGGATGGTAGAACACGAAGGTAGTGCTGGCTATCACTCTCCAAGGAACCTGGTGTCTTCGTCAGAATCTAAATACCAGATACCTACATGGAACAACAAATGGTATGGATTGTGGTGCAAGTGGATAGACTCCCTCATCATATCACGCCCTTGTAAGAATTTTGGGTTTCGATTCTGCTCTAGATGGTGGACATGCCCAGGCTGCCTATGCTGTTGTTGTTGTCACGTATAGATTCTTGCATACCCAAGGGACTGGTTTTTCCAGTGAGTTATCTTTCCGTTTAATTATCGACGGCCCGATTGCCAGAATCATTGTTGGCTTTACAAGATTTTCAAAGATTTTTAAGGAGTTGGTGGGTTCTGACAGTGGACTGATAGTCCCCTCGACAATTTCAATATAAGATTGGGATCACAAAGGTGGCGACAGCCATTTAAAGCGTTTCAGGGGTATAAAAGGTATAAGAATAATGTTCACATGGGATTCTGATGCCGTTTTTGGACTGATGTAAATCATTTGTCCTTGCGGTTGGTTGGAAGATTTATGGGAGTTTCTCTCGAGCTTTCTCTGACTCCAGGTGTTTTATTAGAAGTGTCATAAGGGGGGATGGGTCATATTGGCGGCGTCTGAAAATTCTGATGGACTCTATAGTTATATTTGCTATCTAACAAGGATCTGCTCGGATTAACTTCTTGAGGCTTGGAATAATTTATGCATTCCTTTTCTAGATATTATAAGTGTTTTGGCGATCTCTAAACATGGAAGTTCTAATGCAATGGGTCGGAATATAACTTCATTAATACTCGAGATTGAGTATTCATATGATGTGACCTGGCTGACGTTATTGTTGGTCACATCAACATTCCCATACTTGATTGAGAATACTGCCTAATTTATTCCAAATATAATATTTGCGTCCTTCACATCTTTTGGTTTTTTGAAGAATTCTCTTTCACTGCTGGCGGTGCTACGTTGCGTGTTTTCGGTCAGATGCAAAATCACCTGACAAATCACATGGCGGTCCTCGGTACATGAATGAATTGAGTTTGGGTTTGGATTCGGATACCTCGGCACATGAGGCATTCATCAAAGCAACCATCGCAGCGGAACAGAGTTATGGGAGATACTCTGAGGTGGACAGTTTGATTATTAAACAGGCCCTCCTAAACTACCCTTCTGTAAAGGTGAAATCGCATGGTGGGCACAATTGGAATTTCCATAAGAAGAACAATTCTGGCCGAGGCAGAAGGAAAAAGACCTGCTACAAACATAAGATTTAGGGAAATCAAATTGGATCATGATGATTTATGTCGAAGGGTCACCAGCTTGCAGAAGAGGGCACTAATTGGGAGATGGATGTTCCTGAAGGGTAATGAAGTTCACATGGACAGCTGGGTTAAACAATTCTGGTTTCCGATGATTGGATACTCTCCAAAAATTAGTATGCTCTTGAATGGATGGTTCAACATCCATTTCATGGATGAGAAGGACATTTTTAAGATAATACACAATACCTGGGTACGGGGACGTAGTTTCATGCAGCACGTCCCCTGGTATCTGGGATTTAACCCAGTAATGGAAGCCCCAAGGAGTTGGGTGTTAGAATTTTGGACTCTCAAAGTGCTTAGAGCCATAGGGAACTCCATTGGAAGTACTAAATATATTGACCCAAGCATTGTTGGTGCCAGTGATAAAAGAATTGCATGGATTTTGGTCGAGGTGAATTTTGCTGGTGCTCTGCAAGGGGACGTGGATCTGATATGGGGACAACGCCGACATCGCCAAAGAATTGATTTTTGGGGTATTCCATTCAGATGCCTCATATGCCACAAGACCGACCACCTTTGGGATAATTGTCCTTTTCGCATTTGAGATGGACGTATCGGGACAAATAGGTCAGATGGGCGTCGACAAAATCATGTTGCTCCAGGAACTCCGGGTGGACTTATCTCAGGTAACTCTATTCCTTTATCCTATGATGATGACGCATATGTTTCTGCAAATGGACATAGTGATAGGACGGTTTCAGTTGATGATGGGGTGGGTCGGGATTTACTTAACTCTGAACCGGTTCCTTCTGATGTTGGGGTGGGTCGAGATTTCTCTCATTCTGAACCTAGTAATCCGGGGCGGGAAAATTTTATCTCTGAGCCTAGTAATATGTTACATAGGGGGGAGGACGAGAATAATCCATCTCGATCCAACAATGAGTTGGTACCTACTGAGTTTGTCTGGAATTGAGGGGTGCATCTCCAACACCCGCGTCCACGGCGGACCCTCCTTTATTCCATTCTACCAACTATTTTATTGGGGAACCTTCTATTGTACAAGAGACCAGGAACTCGATTGCATCATATGCACCGCTTTCATTGCCGTCTTCACCAAATGAGTCTGTGGTCCTACCTGAATCCCCCCCGGAATTCGGTGGGGAGCGACATTGACTCTCTATTGGGTAATCTGAATATTGACTTAGCCACTCTAACTATTTTTTTAAAAGCTTATTGTCTCCCCTGATGGTGTCATTACCCACTCCAATGCCTCCAATGTGACTATCAGAAAGGAAAAAAAAAATGGACCGAGACATTCAAGAGGTAGACTTAGGGTATTGTCACTCTTTACCGACGAACATGATAACCTTACAGACATTCCCATTGCAGCGGCTGATGATATCAATGGCAATCTACGGGCGCTTAGAGCAAGTTACCCCCCAGATGTCCCACGATGATCCAATTTATATCTATGAATATACGGGGGATAGGCGATGCCTCCAAACTACATTGCCTTTGGAATATTTTTTCCTCTGAGGTACCTTGTATCATCTTATGCCAAGAAACCTTATGTCTCCGAGGTAAGGCCATCAATGCTTTATTAAGCATCCGAAAAGGTTGGCATGCAGTGGCAATTGATGCTACTGGACACTCGGGTGGCATGATTGCTCTCTGGAACCCGTTTGGGGCGAAGTTCAAAACCTACAGTTTTTTTGGAGGGATTCTCTTGGCTGGCTATATTCGGGGTATTGAAGGTCTTTTCAACATTGTCAATCTTTATGCACCATATCAAAATAGATTACCTTTCTGGAACAAGCTACATATTTTGGGGATCCTATCCTTACAAAATTTGATTATTATGGGTGATTTCAATTCTACTTTGCAGTCTGATGAAATTTGGGGTGATAGGGCAAGGAATGATAGCCTGTCCGATTACATGAATGATATGTTTCTATCATCTCACTTGGTTGACATCCCCCCTATTCCTATTATCCCCACCTGGACTAATAAAAGGGTGGACGAAGCATATATCGGCAAAAGACTTGACAGAGCCATGGTAAAGGACAGTCTCATCAACACACTGGGTATGCCCAGATCATCGGTGTTGGTCTCAAACATATCAGACCATATGCCGATACTTCTCTCATGGCAATTGGGGGGTCGCTCCCATGGATTACCCTATACATTTAACCGGGCATGGTTGGAGGGCCAGGATTTTGTGAAACTTATAAGGGAGTCCTAGCTGGATAAGGATGATCTAGGTGGATTGTCGGGATGGAATCGCTTTCATTACAAAATGCAGAAAATAAAGAAGGCGGCCAAAAAATGGGAGATCAACAAGAAACAGGCTCTCAAGGTTGAGCATTGTGATATTATGGACAAGATGAGGAATATATATATGGGGTTCACAGTAAAGGCTCCAGATGAGGAGACTAATCGTAACCTGAAAGCACTTGGGGACCAGAAAAAGGAGATCCTTAAAATTGAAGAAATCTCTTGGAAACTTAAAAGCAGAAATACATGGTTAAAAGAAGGAGATCTAAACACAATTTTTTTTCATAAATGTGCAAATGATAGGAGGAATAGGAATGCTATTTGGCGCATTAAAAGATCGGATGGCAGTTTTGCGCTCACTATTTCTGACATTCAGGAAGAGGCCCTATTTCATTTCTCATCCTTCTACCAAAAGGATCTCAGTATTGATGATAGTTGTCAAAAGTGGATTTTGGATCACATTAACAGAATGTATGATGAGAAAGATATTAAGCTATTAGATGAAAATATTACGATTGGAGAGGTAGAAGGGATTCTCAAATCTTTCTCTCATGACAAATGTCCGGGTCTGGATGGATGGACATCAGAATTTTTTCTGTTCTTCTTTGATATAATGGATGTTGAGATTGCCAAGATGGTGGAGCTGTTCAGGACCACCGGACATATGCCATCAAATTTAAATTCCACCTTTATTGCTCTCATCCCAAAAGATATCGATCCTACCTCTTTTGGGGAGTTCCGTCCGATTTCCCTCTGCAATCTATTGTACAAGATCTCCTCCAAAATAATTGCCAATCACTTAAAGCAGACTCTTTCTGAACACATTTCTCTCGAACAATATGGTTTTCTTAAGGGCAGATCTATACATGATGCCATTGCTATTGCACAGGAGATATTACATACCATGCACTATGAGAAAAGAGAGGCTCTGGTTACGAAAATAGACCTTTATAAAGCTTATGACACTCTGGATTGGTCATATTTACGCCTTGTATTGTTAAAAATTGGTCTACCTCTTAGGATCATTCGTTGGATCATGTCCTGCATTACCACTGTTAGATACACAGTTATTATTAATGGTCTTCCAACATCCTTCTTTGAGGCAGGTAGGGTACTCTGGCAAGGATGCGCTCTGTCTCCTCTCATCTTCATTTTAATTATGGATGGTTTCAGCAAGATTATGCACATGGCGGAACAAAAGGGCTATATATCAGGATTTTCTTTCTCAGATTCCACCTCTACCTCCCACTCTCTTTTTGTGGATGACATGTTATTATTTGGAACTCTTATTAGAAATCACTGGTTTTATGTTCATTTCATGCTTATCAGATTTGGCTCCACCATAGGATTATGTATTAACAAAGCTAAATATTTTATGTTATATGAATATGGAGACATGGAAGAAATATATTTTATTGTTGATTTCCTTAGGATCAATTACAAACTGGCCTTGGAAGGTTTTCAATATCTCGGCTATAGAATCAAACCATGTGGATACAAGAATAGGGATTGGTTGTGGATGGTGGACAGATTCAGGGAAAAAATCAATAAATGGACACACAGATGGCTGACAATGGGAGGCAAGCTCTTCATGATACAAGCAATGTTATCACAACTAATTGTTTTCTGGGGGCATCTCTTCTTTTTACCTGAACTGATTGCTGATAACATTAACAGGATAATTGCGTAGTTCTGATGGAATGGATCCGGGAAATCACACAAATATCGTCTCAATAAATTGGAGACACTATGCCAGCCCAAATCTCATGATGGATGGGGCATCTTGAACATGAGGGTGTTCAATAAAGCTCTGCTGATCAAGTCTTTTTGGCGTGCTATTAATGGGTTTGGTATTTGGAACGATATTATCACATGTAAGTATCTCGAGGGTGATACCCTTCATAAACCGCAGCACAGATGGGCCTTCAATCTGAGGATGCTCTAGACTGGGAATAGTTCTATGATACATTAAGGTCGGCAGGGGTATGTTATGCTATGAGGGGAGATATGGTGTCTTGGGATAGGCCAACAAATGGGGTTTTTCTTATTGTCAAATATATATATTACAACACTAATCTAGAATTATACTCGGGACAAATTACTAGAATTTTTTTCCCTTTCTGGTATCGAAAGATTCCCACAAAAATCATTCTCTTTGGGTGGCTAGTATGGCGAGATAAAATTCTTACCTGGAATAACATTATCAAAAGAGGCATAAATGGGCCTAGCAGATGTGCAATATGCTACGAAATGGAGGAATCTTCTAGACACATTTTCTTTCGTTGCTCTGTTGTGATTCAGCTATAGAAATTATTCAGTGTTCATATACTTGAGCCATCTTGGGCACCGAAAGACTTTGTTTTTGCTGCTGGTGAATGGGATAAATTAAATAGCAAGTTTAGATCTCTCCCATTCTTTCTCATCTGGGAAGTTTGGTTGGCTAGGAATAGACTTATCTTTGATGGTACTCCATTCATCCTTCCCAACATATTTGCAGCGATAATGAGATGGATTGATGAACAGAATCCAACTGAGATTAAGATGATGGATGGATCCCACAGAATTCGACCACATGAGATATCCATCCTTGCAATCTTCTTTGATGGAGCGTGCAAAGAGGGCAATACAGGCTGTGGTGCTTGGATTAAGTTGTCTCGAAGAGAAAGGATCCACTTACATTGGAATGGTGGTCCGGGGACCAACAATAAAGCGGATATTATGGCCTTATGAGGTGGACTTCTTGCTGCAGTCAATCTAAAGTTGACAGAGGTCCATATCTATGGAGATTCTAAATTGATTATTGATTTCATCTCTGGTCGCCAGCATATGAACATTCCGGGACTACAGGGTTGGATCAAGAGGACGCAAAGATTATGGCACAGATTGGACAATCCTCCTATCTCTCACATTTATAGAGAAAACAACATGAGGGCCGACGACTTATCAAAAAGAGGTATCAATGCAGTTTTTGGGATTTTGCAGGTTGTTCACTTCAAGGATGGGGCACAAATTTGGAACAACTCTATTCCAATTCCATATAATATTATCTACCCTCTTGGAGCGACGGTCATATTATTTTATCCAGCTATGGTCTATATCATATTTTATATACAGGTTTTTTTGGATTCTAATACAGTCTGCTACTTATATATTTCTTCTGTCCAAGCGAACACATACACAACACTTTTTCCCAAGCGAGCCTGATATGAACTACTCCTCTCAAGCGAGCCTGCTAAGTTTTTATCAAGCGAGCCTGATTTCGAACCATACCTCTCAAGCGAGCCGGCTATGTTTTTTTTTGTTTTTTTGTTTTTTCCACAAGCGCACACCTCTCAAGCGAGCCTGCTCTGTTTTTTCACAAGCGAGCCTGTTACGTTTTTTTCCTACATCTTCTACACACATCTATTTACAGATAGAGGCAATGATCACATGTTGATTCAAATATTCTCCAGGAGAGCTTGTTTTTCTTATACTTGGTATGTATTTAGATGGTCTTTAATGCTGAATCTGAGCAGATAATGGTAACATTCTTAGATTCTTCTGGCCTTCACACAAATAAGATACAGGTTCTTTTTGTCATATGATGTTTCAAATGGCTGTATAAGACAGTTTATCATGTCTGGAAATTTTGACTGGAGAGGATTATGCCCCCCACAGTTTGGTGATCCTGCCATGGTTATTTAGGCTTTTTTCTTTCTTAGAAGAGGTTCTGGGATCTCTATGGCGATGTGGGTAGCTGAGAATGTAATGACTTGACTTATGAACTGTTATATAATACAGAGTTTTTTTCTTTCTGAAAAGAAGAAGAAGTTGAGTTTCAATCCCGTGGAGATTCTAGAAGGCCGGAAACTAAAATATGTAGTCTGTGGAGGTTTCAAGAAATCGGATATACGCAGCCTGGTAGATAAATACATGAACAACGTAATTTCTCAGTCTTTCTCTGATCCCCTGCCATTTTTTATTTTGTTGTTCTCATGGAATGCTCTGTGTGGAACATGAACTCAGAAATCAAAGTGTTAATCATTGCAGGAATTTGATTTGGGCAAGTATATAACTCAGAGAATGGCGTTCTCAGATATTAATGTAGCCATGGAGATGCTTATAGCCGGGAAGTGCTTACGATGTGTTCTGCAAATGGATGAAGATTTTGTACAAACTAAAATGTAAAATGTGTCAAGGGTTGAATAGTGAGTGCTCCAACTTCCATTGATTTTTGGCGAGATAAAAAGAGAGTACTCTGTATTCTGAATTAATTAATTTCCGTGTATTCACCGTTTAGCAAGAAAACGCCATAAGCTGTCACGTCATGATCTTACAGCCAGATTAGTCAATCTCCTTCCACGTATGTTAATGTATATCTTGGCTCTTTTCGTTAATGTCAAATCCATATAGAAATCATGATTTTGACGCACGTGATTATAAAATAATTTGTAAAGCTTTAGCTTTTCGTCAATGTCATATTCACACTGAAATCATAATTTTGACTTATCCTGGCTAAATGTGAAAAGAATATAGTTCAGAATTTTAAAAGTGAAGTTAAAAAGATGATGCCTTAATACAAGAAATATTAAAAGATTTTGATTTTATTTTTTATCTTTATGATTATCTAACTGACAAAGAATGGCACTATTTAAATTTTTCTGATAGGGAAAACGAAATATGTCTGAGAATACAGGAAGCTACTTCTACAAATAAGCAATGAAGTTGCCAAGGCTATGCAAATTATTGAAAGGTTTAGAACTGAATGGAATTATATCCAACTATTTGGTATTCCATCTTTATGGACCAATGAACACCGAATATCAGAGCATAGGTTTCATGAATCCTTAGTCCGCGGTTTTTGTATTGATCGCGTGGCAATGGAGTTTTAAAAGAAGCCGACAACGTTTTTAATAAAACAAAAGTCAACAAACTAGTATACTTTTGGTACGTGAGCCTTTTTGAAAAAGTGTCATACCTTATTATATTCTAAAGTCACGTGGGTGGTTGCTTTTGGGAAATCGTGACACCCACGTTTGCTTTATTACAAAGATTTAGTGCATGGAGATTTGAATTAAAGAGTTCTATTAATAAGTTTTTTTTAAAAGAGCTTATTATAAAAGATATTTTTTTATATATAATTTAAAAAAAAACAATATTATATTAAAACATATATTAAGGTTTTATTGAAAGAGGTTTTCTTTTAAAGGAGTTTTGCAAAACTCATAAAAAAGAGAAATTTAGGGTTTTTATCAAATTTTTAGTCACAACTTCTTTCTTGCACTAAGACAGATTACGATGTGTGGGCTATTAAAATGGAGACTATGCTAAAAGCATAATGTATGGGATCATGTCAAGTTTGGATTTGCGTAACTTCGAATGACGCAGTATCAATGTGCCCTTGCATTTGTAGACAAAGAGAAATGGAAGAAAGACAAGCTAAGAATGCACAAGCATTACTTTATCCGTGCTGGTGGAGGACTCTGAGAGAAGAAAACAAGATAATGATAACTTCTTCAGCAAAAGAAGCATGGGAAACTTTAACGACAAGCTATCAAGGTATGGCCAAAGTTAATATTGTTAAATTGCAGAATACTAGGAGAGACTTTGAAAGTCTGCAGATGAAGGAGACAGAGGACATTGATTCCTTCATGAATAGGGTCATGTCTGTCGTCAATCATTTAAAAATCTATGGTGAAGATGTTAAAGATCGAATAATGATTGAGAAGGTTCTTCGATCTTTGTCTACCAAGTTTGATGTTGTGGTAGCAGCCATAGAAGAAGAAAAGGATTTGGAAAAACTGATAGTTGATGAGTTGATGGGATCCCTTTTATCGCATGAGGCGATGATAGACAGAAATAAAGATTCCACTTTAGAAACTGCCTTCAAAAGTCAAGTTTATATTTCAAGAGGTCGAGGCAGAGGTCGATCGAGAGGCAGAGGACAAGGTGAAAACTATGGTGGTTAGAGAGATGACCGAGACGAGCATGAGCATCAAAGTGGAAGCAACAACATCAGAAGATTTCATAACAATCAAAGGTAAAGTGTTATTATTGAAATAGATTTGGTCATTATGCTCGTGATTGTAGGAAGAAGATAGCTGATCAAGGCAATCAGAGAGCTAATGTTAGTACATAGAATATTAACTCCATGTTTCTAGAATGCAACACCATGCATGAACCCTCTGATAAGGTCTGGCTATTAGATAGTGGTTACAGTAACCACATGACAAGCAACAAGAATTTGGTTGCAAATTTGGATGCGCTAGTGACGACAGAGGTAAAGTTGGGGACTGACAAGACTGTGGTTGTAGATGGCAAAGGAGTGGTCAACATTGTGACCAAGCAGGGGGAACCAAAGACCATATCAGAGGTATATTATGTCCCTGGACTCAAACACAATTTAATAAGTGTTGGTCAATTGACGCAGAAAGGATACAAAGTTATCTTTCAAGGGAAACATTGTGTTATTTACGACAAATCCCCAAGCAAGCAGCTGATTGCAAAGGTGTAGATGACGAGGAACAAACTTTTTCCTCTAATTATGAAATACAATGATCAGGTTAGTTCTTTTACAACTGCATGTTCTGATGATTACTGGTTATGGCACTTTTGGTTTGGACACTTGCATTTTTCCGGTTTAAGATTGTTGCAAAGAAAAAAAATGGTCGGAGGTTTACCTCCCATCAAAGAACTCCGTTTAGCACTTGTGAGTGTCGCATCTTGGCAAAGCAACACTGTGAAAGTTTTCCAAAAGGATTTTCTACTGAGTAGAGAAACCACTTGAGTTGGTGCACTACTGACCAAAGTGGACCTATGAGGACACAGTCGATTGGTGGAAGTTGTTACTTCCTCACTTTTATCGATGACTATCAAAGCAGAAGACTTGGGTTTACTTTTTGAAGTAGAAGTTTGAAACTTTTGCAAAGTTCAAAGAGTTGAAAGCCTTAGTGGAGAACCGAAGTGATCGACGGATCAAGGTATCGAGATCCGATCGTGGTGGAGAATACAATTCGAAGGGCATTCCATGAGTACCACAAACAACATGGAATCACAAGACAATTTACAACAGTAAACACATCGTAACATAATGGTAGTAGCAGAGAGAAAGAACCGGAAATCCATCATGAACATGACAAGGAGCATGTTGAAAGCAATACACTTGTTTAATGAGTATTGAGGTATGCAGCTGGGATGCGTTGTTTATGTGATGAAACAGCATCTCCTACAAAGAGTGTGATGAACATAGTTCCAGAAGAAGCATGGTCGGGGTAGGTCATACAAGTATCTCATTTCAAAGTTCTTGGATGTGTAAAGCTATGCACATGCACCTCAAGGCATACTGAGGTAAATTAGATGATCAAAGTGAAAATGTATATTTACTAGTTATAGTGAGCAACCAAAAGCATACAAATTGTATAACCCTCGTCACCAATAAGAGACAATCATTAGCAGAGATGTTGTGTTCAAAGAACATGAGTCATGGAATGGGATCGTAGACACACTAATCGATGCACAAACACCATTGATGGAAGATGATGATGTAGAAGAAGAGGAGAAGAAAGAACGAAGAGAGCAGACACCAAACAGAGTCACACCGACGAAGGGCTCCCGCATTTTCGTAGCTGACATGGATCTTCAAGCGGATCAATGTGACCCGTAATTCTCCAAGCAATGAATCGAGTCATGAATCAAGTAATGGTAAGAAAAATATGATAAGTCTGAAAGATATTTATGATGATTTGGATGTCGGCTCAATTTTTGCATTTTTGGCATTCCAACCTTCTTCATTTGAAGAAGCAATCAGACATGACAATTGGGTGCAAGCCATGGATGAAGAGATGAATTCAATTGAAAAGAATGATACATGGAATTTGGTTGATTTACCAAACGATAGAAAATCTTATTGGTGTGAAGTGGGTGTACAAGACTAAAGTGAATGAGAAAGGTGAGATTGATGATTTAAAGCAAGACTTGTAGCAAAAGTATTCTCGCAGCAACCGAGAATAGAATTTGGGGAGACATTTTCTCCGGTAGCCGCATTGGATATCGTAAGAGCGACTCTAGCGACAACAACTCGCAATCAGTGGAAAGTATATCGGATGGATGTCAAATCAACCTTCTTGAATGGAATTCTAGAAGAAGAAATTTATGTGCAAGCACTCTCCAGGTTATGAAGTTGAAGGGTGCAAGAGGATAAAGCTACTAGATTGAAGAAAGCTCTATGGATTGAAGCAAGCACCTAGAGCATGGTATAGAAGAATCGACAATTACATGTATCAAGAATGGATTTTGCGAAGTAGCATTGAGTCTACCTTATACACAAAGATAAATGGGCATGGAGCAGATTTTGATTTTTTTTCCTATATGTCGATGATATGATTTTTTGCTAGTGTGATCTTGAGATAGATGAATTTAAAGCGTACCATGATGAAAGAATTTGAGATGATAGATTTTGGTTTCATAAAATATTTTCTTGGCATTGAAGTTGAGAAATCTGAAAAAGGAATATTCATTTGTCAAAATAAGTATGCCGGAGATTTGTTGAAAATATTTGAGATGGAAAATTGCAAACTCGTACCTGCACTGCCTGCAACAGTACAAAGTTAAGCAAGGATGATAAAGGAGCATATGTCGATCCCTAACTCTATTCAAAAGATTGGTTGAAGCCTCATGTATCTCACGGAGACAAGACCCGAGATATTATCAGAGTGACTTTGATTTCGATTTATGGAGACTACAAAAAGGCACACATTGGAGTGTTGGAAAAAGAATTCCGAGATACATAGCAAGAACTAGAGATTATGACATAATGTATGCATGGACTTTAAAAATAAAGAATTTTTTGGATATACAGATAGTGATTTTGTAGGAAGTTTGGATAATCGAAGAACACATACGGTTATGTTTTTTCATCTTGGTTCGAGAGTGATAGCATGGGAATATAAGAAACAACCTATTGTGACACTATCACGCGAGTGACGCAGAATATGTAGCGGCAACTTTAGTAGCATGTCAAGCAGTATGGTTAAGAAGAGTATTGGATGGACTCAAGCAGAAATAGCAAGGATCAACAATGATATACTGTGACAACACATTAGTGATTGCACTATCAAAGAACAACGTGTTTCATCAAAAGAGTAAGCATATTGATACTAGATATCACTTTATTCGAGAACTTGTAAGCAATGGAGAAGTTCACTTGAAGCCTTATAGAACGAGTGATCAATTGGCCGATATCTTTACAAAGCCATTAGCGAGAGATTTGTTTGAGTTTCACAAAAGAAACTTGGGTGTTGTAAGCCTACGTCGAGACATAGTACCAATAGACATGTTTGAGTTGTCATGAGTTATGTTTTAGTTTAGTGGTTGTAATTAAGGGGGAGTGTTAAAATATATAATTACTTCCCACATGCAGAGTTAGACAAACATGCTTAAGTAAATTAGTTGAGTTGAGTTATAGATATATTTGGTGAATGAGTTCTGAAGAGTCGATTTAAGTGAGTTGATCAAGTTCGAGCTTATGTGAGAATGTGTGCATGTCAATTTAGGTTAAATACCCTTCACCGAGTTCATTGTATTCATTGAGTGAGATTGTGATTTAGAATGATTGAGATTAATTGAAGAGCCGCAACTCATTGTTTTGTGTGTGAAATAATTGTGTTAATTGTGTGATTGAATCCTCTGCCTATCCAATAATAATTCCTAAAGCGAGATACAAGATTAAATGGTACAACAAAATTCCTAAACCCAGATACAAGATTAAATTGGACCTGATATCCGCTAGGACTGTCAAGTCCACCTCATTGGTTATCGACTTCGAATGGGAGAAATTCTGTATAACTTAAAAAAGGCCCTCGAAAGAACAAATATCTTGGCCTCCATTATGCAAGGTTACTACCTCCTAGTCTACAATCGGCGAGATTGCAAGTTGACTTTGTCTGATGCATATTCCATAAAATTCATCCTCAATCCAACAATAAGAACTATGCTTATCCTAGAGATTCGATTCTAGTCGTTGACTTGCCTCAAAATCTGAACAAAGTAAAGAAATCCACAAGGAAAGAAGAATATTAGTTAGTCACCTTTTAATTTTTTTAATTTCCAAAGTTTCTTAAAGGTTGTTACAAGACATTTAAGACCAAACAATTATTTAATTTTGTATATAAGATCCTATTTCTCACTTTGAGAGGGTCGGATACGTAAGGACAAATATTTTTTGACTTAATGATCCGAATGTACTTGATACATAGATCTATAATTTAAATTGAATGATTATCTCAATGTGATTTATAAACGAGTGTACATATTCTCCTTTAAATGTTCACGAGTTGCAAACTTGATTTATGATTTAGACAACATCTTATTTGCTTAATCTCCTTTGATCTTTGATATTATATTGTTAAAGATGGGGTGCTTAAGTCGCTTTCGTTTATGATTCAAACGTTGAGGCTTCATGAGCCTAACTCTAAACTTTATTTTGTTCGTTGATGAAACTAATCTTTATCTTCCATGTGATTGTCATTTGTGGTAGTTTGTATTAATTTTATATGTTTGTTGTTCAATAGCTGTACGAGATTATGTTTGACTTGTTCAACATTAACTCATAACAATACTTTAGTGATATCTATGTCTTAATATTTATTATTTCTCAATCTTGTCATAGTTTATTGTGAGAAATAGTTACATTTAATGTAATGCTCTATGTAAAAATCTTTGGTTAAGGTTTCTTTTATTTGAATCTTAAGTATTATTTTTGTGTGCTTTTATTCTTCTCTTTTATGTTTGTTGGTCTCCTTGTTTAATTATTCTCTCATTACTTGATACTTGTTTTTTTCGCATAAATAGTTTCATTTGGTTAGTAATATGATTTATTTAACTACACTTTGAATCACTTATGTTTTTAACACCTTATTATTATAACATCTCTCGATACTATCAATAACCGGTCTTTTATCAAATTTTCTATTGAATATTTATTATAAATAATATGGTAGGGAATGCCTACTTATTATTATGTTGATAAGTAAGGATTCCCAACTTACTATTTTTATTTTATGTTGATAATGGCTCTCTGGCCTGCAACACCACACGGTTGTTCATGATCGCATGTTCTCATTTCTCGGAGTACTTAGTGGAGTTCCACCTCTCACCGTATCTTCACTTTTCTACTTATGCCTTATCTTAGATCTATTGGACTATTCTCACTCCGTCGGTCCTCAATTCATGCTTTTGCAGAGTCCCGATGTATTTTCTCGTACTTATACTTCCACTAGGTAACTATCATCTGGCTCGTGTTGCTTTTGTCTTTGAAAATATAGCATGCTCTATAGCATAACCACATTCACTTAATCTTTCTTTCTCCTTGGATGTGACAATCTTCTCATCGTTAATCTTGCAATCCTCTCTATCTCAGCCTTAAAATTTGGGAGCGTCCATCTGCTAAGGAGAGTCTTCCTCTCTTCTCTTTTCCACTAACTTTTCCTCATGGCGATGCTAGGATTTATCAATGTTGTAATGCACCATTTTGTTGCTCATCCCTTTATTCTTTTGTTGCTCCTTGGTGTCATTTGTATGTGTTGTTACACGCACATGAAACCATTAGCCAATCCAAAAACACCAATAACATATTTACTCATCACCTTGACATGTATGCAATAAGCATGCTAATTTGATACTATTTGGAACATCAAGTCTTAAGTTAGTATGAAAATTAGAAAAATAAAATAACATATTATAATATTCCATTGCTATCATTTTACAATTTTGATATCAATACATATGTGATACAACACCCAATGTACAACCGACACACTCTTTTTCATACAAAAAACAATCAACCTTTAAACAACAGCTTTCGCAGTATGGTATCCCACACTTTGAAATAGAAACTCAATCTTATATTCCAAGCGTTTAAATATCGAACTCTTGTCACTCTAATGTTGCACCCCTACCCATTCAAGTTGAGTATTTCTGAACTCCGGGTGTATTTTCCTCTATAAAAGTTGATATAAAATTAAGGCAGCATTTAATATGAACATTGAAATATTTTATTTATGGTTGGCACTATTTTTTTATGTTATTAATATATTAATCGTTTTAAATATGTGTAGCTTAGGTGGTTCCTTCTATTTTATATTAATAAAGTCGGGAAAAATATACAAAAATAGACCTCGCAACTCACGTCTAATGCGAAACCAGATATGCTATTTTGGCCATCGAAGTTCAAAAGTATGTCCAACCAAAACATAAAGAGCCTTTAACTGGCCTCATACCATGCATATGTCGATACTTAATATCTAAGTCCGGAGACAACATCATACACAAAAAGTGCTAACCACTAAAAAGAGAGTAAGACAACCGGATCAAGAAAACCTTAATCATCCTCATATTCCAATCGCTACCGGATCTTTGGCAAGAGTAGGCACGATAAAGTCAGCCGTGACTCGTCGCGTAGACTTAATTTCCTTCTCCAACCTTCCCAAGCCTCGCATATTGATGCAATTGGCCTTGCATTGATTTCTGAATGTTCCTATTAATATCCGCTAAGGTTGATTCCCGGCCTTCGGCTCTCTCGCTATCGACATAATTGCCTTGGCCAACAAAGGCATTTGATTAATCAATAAGTTCTAAATAATTGTTGAAACAAAGAGGTTCGGTCTCACGAGGTGTGCCAGAGGTCATTAATCACATTACGCATGTCCTCCATAGCCATATCATCGTCCATGTCTATGTTATTTAAGACCTGCGTTTCCCACCACGTAACAATACTGAACGAATTGAATTTGGGATTTCTTCCATAAAAGTTTCTGAAACCACGGTTCCAGTATGTTCTTGCGTAGCATTTCTTCCTTCTTTTCCTCGATGCACGCGAGAGAAGGTTTTGCCTTTTTCTCTAGCAGAGCCTCCTTTCCTTCTTTTAACCATTTTAAAAGAGAACCTAACAAATCAAGCTAAAACTATCATCCAAACAACAACACCGTGTCGAGATCCACAAGACAAAATGTGAAACGGACACGGAAAGAGCTGATGCCCTTTCCCGGAGTTAAGCTCCATGAGAAAGATAAGAGGTAAACGAGATAGAGCAAACACTACTACCCACCGAATGGAGCACGAAAAAAGGCTGAAGCGCCACCCAATGATCTACACCCACGAACAAAGACCCAAAGATTGTATCTCGTATATAAAAATCCCGTAAGGAAATTGACACTTAAGAAACCTAATTTCGAGAATTGTAAGGAATAAACGGACAGAGAAGATGCATCATAAGCGCTGCATGAGAATCCCCGACAAGCTTCGTAATTTTTCAAGCAACAGAACAAGGACCAAACCATACCCGATACTCGCTTATCTACGGAAAGTTATTATCATAGAGAACAACCCATCTAAATACGAGATACGCAATATAGCATTAAACCCTTTCACGAACCCATCAAAAAGATGCCAAGAACCTAAAATTATAGTATAATTCAATTACCATAATTCTAGCGATGCATTCGTGATCAAAAGGAAAACAGACAGACGAAGACGAAAGTTACTAGACCGAGAATTGGGTGATGCACGTAAAGCACGTTGAAGAAAAAGAGCATACACCAACTTCCCAGAACCATCTACATGTGTTCATACCGCACCGACCAAACCTCCATTAAAACAAATCATCTAAAGAAGACCATGACGAATATCACGCAAACGACGATAGAGCAATCATGCCGAGAAAGGTAAGAATGTAGATACATACCACTTATCTACCGAGCCGTTTCACCCCGAGAGCTTGCCTCGGTAAAACCCACTGGCAGGCACTACCAACTTCGAAATAAAACCTCAACACAAGAAACCAAATAATGTCATGCGAATTAAACTTACCTTCCATTTCACACGTCACCTCGCTCTTTTTTCCAAAACTATTCGACATCCTCATGGCAGCCGACCTAGCTAGACTCTCGTTAGTGTACGAGGCATTAATTGTGGTTGGTGTTGGAGGTCCCATCTCTGGTTTTCTTGCGGCGGTTGCATCGTCGCCACTCACGTAGCAGGGCGTCCTCACGTCATCCCGAGGGTCCGCCACTGGGTAAGCTCTCGCCCCTACCACACTCGATCGGGGGATACTATTATCCCTTTGTCTTCCACAGTGTTGATCCCTCTGCCATTAGAATATTCTAGAGCCTAGGGACAAACGTAGACCACCTTCCGTTGCCATGGCCGATCCGAAGAGAATTCATCGAGTAGCTTTGATATGCGATTCGCAAGATAATCAGAAGCCTGCCTTGTTTCCTTACCTTCTCACATGCGAAAGGTATGATGTATTCAATGTTACTCAAAACTTGTTGAATTTCCTGTACCCGGTCTTTGTTGTTCTCCAACTCTTAGTAATTGATTCCCAATTCGCTCCTTGTAATAGTTTTATGATAATACTAGTGCCAATTGCTGAATCACCTTCGATACTGACCTGCTATAGTGCTCACAATTTGTGATTTCTAGTCCTAATTTTCACATCTTTAGCTGCTAAACTTTGATTCATTATGTGGTGTACCCTAATTCAATAGCATAAATTCTTATAGTTGTACCGTCCCAGGAGCCTGCGAATATTCCGCGCAAGCCTGGCACGGTCCAAGATTTCTCTTCGACGCTCCATCATAATTCGGTTTACAAAGCTGATTGACGAAATGCATCAAGCCTTTCTCACCTAATATGGGCAGGGATATTAATTGTTTCCGGGGAAGATGGTGATATCATTTCTTCTTTTCAAGTTTAATTCGTCGAAGGATTCTCCTCCTGTCCTTCAGCTACCCAATCCTCATGGTCCCATTTTTAGCCGAAGATTGTTTCTCGAATTCCTCGCTTAGTGATGTTCCAAATTTCCTCATTATTAAGCCATGCGCTCTTGAAAAATCCTTCTATTCCTTTCTTTCCACTTGGACCAAAGTAAGAATCCCATTACAAGTGTCCATGCCTACGTTCACCACAAGGCTTTTCTATCCACCCTTTCACCACTTTTCAATTGTTTGCCGAAGAGGCTTGTTATTATTTACATCGCTTTGTTGGAATAATCTGTGAGACGATTTGGACCACATACGATCAACCACTATACAAGTGTTCAAAAGATGTTCCATCAGTCTCCTTCGCGATGCTTCACACATCACACATTTTGACGGCCCATTCATTGCTTTTTTGAAGTTGGTCCCATGCGAGGATCCTCCCATGCCCTACGAGCCACAAAGAAATTTCTCTATTTTCAACCAATGCTTTATAGACCAAATCTTCTTCCACAATCGATTTTCCGTAATTTGAATTTGATTTTCTTGCAAATTACAGGCCTTCTTGAATTGTAAACATTCCTTTCGGCCTATAACCCCATCTCAAAATATCATTACCAATCCGAATAGGAATCTTCCTAAAGTGTGAATTTCTTTTGAAAATTCTTTCCATTGCTCTGCGCTCGAGCCCGATGCCATGCATGTACTACTCTGTGTTTCCATCTCCTCCCAAATAAATCATTCCGAGTCTTCCCAATAGTTTTGAACTTCCTTACTCTTTGTGGGGGTTTCGTCACAGAACAAGAAGATTTCTCGCCAAATCTAATCTTGTGAACAACTTTTCTCTGCCGTCGCCTTTAACGAAATCCTCCCAAAAACCTACGCCGGATACCATCTCTAACTCTCCGAAAACTACGAATCCTTATCAAATGTTTGTTTGTTGCTGCTAGTGTTCCGCATCGAGACATTTTTTAATATTAAAGGCAATTCAGCCTTTCCTTAACCATTTGAGGCATATGATTATTTCCTTTCCTGGCATATACCACCGCCATGACGCATACCTCTCCCTCTTGTAACCATCGCCACCACAACTTCTGCATGACTTGATTTTAAGAATATAGATCTCCAAGGCCCTTAGCCCTCCCTTTAGGTTTTACGGTAATGCAGTGTCCCGGAAAAGAAGAGCCCATTTTCTATTTTCCTTCGGGTTCCTCGCCATAAGAATTTCTTAAACATACTAACCATATCCTCATAGGTTTTTTAGGATAGGCCATACTGAGACGGATGATAGTATAGGGATGGCTTGAAGAAGCACGATCTCAATAGGATAACTCGACTAGGCGTATTTTAAGGCCCTAAAGGACCAATTAAGCATGCGCTTTTGAATTCTATTTAAGAGATCTTTCCAACCTACTCGACTGGACCGAAGTTCTCCGACAAAGGCATCCGAGATACTTCGAAGGGTAGGCCTCCCCATACTAAAACCAAGAGTCCTAATAAGAAATCGTTTTTATTGAGTCGTATTAAAAGAAGAAAACATTTGATTTTCCTCTGTTAATATGCATTCTGCAGCCTCCATGAACAAGTTTAAAATCTCCAAGATCGGCTTTACATTCATGGAGTGTGGCTTGACAAAACAACATAATTTCATCCACAAATTGCTAATGCGACAGACGTTAGATTCAAACCCCACAAGTTAAGACCTTTAACCACTCCATCACGAACTTTATGCTTATTAAATCCGCCTCCAACCCTCGCTGCTAAGATGAAGAGAAATGAAGAAATGGGGTCATCGCAGTCAGAGAGCCTCGAGAAGCTATAAAGGAGCTCGAGAGAGAGGCGTCACTAAAATAGAAAAGTGAGCAGAGGTACGCGACAACACCCACTTGGACCCATTGCTCATCGAAGCTAAAGGAAAGCACAATTCTGCCGGAGATACTTCCAATTAAGGCTGTCATAGGCTTTTGCCAAATCTAACTTAATCAGCATTCCTTTAGCTTTAAGATGGGGAAGAGAATGAATGGCCTCTTGAGTAAGTCACGATACCATCTAAAATTTGTCTGCCCTTTTTACAAAGCGTTTGTTCCGAGAAATGAGAGCTCGCAAAATCGTTTCAAAGCAAATTCACTACGATCGTGGATAGAATTTTATAGATAAAATTAAATAAAGTAATAGTAGCGAAACCCAAAGGGGTATCACATTTATCAAATTTAGGTATCAAGGTGTGAGAAAGGTTGGATTTAGAAACTAGGGAATACTCCGACAAAGCCGACGGGATTCCTCAACTATTTCCACATTTTCCTTGCCCAAAAAATGCCAAGAAGCTTACGAGTAGGAATTCTACAGTAAAGCCATCAGTCCCTGGCTCTTTATTCCTTTGCATTACCTTTACAATTTAACTTCAGCTGTCATGGCACTTTCTCTGAGGAGTGCTAAGTTTTGCTCCCTTCTTACCAACTTTGGAATAACTTCTTTTATACGGTCAATTGCTACGGATCTATCTATGGATAGGTTCACAGTAAGGATGCTTTAAAATGATGTGACTCAGCTTCCTTTTCCATATCTTCATGTTTAACCACTCGATTCCCTTCTCGAGTCCTTTAGAGAGAAAAATCTACCTATGTTGCCTTCGTTGAATCATAGCTTTGAGGGAAAAAACTAGAATTTTTCTCCCCTTCTCAAAGCTAGTGTATCCATTTGAGATTTCGTTTCCACAAAATTTCTTTCTTGGATTCTCTTCCTCGCTCCTCTGGTACTAAGAATCTTACCCTCTTATTTAATTAGATCACTGCCTGTCCTCCACTATTTACGCTGCAATCTCATTTGTTGTTGAATTTGTTGCATGTGTCCTTGGAGTTTATTCTTCTCTTTTAAGTGAATGTTCGGCAAATTCAACTTTTATTCCATTTTCTAATTTTTTGGCTTTAATTCCTTTAATTTCAATTGAAATGTGTGCATTCTATTTCTTCCTTTCAATCCACTCTCCTCCCACCAAACTCAATTATATTCTTCAGAGTGAAGGAAGCATCTCTAAGCCAAAACCCTTCAAATTTGAACGGTCGTTTCTTTTGCCGTTGTTTCACATCCACCCCAAGCGTATAGGCCGTTGGTCCTGACCCCAGGTAAAAGTGAATTATAATGTCACAGAATATATTCAAACTCACAAAATCTCCTGGATACTAAAATCGATCAAGACGTGATGCAACTTGTGTATCCTTCGATTATTCCATATGAATTTTCCATTATTGGCCTAACATCCACCGACATATATCCGTTATAAGATCGCTGAAGTCCTGTGACCCTCAAGAATTCTACCATAGCCTCCTTTCCTTTCATCTTAAACTTGCCACCATATTAAAATATCCTCCAACTACCCAAAAGATTTGGTCGTGGTTAATGAGCTAAGATTTCAAAGTCCCTAAAGAAATCTTCGCTTTATCTCCCTGAATGGTGGGGCCGAAATGAAGAAACAGAGAGAACCACTCCTTAGTGCCTAACTTCCTAAATCTACTAGTTATAATTCTAGGTAGTCCAATCCAATTGGTAGCCCTCCATCTCTCACAAGCCCTATTATATTGCAATACTTAAGACTCCCATTAGCATCAATAGCCATTACCTCATAATGGGCTTTAGAATTCATTCACAATTTGAACTAATCTTTCCCTCAAACAATTTCGTTTCCCCGAAGGAGTATTAGCCGGGGTTTTTCTTTTATCATTCTTTCCGTAAATGTCTCTATTTTACTCTTATATTCCAGGAGATTATAATCATTAAGAGGGTTTATTTATTCTCTCGGAACATCGTTGAGATTGGAACGATGTGTCCGTAGGTTAACCAACATTTCAACCAATCGATTGATTCTTGTAAGGTTTTTCACCCTTTTATTTCCAGATTTGTCTTCAAGAGGTGTCTATGGCTTGATTTTGCACTATCATCATTGCGATGAATACGAATTAATTACTTCCACGATTATTGAGACAATTGTTGATTTGTCAGCTTCTACTCTCTTTCGTGCCCGAATCATAAGATATTGCTCAAATATCTCCTCAGATAATAATTTTGATCTTCAAAGGATGAATCTATTGTCTAGGTTTTTCCACTCTTGCAATAATTGTTTCATGAGTAAATTCTTCAGTTAGATCATCCTTCAACATATCGATTTCCATCTCTATTTCCTATTAAATTTTGTTGGTTGATCCTCCCCGGTCCGATATTTCTAAAGGGGTTTTCCTTTAAAGACCGTAAATGCGCAGGGAGGGCGTAATTCCTCATTGATCGCATCCATTTCTTTGTCCTCCTATTCATGTTCTCCAATATCTCATAATGATTTTTATTCTGCCACGAATTTTCTCCCGTACCGGTGGATTACCTTTCGAGCTCGACCCTGTGTTTTTATTAAGAATCGTCTGAACTCCTTCTTCCTGCTTTCTTCCGTCTCTTCACCGTCTCGCTTGAACCCGGGTCCACATCGTTAAGGGGACAAGTTTTATACAAGTGCCCATATCTGCATTCTCGTTAAATGCATGGAATGTGTTCATAATCAAGTAGTCACGCGCATTTCCCTACATATTCTAACTCAATTGATTCAGAAGAGGTTCAAAGATATTCATATACACATAAATCCTAGCAAAGGAAGTATATCTACCCCTTCTAGTCGTTTCGCAATCTTTACAAACCTACCCAACGAGTTCCCTATTCTTCCAAGATTTCCGGATCCCGTAATCCATGGGTAAAGAAAACAATCGAACCCACACCGGGCCGAAAGAAATCGCTTCCTTGTCCTGCTAAAATATTCTTCCAGAATGCAAAGAATAGGCCCGCATTCTCGGTAAAAGTAAGCCCCCCTCTTCAAAAACCCTTTCTTTATCCAATAAATTTGTAAAAATGACAAGAAAAAACCTCTAGCCCTAAATTTGAATGTCTAAATGTCCCTTTGGTTGCCATTTAATGTGAATCCATTTAATTAAATCCTTTTCAAGTACAACTTCTCCCTATAAATTTACAAATAAGATATGATCTTCATAACCTCTATATTGATCTAATTTATTTGGCGGAATAATAAAGTGGTTTTTTTTGAAGATTTAGGCAAACACTTAATTCCTTTGTCAGGTCTCCATATCAGGCTCAAATAGGAACTGTATCTGCACCTACTACCTAGATTATGCATGCCTACTTTCCCATCACATTTCGTAGGAGGATCTCCCCGCATGATGCCACCATATTCGTGCTCTCGAACCAGCAATACAACCTTTCCTTTGCTGCGTCGATTGAACGAAACTCAGGGATGAACCATTACCTAAACCTACCATTTTCGTAAATATCACTTCTCAACATGTCATCATTTAAAATTATCGTTTTAAATATTACATGTCAATTGCATATAGAATAAATTACACAACAACAATATCAATAATATTATTTTACAAGTCATTTTAATAAGTCCATATTGGTAATAAGGAATTGCATATTTCCCATGTACTAAAAAAGTAATTTTTTTATTTTTATTTTCAATTGTTTATCTTTATATCAAATGATTTAAAATAAAGTAGAAATGAGTATTTTATTTATATCCAACATTGAATTTTTTGTTATTAGTATTTTTTATTTATTAATGTGAATATTATTTTATTATATTTAAATATAACTTTATGTGACAACATCTCCCTCTCCCTTTTGTATTAAATTGTAGAGAGTGCCTAATTATTGATTGTTGAATATAGTTTATGGATCTTAAAAATGAAATTGAAATGATGAATTTTTTTTTCCTAACTATAATTACGTAAAGCGTTCTTATTTGAAAACAACTTTACTAAATGAGTACGTGTGCCATTATGTACCTTTGATTTGAATGTTAGACGATTCAAACCATCTCAGCCCTAGGATTAAATTCTGTTATTTTAATGAGTTATACAGCATAAGGAATATCAGATGTCCGTGAGGGAACTTAGTGAGGGTTTAAAGGTAAAGGCCATATCTGCAGATCTGCATGTTCCACTTGTCTTGTGTATGGTGGCTTCCCCGGTAGCACACGCGTTAATGAAGTACTCATCTTCTGAGCAGAGCACAGCTTGCCTTTTCGCAACTTCTTGGTTTCCAATGGCAGGAACTTTGTTCTCTGCTGCCTAGAGCATGGTCGGAGTTATTTGGTTTCCTTCTAACCTTATGTTTCGGCCCTATGAAGCCCTATCTTCTTATTCTCTACCTGCAAACCCTAGAAATTATAACCCTGTGAAACCCTATCTTCTTATTTTCTCGATTAAATTTCTTCGGCTGTTGTTGCCATCGAAGGATTCTGAACGCATGCGGCAGACATGGCTTGTGTTGCAAAATATCATCGTCCTCCTCATATGCTCGATGAAAACCCCAGGAAGCGCCACAAGTTATCGTCATCGTGGGACGTCCTTCCGTTACAACTTCAGGTTAGTTTTCTATTTTCGAGTATCTTGATTTGTAACTGGTTTTCTTCTAGATCCGCTTGTTAGCATTTAGATCACGGGGTTTCCACTACCCTGACCTTCAAGCTTTAATGAAATATGTTTAAAGGGTTTTGCATCCTTCTGGGAAATGAAGAAATGGGTTTGCGTGTAGGTCCAGCCAACTCTGGTATTTACTCAGAAATATTTTGGTATCAAAAATAGAGATGAAGGGGAGAACGCCCCTTTGATAGGCGGGGCAGAACCCTCCGCCTCAGGTTCAAACAATAGTCGGTCCATCTCTTCCAATATAAATCCCAAAGAAGAGGACTCCCGCACTGGCTCACCACCATGGCGCAGCGACAACAAGGATGGCCACTACATGTTCGAACTTGGAGAGAATTTGACCCCTCGATGTAAGAACACGCACATCACGGTGTTGGCTCGTTTTGGTTGTGATGGGTTTTTTCCTTTTGGAGTCTTTTAGATCTAGAGTAGGGTTCTGTTGTTAATATTAAACCTTAGTTTATGAATATCCTTTTTACCCTATCTACTCTACTAATTGGCTAAAATATACTGTTGTTTTGCAGACAAAATACTCAGTAAAATGGGTGAAGGTATGCGTTTATGAGTCCAAATTTTTTGTATTTTGTTATTATTGAACATGCCGCATGGGTTTCCTAGGTGAGTGAAAAGCGGGGTGGTGTTATTTCCCGTCCATGAGTTCAATTCTTCAAAGATGTGAATTGTTCTCATATGTCATGCCTGTAATGTTGGGTTGTGTTGGGCTGGGGTTGGAATGCCTGTTAAGTCATCAGCATGCCTGTTAAGTCGGGCTGATGTCTTCAAAGATGTGACTTGTTCTCACCTCACAGATTAAGCCTGTGAAGTTGGGCTGGGATTGTCATGCCTGTTAAGTTGGCTGGGGTTGTCACGTGCATAACGTGTGACATCAAATCCCATCTCTTGATAGGCATTAGATGGCTAGGACATTAGGAGTTACAAGGGTCAACATGTAGAGATGCATTTTTGGTTATATGGTTGGGATATCAAGAGTCTCAAGGGGCAGTTATTTCAATTTATTTAATATCTCCAACTTGGATATGCTTTTTATTTTTATTCTTGAACGTGAGATGGATGAATTTTATCGTGATGGAATCATGGCCAATGTTTACAGGAACATTTGGTCAAGTGTTGGAATGTTGGGATCGAAAATCAAAGGATCGTGTGGCCATAAAAATTGTCCGTGGATTACAGAAGTACCGAGAGGCAGCAATGATAGAAGTTGATGTACTTCGTAAAGTCGGCAAATATGACAGAAATGGCACACGGTATGACAGTAATTTTTTTTATTGATGCTTGACTTTGTTGACTTAGTTCTGCTTGCATAATTTAATAGATGGGCATGTCGGGTAACATGCTAGGATGATTCCTTGATTTAGACATTTTTAGAACTTAGAAATGGTTGCCTGAGATGTATGCCCTTTCCCAATACAGTTGTGTGCAGATGCGCGAATGGTTTGACTACCGGAATCACACTTGCATAGTCAGTATTCTGTAGTAATTTATATCTCCATTCATTTTTTTCCTTAGCATCTAAGACTAGGCTCTGTTATGTATATATGGTTGTTAGTGTGTTTAAGATTGTTGATGGATGCAAAAACAAGTCTTTGAGAAGCTTGGCCCAAGCTTATATGATTTCCTACGCAAAAACAGTTACAGCCCATTTCCCATTGATCTTGTACGGGAGGTTGGAAGACAACTGTTGGAATCTGTAGCATGTGTGTAGACGATACTCGCACTTCTTTGCATTTGCAGTGGGAGGGCTTAAACATATAATTTAATGTTAGAGTGAATGATTGTCTGCTGCCATTAACTAGATTGCTTAGTTGGTCATGTTATCTCACAATTTATAACGGTGGACTGAAATTTTACAAGGGCACTAATAACATTATCCAAGATTTTTTCTCCTGATATTACCAATGATCTGTGGCAGATATGCATGAGTTAAATCTCGTTCACACGGATTTAAAGCCAGAAAATATACTTTTTGTTTCTTCCGATTCTGTGAAGGTTCCAGATTGCAAGGCAGGTTGCGGGTGTGTCGTTTGCGATTGAGATTGCAATGGTTGGCATAATAATATCATTTTATAATACTGCTTTACAGTAAATTTGTCTCCAGCGAAAAGCTAGAATCAAATAACACAATCTTTGTTAATATTTTATGCCCTCTAGTTTTCACAATCATCAAGATTAACATTTCAACAACATGCCTTTATGTTAAGGAATAAACTCTGATAGCATGATTGTTATTCGAAAGGGTGTGAAGGGGTCTCCAGATGACTTTAAAAGGTTGCCAAAGTCAAGTGCAATAAAGTTAATTGATTTTGGAAGCACCACATTTGAAGATCAAGATCACACCTCAGTGGTCTCTACAAGGCATTATCGAGCTCCTGAAGTTATTTTGGGTGAGCTTGGAAAGAATTTTCTATGGTTTAGCCATCATATTGAAAGGATCAATGTCAATTCCATCCTGTCGAATATATGTTCTTTTGCGTTTTATTTACAATTGATGTTTCTCAGCAGGTCTTGGATGGAACTACCCTTGTGATATTTGGAGTGTAGGGTGCATACTTGTGGAACTATTCTCGGTAAACTTTTTAGATTAGTTTCTCTTGCGTTGAATGGTTGTTATGTAGATACCCGCAGAAATGATATTTACATTACATGCCTTCAAATTTTCAGGGCGAGACTTTGTTTCAAACTCATGAAAACATGGAACATCTTGCTATGATGGAAAGGGTTTTAGCTCCTTTGCCACATCATATGATCAAGAAATCCGAGTGAGTATTTTTATGTTCTTCAACGAACTATTACCTGGATCAGCCTATTGGACACGCTATAAAATTCAATACACCTATGGCAAACTATAACGTTTAATGTTATCTTGTCAACAGTAGAAGATATGTGAAATATTTGAGACATGGAACACGATTGAGTTGGCCTGAAGGAGCATCCTCTAGAGAGAGCATCAGAGCAGTGAGAAAATTACAGAAACTTAGGGTATGCTTATTATATTGAGTAGTAGTTACAGGATACACTTGGAACATCATCCTGAAATCTTCTCATGATTTGTTATTTGTTTCACTGGTTTCAGTCATAACATGTTACTTTTCCTGTTTGCAGGATTTGATAATGCAGCATGCAGACCACTTTGCAGGTCTATTTATAGATTTGTTGCAGGGCCTTTTCAAGTTTGAACCCTCAGAACGCCTAAAAGCTTCAGAAGCTTTGAGACATCCATTTTTCAGAGAACATTCGAGAAAATCCGATTATAGTGTATACAATTCATGAGAATGGAAGTGACTATCTGTTGATCTTAGATTGTATTTGGGCTCCGGACTCACTGTGAATGATTGTACATACTGTACATCGTGGAAACTCCTCGGCTTCAGGCACCTTTCTAGCTGGTCCTGTATTATATATTATCAATTTTTTGGCCAAAGGTTTGGTATACCGTGCAGTGTCTACGGTGTGTTTGGGACACGAGAACTTGTACATTAGAGGGCAGAAAGCTTTGCGGTGCTCATCTGGTGTTTTGAGATGATATTGAACCCTCATACATGAGAAGTTGTACATTAGAGGGCAGAAAGCTTTGCAGTGCTCATCTGGTGTTCTTGAAATGATATTGAACTCTCATACACGAGAACTTGTACATTAGAGGGCAGAAAGCTTTGCAGTGCTCATCTGGTGTTGAGATGTTATTGAACCCTCTTACACGAGAACTTGAACATTAGGGGGCAGAAAGCTTTGCAGTGCTCATCTGGTGTTTTGAGATGATATTTTCTTTACATCAGAAAATTGTGCACATTAGAGGCGGTTGAAAATGCAGAGATGTATAATAGTAAATACTCCTGGGAAAAATATTTTTGGACCATATTAAAGTAAATAAGTGAACTGCCTACCTTTTATATGGAGGTCAAAGTCATCTTTCTTAGTTCGGTACATTTTTAAACCAGCCTAAATATTGTTCTATTAATTCAAATTTGCATAGGCATCACGAAACTGAAGTATTTTCTCGAATTCCCATTATATGCCTATACGCATAAAAGCTCCAAAAATACTTGCAAAATTAAACAGCATTTACATAAACATTTGTAAACTCTAATGAGTGGGTTTCTTCTTTATGATTGGTAGAGTCAATGGCTTTTAGTTGTAGGGAGCAATTCTGCTACTGTAAGCCTTTCACTTGATTGTGCTGGTTCGTTCGGTTCACTGCTTGATTGTGCTTGTTCAGTAGGTCCATGATCCAAGACTGTATGGAGGTTTTCAATCTGCTGTTAAAGGCTAATCAGTTTGATGTTCGACCATTATATCCTTAACTGTTGTTATGCTCGAGACTGATTGATTGTACCTCATTTCTTTTCGTAGTTGATTAATTTTATCACAGAGGAGTCCGAGTTCTGCAGTTTTTGTGTTATCCATCTGGTGCATCAATTCCAACTGACCAATTCCAAGCTCACGTGGAGAACAGCAGTTCTTCCAATCAATTCATTTGGACAGATTGGAGAGCAGTTATGTCCATCAAATTCAGTTGGATAGATTCCCTAGCCTGGTTTGAGGATCCTTCAAATTGAGTGACTTTCCCTTGCCCCCGGGATCCCAAGTACGAGTCCCCTGATTCCAATCCTCTCTTCTCTGCCTGCCCTTTGGAATCCAGAAAGTGCAGGAAAGACCGTGTTCCATAACAAATTTGCCTACCCCCATGGGGTTCCCAATTTAGGTTTTTGAAGGTTTCCTACTTCTCCAGCTTCTCCGGGCATGAAACAAAGACCAATTCCCCTGCTTAGGTACGGCTCTGAGCTTAACCCAATCTTCCTTACGTCTGATACGTTCAGGAATCCACCCAGAATAACGATAAATCAAGTACTGGGCCCAAATTCCCATCAAAACGAAGCCCAATTGAGTCCCTGTTGTATATAAACCTGTTGAGGTAGAGATTACCTGGCAGGGGGTGGTTCCCTGATAATAAATATGGTTTTTTGAGAGTTGATCTCCCTGTTACAAACCCAGCCGATTCTCGGTGCATTTAAAGCAAGGTCAGAGCCAAAACAGTCCCATTAGAGGAATGCCTCTTTTCCTTGTTTCAGGACCTTATCCTTCGTCAAGAAGATTGAATCGATATTCGGAGTAATTAGCAGGCATTTAACAAAGACAAATTCTTGCAAGGGGGTGGGGCCTTGATAACACAGGAAGCCCTTCTGAGAGACCGAGCTGTTTCTTTGCTCTTTTGAGATGAGGCAGAACCAAAACAGTTCCGTTTCTATTAACATACCCAACCAATTCTCTGCGCTTGCGAAACGAGGCCAAAGCCAAAAGAGCAAAGAAAAGGCAGAGACATCTCTTCCTTATCGTTACACGGGACGTTTTCCTTTGTCAAGGTAAATGAATTGATACTCCAAATGATCGCTGTATTGTGCCACACAAGCTCTCTGCTTCTGAGGTGATTCTACAGCAGTGATCCAAGATTGAGCGTGGCTCTTCACGAGAAGTGGTGTGCTGTGTGGAGCTGCCATGACCTTGTCTAGACGTAGAGCCAACTTCATGGAGAAGTACCTCCAGCCAGCCCATGACAGCAATCCCTTTAGCATGTTTGAGGGAGGGGGGGAGCGAGGGAGCAATTTGGTTATCCATTTATTAATGACACTTGCATGTAGTAGATTTTGATGTGAATTGCTCGCCGAGATTTTTATTTCCTGACAATGGCCTGTCCATAATATCTAATATGTATGAGGAAGTGTCATATCTCTGTGTATGAAACCTCCTCCTGTTCATTGGTTTTCATTTTTTTTAATAATGATGGGAACCCATGTTTACAGCCCTGCACACTTGCAGTTCTTTAGATTCTCATAGAAATGATTTTATGTGGGCTTGTAATGGGTTTCTTGGTTTAGATTTTTGGATATTCTTGTTGCTAACTATTAATGTGAGTGAATAAGCCAAGTCTGAAGTTCTTTTAGTAATGATTGATTTGAATTGGTCATGATAAAAAAAAATTGTTTTCCCCATTTGAGTTTATGTGTTTCCAATAGTTAAGCAAACCATTGATAAGCTCCTTCTACTTCATCAAATCATATCTTAGACTTGTTTTTTTTAATATGACAGGAAAACTCAACTATAGAACAAATATGAATCCCCTCTTACAGTGTCAAAAGAGGAATCAATAAGTGATACCGAGACTAATTGATTAATGAGACTTCTTCACACTAGGGCACACTGTCCCAAATTCTGTTGCATGCATAGTGGTACAAAAACTGTGACCATGCTTTGTGGTAAACATTCTAATGATTTTTTCCATTTTTTATTTCAATTTAATTTTTCCTTTTCTCCAATTTTTGTCATCTTTAAAACAACAGAAAATATTTCCGTTTTCAGGCCCTGGAAATAACCCAGAAAACTTCGACTAATTGATTAAACTTCCAGAATTGTCTGGCATTATGGTTTTTTCTTCTATATTACTATTTCCTATGTTATTGCTTTACAACGTTTCCTTTGCAACATATGGTGCAATTGCTAATTACGTCATAAGACGTTATTATTTGAAAACAACTCCAACTCCCCTAGGTGTCAGTGTGTCAATGTCTAAGCCATTGGATCAAATGTTAGATGATTGAAATGTTTTAGGCCATTAGATTCACAAATAAAAGTTTTATATATGTTTTTTATAATGTTAATTTTTTTTTAATAAGTGATTGAGTTTAGGTTTTGGTGACTTTGTCAAATTACACAAAAACAAAAATAAAAGAAAATTAAATAAAAAGATTGACATATTGTAATGAAAATTTTAACTAGGTCAAATAAAAAATAAAAATAATACTAAACTATAAAAACAACCCATGGTATTGACTCATGGTATTCATGTGGAATGTGGTTTATGTAAAGGGGAAAATTAAGATGGCCTAACTCTGGATCTACCAAGAGCCAAGAGGGATCAAATGTCTTGATATGCAAACCTCATTGATCCCTCTAATTAATAATATAGATCTAAACTAATTATTTAATAAACTATAAAAACAACCCATGGCATTGACTCATGGTATTAATGTGGAATGTGGTTTATCTAAAGGGGGAAATTAAGATGGCCCAACTCTGGATCTACCAAGAGTCAAGAGGGATCAAATGTCTTGATATGAAAACCTCATTGATCCAACTAATTATTTAATAAAATTATTTTAAAATGTTTATAACCATTATCCTTTTAAAATTTCACTTAATAAAATGTATCTAAATTTTCATACATCCAAATATACATGGTTTTTCTTGTTCTATATTATTTTTGTTACAACTATTTTATTATTCCAAAAATACATGGTTTTTTTGTTATATATTATTTATGTTACAATTGTTTTATTATTCATGAGTAATATTTCTTAATATATAAAAAATTAAATTAATAATGAAATTTTTTAAAATATGTGATCTTTTTAAATTTCCAAACTATTTCACACGACATTATTTATCTTGAGCATGAATGTTCATAATTCTCATTTCTTAAATAACACTAAATTTACCTTTAATTACTTAATTGTAATAGTTGGTAACTACATACATACTCTTTCTTTAGCTAAAAACAAACTATATGCATATCTTTAATTACCTAATTTCAGCTAAAAAGCTTACATGTTTTTTACTTTATAATCATAAACAATTTTCATATTATATGATGTCAAACTTACTCGTCTTTTTATTCTGAAATTTTAAACAATGTTTCCCACTACATAATTTTAGCTTTTATAATTTATTTATTTATTTTTCAATTCCAAACAAAATTTACAAAATAAAAAGCTCACTCAGTCTTTATTGTAGATTATAGTTTTACAAAATTGACACTATGATTAACACTAGAGTAATTTCAGACAACCTTAAGGGGTTTTTTTGTACCATTTTTATCATAACCTTTCCCTCCATCCAATATATAATGTAGAGTCTTCTAAAGAGAGAGTATATTTTATTTTATAACTTCATCCGCAATCAAAGAAAATGGCTAGGGATTTCACAAGTTATTAGTTTATAACTTGATCCATAATAAAAGAAAATGGCTAGGGATGTCACAAGTTATCATTCGCACAGTAATGTATTGATGTTCTTAGCTGAAATGGATCATATTAGATGCATGGTGGTTAGAGACACTAAAAAATTCAAAAAATATATATGTTATGACATCCATATTGTCTACAAACCATCCAAATTTCCCATCTTATACAACAATTTCTAACAATAACCACTCAATTTACTCTCCAATTTTTGAAACCCCCACCCATGCTGGGGAGATCACATTGTAAAATCTAATGTTCCTCTGGTTTTTTTAAGGGGTTCATAAACAATACAGACAACAAGAAAGTCAATATTGTGGTATTATAACTGATTTTTGAGTCATTGTGACAAACAAAACATCACATTAGCTCACATAGTATATATAATGCTATAAGGATCTAATATGATAACAAATTTTGAATCATGATAACTAGGTGAAAGCCAAAACTAAGTTGTAGCCACAAGCAAAAAATCTCAACAACTCACATAATATATCCAAGGTTGCAATGAACCCCATACATTGTGATGGACCTCATGGGAATTTTAGTGAACATAGAACACCACCCTAATAATTCTATACTTATGATCAATTTAGAATAACCTAGGATGTGTAAAATATTTTAATAAGATAAACAAAACAGACAACAAGAAAGTCAATATTGTGGTATAGTAACTGATTTTTGAATCATTGTGACAAACAAAACATCACATTATCTTACATAATATATATAATTCTATAAGGATCTAAGATGATAACAAAGTTTTGAATCATGATAACTAGGTGAAAACCAAAACTAAGTTGTAGCCACAAGCAAAAAATCACAACAATTCACAGAATATATCCAAGGTTGCAATGAACCCCATACATTGTGATGGACATCATGGGAATTTTAGTGCACATAGAACACCGCCCTAATAATTATATACTCTTTATCAATTTAGAACAACCTAGGATGTGTAAAATATTTTAATAAGAAACTAGATTTGTAATAATGAAATATTTCAATTGTCCTGAAGATGGATCCTTGTTGGGATTCGAAACGTCGACAAGTGTTTTTTGATATTGTGGATAATACGGGAAGCTCTTCAGAATAATGAAATATAAAACAATAACTTAAATTTGTGAATTTGCTTTGTATTTTTTTTTCTTATGTATATAGAGAAAAAATTAACCAAGTTTGGAGTTAAGAAAATGAACCATAACATAAATAACAATATCTCCTTCCAAAAATGTCCCCATATTAAAATGGCATTCACTTTCTTGTTTACCAAGACTATTGTTCTTCATATACAATTTCTGATAAGCATGCAATTGGCTCTTAGATATGTAGATGAACTTGAAGTAAACTTTATCTTTGTTAATAAAAAATCTCTTTTTACATCTATGCTAGATAGATTGTACTTGAATGTATTTAAAATATCTTATTTCAGTTAAGTGTTGGATTATTAATCACCAAAGGATTTTCACCCCCAATTTCCTATTTCAATATCTATAACAAAACTTGTATATATGTGAACATATTATGTTGGTTTACATATATGTTTTCACCCCCAATTGCCTATTTCAAAATCTATAACACAATTTTTTGGTTCATAACTCTTATCATCAATATCTTTGAAACCTCCACAACTTGCTTCCATGGAAGCAAAATTTTCCTTTCATTCCTTTAAGATGACTTGTTCTCTGCAACATCTTATTTCTTCTAGGCTACTCTTTCCTATGCTATTGCCTTACGACGTTTCTTTTGCAACATATGATGCAATTGCTAGTATTATTTACTTATCAATTTTAATTATAACAGTAAAATATTTTAATATAATATTATTTATATATCAATTTTAATTATAATAACATAATTTTGAAATTTAAATTCAACCAATTGAATAATATAATTTAGTCAAACCTACCTTTAATATATATGAACACTTTGAACCAAAACCACACAATGTATGATTCTAGTCAAATATTGGTGTAAAACTTGTCACTAATGACATTGCACTAAAAATTGTATAGTTTATTCTAAACACTTAAATTTTCCCAACGAAGAAAATATACATCAACTTCTAAAAAACACTAAATCTTATTAAAAAAACAAAGAAAACATTATAAATATGTAAACAACAGTTTCACAAGAATCCAAGTTTACAACAATGTATCATATATTCAACTTCGTTATCCCGATATAAAAGTCGTGCATATGAAAAGTTATCATCATTTCTTGAAAGTAGTTTTACTTAGCTCATGAAAGAAACATGAACCACTAAATTCTCCCACTTTTGTCATCAGGAAAAAAATACCAAATTATAATGTAACCCATGAGAATAAATGAAGACGTTATATGAAGGTTTTCAAACTATTAAAAAAACCTAAATCTTAAAATTTGTATATTCCCCATCACTTTAGATTTATAGAAATGGTAAAAGTCATTAGAAATCATTTGAAAACCTTCCACTAAGAATTGCGTCTCCGGTTGGTCATCAAAACGGTTGTCACGTCAATTCACAGGCTTATATTATGTGTATTGGATGAGAGTGATCATCTATATTTGCAGATGATATGTTGGTGTAAAGAAATTTAAACATAGTAATATCAAATTCCGCTCATCTTGGTGAGATAAAGAAGTCGCGATATCAGCTAGTTATTGATGAATTGATCAATTAATATGCAGATGTGTGCCCATTAAAGTAAATTATTATGTTTTTTTTAAGTTAAATTATGATATAGAAGTGATAACATATTTGTAATGTTTTTTTTTTTTTTTTTTAAGTAGGTTGAGTTTAGGCCAGGGTCATTTTGTTTATTGGTTGGAAAAAGGTTGATCTATTCATGATGAAATGTTTATTACCAGGATTGTATAAGGCTCAATTGAGCCTAGATGCCTCTTGGGAAGTTTAATTCCCCCAATGTGACTTCTACTCCTCAACTTCTCCTCATGAGGTTTGAACCTATGATCTAGTGGGGACTAAACCACACGTAAATCAACCGATCTACACCTCATGGATAACATACTTGTAATGTTATTAGAAAGAGGTCAACGATAATTCAACCATTGTCTAAGATGATTACAAAGGGTTAACAATTGTTGGATGGTTTTTGGTGAAAAATTATTCTTTACTTTTAGTCATTTTATGTCAATATTTTCTTAATTTGTGTGAAGTAAAATTGAGGGACATAGGTTCCTTATCCAAGAGATTCTCAATGTTGTTAAAATCAATGCTTGAATTTCTCCTAGGACTCCCCTTCCCAAATCATAGACATCATTTGCATTGATCTCAATATTAAGAAAAGGACTTCCAAAATTAATTTGTACTCAAAATGCATTTTCACAACAAAAATGTGGAATCATCATTAATTTGTTTTTACGCATGTATATATTTGCTAGGTAGTGATTCAAATAGCAATGGAAGTTCACAAAAAAAGAGGAGAAGGGAAAACATAAAGTAAAAGGTTGAGATCAACCAAAGATGTTAATATCACAAGAAAATTTTAAAAACATATGGCATTATTTCTTGTTGAAGGAAGGATGTATTATTTATCAAAATAAATTGATAAAGATTAAGAAGTGTCATCCTAATACATGTATTATGTGAAAAACTGGAACCAAACCCACTTCCTCAGTTGGATATTGATTTATTTACTTTTATAAATGAGATAACATAATGAATTTCTCCATCTACTTTACATGGTCTATGTCTCTTTCCTACCAATGGTGTAAATGTTTCATACAACAACAAAGTTGAACTGATAGAGCATGTTGGTCCGATGTATAAATCTTTGATGTCAATATGGCTTCCCCAGTATCTACCAAGCATGTAGTCCTGAGGGTTAGTTCAATTGCTCGAGTCCTTGTTGTTAAATCAACTTTGCTATTGAGAGGTCACGGGTTCAATTCTTTTAACACCCTCGGGGTCAAGCTCCATGGTTGAGCCGACAGGAAGTGATCCCTTCGGGTGGATCTTCTTGGTACGAATATTTTGTGGATGTAGTTCTCATCGATCTCTGGGGTCCATGAACCACATCGAAAAAATAAATATGCATAAGTATGGAATTTATGTAAAATATAAAAAGAAAATGCATGAGTAAACTACAATTACCCCACAATATCATTTCATCTTGGCTATTCAACCCAAATAAATGACTCAATCAATGAGTTGTATCATATCAAAAAATCACAACACATCTACGAATGTCAAAGCCATTCGAACCTATGATCATAGCATCAATTCCACTTTTGATGATGTATAGTTTGACTTGAGCAACAATATGATGAATTTCAGTCACTAAGGTGCACCCATGGAGAAATTGATTATATCTGTTTAAATGATTATGTTTCTAAGATGATCATTTGTTCATGAATATAATTCAAAAGTTATATCAAATATGGGCATTTAATCTTTCATCCATTAAATGTTAAAAAGTTGAAAGTTATGTTATATTGAATGTTAAGGTTGAAAGCTACATGAAAGTTACATCACTTTGAAAATTGGTTTGTTATAGGCATATATACATTAAGTAAATAAAAAATTGCCAAAATAATTTACCAAACAAACTTAATGTCACATTATCATAATCAAAGTATAATGCTCACACTATTCTCTTTCCTCATTAGAAATTTTTCTAGGAAAGTCTTTGCCATGGTATTCTAAGAAAGTTGTTGAAAAATAATAGATTGATCCATTATAATTCAAAGCATAATTAGCAAAACACAGCTAATTATGTTTTACAAAATCTAGCCACTATTTACTATATATTGTATTTGAATATGATTTACATTATTTCATCTTAAATGGCAACTTTTACCTAATTAACATAAAGTTGTTTATGTCATAGGTAGATCATGGCAAAGTAGCTGATTAGGGTAGGTAATACAATATAACTTTGTATATGTTTTCATCAATTCTTTTTATTATTCTAATTCATATTATCGATTGGTTGTTTGCGGTTTCCATCCCACTTTGTTATGGTGATTAAAATTATTTTAATGATCATGACTCTCTTGCATCTATAAAACAATAGGTTGAGTATACCTCACATAAAATTGTTTTTTATATCAATTCTTGTGACAAGATTCCATGGGCATTGGGAATATCACGCATGCATCTACTCTTGATGCATTTATTGTTTCTCTCGCTAGTGTCGCCTCCACTCTTGCACTTACTACTAGTGCCCTAATGACCATTGCATCTAGTACTTTTGGTGTCCCTACTCTTGGTATTTTTGGTACATAGCTTTGAATACTGATCCAACTTTCTCAATGGTCAAAAGTACTTCCCCACATTTCGTGGATGATAAATCGGATAAATTGTTGGCCTTGATTACAGGGCCTTGCCGCAAGGGAATCGAATAGGATCAAACCTTTGATCAACAACAATTAGCAACAATATCAAAGAACTTCACGTCTGGCTCTAGACCACTTGAGCTAACCCTTAAGCAATAAAAATTCATGATAATCATTTTTAATTATTTTTTATTTTGTCTAAAATTCAATTTTACAATTTTTTAATGTTGATTTAAATCTAATAATCATAATTTATAATTACATTTGTAAAAAATACTTATATTTCTAAGTAGATGTATAAATTTATGCTTATTCCTTTCTCAATAACAATTAAAATTAGTTATAAATATCAAAAATCCAAATTGATAAAAAAGAAAGGAAAGTAATCTTCCATAACTTACATTTTTTGTTTCAAAATATTTAACTAAAAAAGATTTATGGGGTGATAGGAAAATATTTGATAATAACATTTGAGTAATTTAAATGACTAAATGCCCCATCTAATTACTAAACCTTATGCATTTAATACATGTAATGAGTCAAAGTTTATACACAATTTGAAACATTTTATACATGTAGCGAGTCAAAGTTATCCCTATGTACCATTTGAAATTTCAAATCTCAAATTTAATATAGAGTGAATATATATACTTATTATTATTATACCTATATACAATTTGAAATTTCAAATCTCAAATTTAATATAGGGTGAATATATATACTTATTATTATTATATTTGTAATATTTGTTGCATTGTATAAAATATATTGAGTTTGCATTGGCTGCTTATTAATTGTGTTTAACCCAAAAAAATTGTAATTTTTCATAATTTAACAATATATTAAATTTTATTATTTTTTTATAATATTTAAATATATTTTACATAGTTTAAAATTACTATTAATTTTTATTAATTTTTATAATATTTAAATTTATTTATTTATTTGCTGAATTCTTATAACTCTTATTTTGTAATCATTATTTCTATATATATATAATTAGCAATTGCACCTAGGTGCAAGGGAATGCCGAAAAGAGAAGCTATGAATTAAGTTTCAGGCTAAAGCACAAGTTTAACAACTGTAAACCAGACTGATAAAATCTTTGCTGGATGGAAATGGCAATGGCAATTTTCAAGTAGAAAGAAAGAAAATTGCAGCTGCATAATGAATAGACTTGGGATTGTGACCGCATTGAGAGAGCATCAACGCTTGGATCGACTGCATCAACACCTGTGACCATCGATTGGCAGGAGGACAGCAGGTCAGTGCTGGTGTAGTCTCTCTGAAATTCTGTTGTATTGATGGGTTATGGAAGAAGTCTGCAGGTATAGGGGGTAACATGGCCCGGATTAACAATTCCTGATGATGTTTTGGCATGCTGTCATCAAAGTATAGAATAACTTGTTCTAGCGATTTTGGCGTTTGTGTCATCATCATTCTCCTCAAATGTACATGATTGTGATTCCTGTTTCAATCCATATGGGGTGTTTCTGGATTTACACATGAGGAGCTGCAAATAAGATGAGTGGGTAATTGCCGGATGCTTTCTTTTACGCTGTTGGGGTTATGCGAATCTACACATCTGCTGTTCAAATGGTTGCCCATGATACAGCCACTTTGATTCACAACATTATGTTAGGTGATTAGTCTGTATATCCTTATCATGGGGGATTGGTCGAAAGTGCATATGAACAAGCCGCTTTACATTGTTGAGAATATCTTGTTCTAGCAGCGTGGGGTGTATTGGTGTATCTTCATTGAGTGTATATGCATGTGAATCCTGTATTATATGATATCCTTGGGTATTCACTGGATGGGCATATTGCTTTGTTCATATGTTTTCAACCAACTTATCGCGTATTGAGTATTCGGGGACTGGTGTTTTCTTTGGATATTGGAAGGGATCATTTTGTTGGGGAATGCATTTCGGACTTCATTGTATGCAGGTCCTTTTCAGATATATATTAAGTTGTTTACAAAGGGTGCATACTTCGGAGCAATTTCAGTCGCAGGAATTACCGAAGGGGACCGATCATTTTTTGTATCGGTGGTATAATAGCGGGCACGGATGGATTGATTCATTCAACATATCTCAACCTTGTAAGAGCTTCGGGGTCCGTTTATGCAGGCGATGGTGGGCAGTCCCTGGATGTTATTGTTGTTGTTGCCAAGTCTGACCAATATCTGGTTTTTCCGGGTAGTCATTTTTTTCCGGCAAATTTTGAATTGGTTTCCGAGGGTCGGATATTACGTGGTTTGTTTTTATCAAGGCAATCTGACAATGGAGGCAGCATTGAGTTATTGACACTGTCCTGTAAGACGTTTCACATTTATTTGGACGCACGGTTCTAAGTGGCACTATTTATGTTTCTTGGTGGATGTCCATTTCTGGGGATTTTTTACTCCTACTGATGCACCTTCCTCATCTACCCATTGTACAGTTTTCTGTGAATTGTTCATTTCTTGGGAATACGACATTACTGTCTCAATTAATGACATAGTGGGAAGTAGACGTTGTTGGTCCTGGAATTGATGACTCCTTGTACCCAAATATTATGACCACAATTTAATAGTTGGGTGTATCGGATCTATGGACGATATCCTCCTGCATTTTCTGTACGGGCAATAGGACACCGGATTATTGCTATTTGGGCTGTGAGTAGCATTCATCGGGTTCTCTTAAATTGTTTTTTGTTGTGGGTCTGACACCCAGTGTCTGGGCATCGTTTCTTGGTACAGGCTGCCGTAAATTATAATATCGATGCCCACAGATATCATGCAGGACCCGGGAAATTCTGATTACCCTAACTCTACAGCATCAGTAAAGTTAAAGGAGTTGGATGTAGACGAGCACATAATTCTACAAGGTATTTCTTTTCCTACTGTCTCATAAATGAGGGACCAGATTGATAATGGTAGGAAACAGAAGGGTGGTCGACCTAAGAAATTGAAAGCAGTTTATAAACACAACATGGAAATCAAGGAAGTATCTCTGGATGTGGAGGATCTCAGAATCTGGGTGGCGACTTTGCAGAAGAGGGCGGTCATTGGCAGATGGGTTTTCCCGGATAACAACGATTTTGATACCGCTCCATGGATCAGTAAAATGTGGAAGCCGATTATTGGATATATTCGAAAATTCAGTAACCTCATTAACGAATGGTTGTATATACATTTTATGGATGAAAACGACGTCTACAAGATTATAAGCAGGACTTGGGTAAGAGGGCGGAGTTTTATGCAGATCGTGGCATGGTTCCTTGGTTTTAATCCTGTCATGGATGCTCCTCGTTGTAAGGTGGTCTTTGTGAAGCTGCCTGGTCTTCCACTCGAATTCTGGACGCTTAAGGCCCTGGGGGCTATTGGTGACACTATTGGCAAAACCATGTACATTGATCCCAGTATTGTGGGAGCGGGGGATAAGCGTATTGCCTGGCTACTTGAGGAAGTAGACTATTCAAGGGGATTACCTAGGGATATTGACTTGGTTTGGGGTGACAGAAGACACCGGCAGCGAGTGGATTTTTGGGGTATACCATTCCGATGTCTCATCTGCCATCGTACTGGACACTTGAGAGAGAATTGTCCATTCTGCTCGTGACTGGAACGTCTGGGAGGTGCCAAGGCTGGTGTTGTTGTTGGGCGTTTCAACCGTGTATCTGCGGTTACTGCCAAGGATCCTCATTCAGGTAATCTCGAGTCACCATCCTCTAATGATGAAGCACTTTTTCTGCTGTTGGTAAACACAATTGGCTTTCTAATGAGACGGAGAATACATTTAAGGGAACTAGACACAATAGAAGGTCACTACATAATCTGAGGGCCCTGGAACCGGAGTCCAATTTACTATCCACTGACAACTACATTCCGTTGGTACCAAATGGGAGGGGGGACGACAGACCTATTCAATCTATTACCGACTTGTCATATGATATCTTTGAGGTTGATCTTCCTATTCTACATAGCCCAGATAGTACGCCCATTCGCTCACATGACATTCCACTGGATAAGGGTAAGTCTGCTGTAGATACAAATCACCATCATTTTCCCAATCCCATCACAGGCGAGCCTTCGGAATACCCAAAGTCTGATTCGACCGTTTCCCACTTGACCCTTGATATACATACTGAAAATGAGGACCTACTTGTCATGCCCGAATCTCCTAGGAATTCTGTGGGATGTGATCTTGAGTCTATCTTAGCTAATCCTAATATAGATCTAGCTGCTCTTACTGTATTCGACAAACCCCCATTAACAACTGAAAAGAGACCATCCTCTGTAGACAGGAGACATAAGGCGGTAAATAAATCCACAAGGGCTAAGTTTAGGGCTATATTGCTGTTTGCTGAAAATGAGGACAATCTTACTGACATTTCGATTATGACCAGTGAAGGGACAGGGGAATCCAATAGGGTGCTTAGAGCACGCAACCCTGCTCTGGATTTACCATGACTTACATTCTCTCATTGAATATTCGGGGTTTGGGCAATGCCTCAAAATCTCATTGCCTGTGGGATTTACTATTTTCAGAAAATCCTGTCATTTTTCTGGGACATGAGACTATGTGTCGGCGGGAGAAAGCTATCAAGTTTTTTTTTAAATATAAAACAAGGATGGGAGGCGGCTGCAGTGCATTCGCACGGACTATCGGGGGGTCTGATTGCAATATGGGATCCTTATCGGGTTACTTTTAAAGCTTTCAGCTTTTTTGGGGGCATATTACTGGAAGGTAATATCAGAGGCAAATCTGAACCGTTTTATTTAATTAATATATATGCTCCATACTATAACCGACTTGCTTTCTGGCAGAGGATGTTGGTTTCTAAAATTTTGTCGCTGCCGAATTTGATATTGATGGGGGACCTCAATGCTACCCTTCAAGTGGATGAAGTATGGGGTGCATTGGCCAGAACGGATCCACTGGCTTCTTTTCTCTTAGATATGTTTCTCGGATTGCATATGGTGGATATACGTCCTTTTCCTCTATTACCCACCTGGACTAATAAAAGGAAGGAAGACGCCTTTGTGGGTAAGCGTTTGGACCATGCTTTGGTGAAAATAAATCTTGTGGATAAGTGGGGAATGCCTCGCTCGATGGTCACAATATCAGATATCTCAGATCATATGCCTATAAAACTGGTATGGAATGTGGAGTCGACTGTGAAGGGCGGACCGTTTAAATTCAACCGTGTTTGGCTTGAAGATGAAGAATACACAAACATGATTAAGACACTGTGGCAGAATACAGGGGATAATGATACCAGACAGATATGGGACCGTTTCCATCATAAGCTATAGGTTATCAAAAATAAGACTAAGGTTTGGGAAACTGAAAAGAAAAGGGCCCTCCAAAAAGAATTAATTGAGATTAACAATCAGATGGCACAGTTATATGAATCCTTTACAGTTTCTAATCCGGTGGAGGCATCTATGGCTGTCATGGATCAGCTTAGCAGGCGAAAGAGGGAGACCCTGCATATTCATGAGGTCACGTGGAGACTAAAGAGCAGGGTTGCTTGGTTAAAAGAGGGAGACCTCAATACGAAATTCTTTCACAAATGGGCCACTAACAGACGCAATCAGAATGCAATCTGGAGGATTAAAAGAGAGGATGACAGTTATGCACAAACTACATCGGAGATACAGAAGGAAGCATACTCCTATTTCTCATCTTTTTACAAAAAAGACTCATCTATATGTGCAGAGAATAAAAAATGGGTCCTGGAACACATTGACAGATATTTTGAACTTGAGGACATTGGGGTGATGGATAAAATCATTGATAAAGAGGAGGTACTTGGGGTACTTAAATCTTTTCCACATGACAAGTGCCCAGGGCCGGATGGCTGGCCCGCTGAGTTCTTTATACACTTTTTTGATCTCTTGGGTGGAGAACTCACTGAATTAATTGAGGTTTTCAGACTAAGGGGACATATTCCGACAAATCTTAATTCGACCTTCATTGCTCTTATTCCAAAAATTTCTGACCCTCAAACTTTTGCTAATTTTAGGCCTATATCCTTATGTAATCTTATCTATAAGATTACCTCCAAGATCATAGCGAACCACATTAAGGGATGTCTGTCTAGACACATCTCGATGGAGCAGTATGGCTTCCTCGAAGGTCGATCAATACATGACGCGATAGCCATTGCACAAGAGGTCCTCCACTCGATGCACTCGAGGAAAATGGAGGCTCTGATGATGAAAGTGGATTTACATAAGGCATACGACTCGGTGGATTGGTCTTTCATTCGAGTTATTTTGCTAAAAATAGGCCTTCCTGTCCATATTATTCGGTGGATAATGTCTTGTATATCCACAGTTCGATATGCAGTTATTGTGAATGGATTGCCGACCAATTTTTTTGAAGCAGGCGCGGTCTACGTCAAGGATGTGCTCTCTCACCCTTGGTTTTTATCCTGGTTATGGATGGTCTTAGCAAGATCATACACAGAGCTGAACAAAGGGGTATCATAAAGGGATTTGGTTTTTCTCAAGCTGTATCCACGACTCATTCACTATTTGTGGATGATTTATTAATCTTTGGTTATCTCATTAGGAACCACTGGTTCTACATACATCTTATTTTCCTGCGCTTTGGAACAGCTACTGGTTTGAATATTAACAAAAGTAAGTCTTTTCTCATTTATGAATACGGAGAATTACAGGAGATTCAGTTCATTGCAGAATTCCTGGGTGTGGAATACAGGTTGGCTTCTTCCGGCTTCAAGTATCTGGGATACACTATTAAACCATGTGGCTATAAAATCAAAGACTGGTGTTGGTTGGTGGACAATTTTAAATCCCGCATTGGCAGGTGGACGCATCGGTGGCTCTCCATCGGGGGGCGCCTTATTATGGTCCAAGCGGTTTTTTCACAGATGATGGTTTTCTGGGGACATCTCCATTATTTTCCTGAGGATATCATTAAGAAGATTAATCAGATCATTTCCAAATTCCTATGGGGGGGGGGTTAAAATGGAATCAAAGTACCATCTTTTTAGCCTCATGGTACTGTGTCGTCCAAAGGACATGGATGGCTGGGGCATTCTCAACACCCGTATATTTAACGCTGCCCTGCTCATGAAATCTTTTTGGAGGGCTATAAATGGTTCTGGCATATGAACTGCCATCGTAAAAGCCAAATATTTAGAGGGGGACATATTATTCAGAATCTGTTGTCACGAGATCACTTTCCCCCGGAGCATATCAGCTATCTGGGCTAGTTTCAGAAAGGTATTGCAATTTTTTGATTACAGGATTATTTGGCAGTTTCGCGATGGCAGTTGCATCCCAATCGGTAGCAGGAACATACATTATCTTCAAGACTGTCTGGGGCCCTCCAACCGATTGATACATACTCTTGCACATAAAGGTATTCATTTTCTATCTCAGATTATACTTGAATGGTCATTTGCTACTCCAATATTTAAAAACGCTGCACACATGGGGCCGACGGGGGAGGTAGCGGCTGAATGGGAACATTATCGGAATGAGCTAAGTGGTGTTGGATTTTGCTACGCACCTGGTGGAGACCTTATGAGATGGCAGGGGCCCCTTAAGAATAATTCGATCATTGTAAAGGACATATACCATGATATAATCTCTTGTCCATTGGGGGGGGTACCTTCAGAATTTTTCCCTCACTGGGGAAGGAAAATCCCAACGAAAATTACGATTTTTGCGTGGCTAGTTTGGCGCGGGAAAGTACTCACCTGGGATAATCTGAAGAAACGCGGGCTTCTGGGTCCGGGTAGATGTGCTATTTGCTGTTGCGAAGATGAATACATAATCCATTTATTTTTCACTTGCCCAATCATACTACGATTATGGCGTCTGTTCAATGTATATTTAATGGATCCCCACTGGATTCCGGCGGGATTCCTATCGGCGGTAGATGATTGGGGCAAACTGAAATCAAATTTTAATGTGCTTCCGTTCTACCTCATCTGGGAGGTTTGGTTGGCCAGAAATCATTTGATATTTGATGGTATTCCTTTCCAGCTGAACAAGGTATATATGCGCACTTACAGGTGGATTGCAGATCGACCTTACCAGGAGGAGGTGGTGGTAGACTTCTCAATTCGCATTAGACCACATGCTATTGCCTTACCAGCAATATTTTTTGATGGGGCCTCAGCCGGGGATAACACTAGGTGTGGTGTATGGATAAAACTGTCATCCTATGAACATATTCATATATATTGGAATGGGGGCCCAGGATCAAATAACAAGGCTGAGATAATGGCTCTTTGGGGTGGTCTATGGTTGGCATCGGATCTCTCTATACAGAATGCTAACATTTATGGGGATTCGAAGGTGGTCATTGGATGGGTCACAAATAGTTATGCCTTTTTATCGCCACATCTTCAGGGATGGTTGGATCGAACACAGAGATTATGGAGAAGGATGGATTGCCCGCCTATCTGTCATATACACAGAGAGAATAATACACGTGTTGACGGATTATCTAAAAAGGGACTCCTGGCTGAATTTGGGAAAATGCAGGTATCCCACTACATGGATGGAGACTTGATACAGGAATCCACCGTTCCTATCCCGTGACATCTTTCTCTGCTATATCATCCGTGTGTGCTTTTACATTTTTGATGTTTATGATATTTTCCCTATAGTTACTAATCCTTGCTCCCGGTCAGTAAATATCAGACTATATGGAGTTAGATACGAAGTATTTTTACTACTTAATCATCTTTCCAGTTTTCATAGGTATCGGCTGATGATGGAAACAAGAGATGGATTTTCCCCATTATCAAAATCGGTAAATCAAAGATTTTGGGCGTCAATTTTTGCTTACAGGAACGTCTTTCTGTTTATCATTCCTGCCTGATATTACACTGTTGAGAGGTTATCTGGGTCCATCATAAGATACTCCACACTATCAAGCGAGCCCGACACAATTTACAAGCGAGCTTGAATAAACTGATTATATAGATGGGATTTGGCTATTTAGCTGGACGTATCACTACTAGCAAGCGAGACTGTCCCCTGAACACTCTCCACTATCAAGCGTGCCCGGAAAAATAACATGCAAGCTTGAGAATACATATAAAAGAGAGGGGATTTGGTTTTCAGCCGGAAGTCCCACAAATATCAAGCGAACCTGCCTCTAAAAATCAAGTGAGCCGGAACAATATATATCAAGCGAGCGTGAAAACTACAACAAGCAAGCCTGTTTTAAATCACAAGTGAGCCAGATCATTTTATGACTTTCATCACATACACTGGCAGCTTCGGAACACATTTTTGATGAAAGGCCAGTATATAGATATAGATAATTTTTCCTCTTTTTGGTTATTGGTATTGTCTAGGAACAAGTGAACCATTTACCCAACACTGCTATATTATCGTTTATGTTTTCCTTACAGAAATGCTCAGCATCATATGGATGGGGTTGATTAATTTCCCCCTTACTGGAGTGTCAGACGTGATCTGATATGCTTATTCACTACGTGAATAACAGTTATCCGTCTGGTTTTGATATTATGTCTTTCTCATTGAAATTGTTTTCAACTGAGAATGTATTTTGTATATGTACTGGTATATTTTTAATATATGCAGCGTTTGTTTTCTTCTGAAAAAAAAAAGGGATTAAGTTTCAGGCACTACTGAGGCCAAACGAGGATTTAAATAAAATAGAGACCGACCTCGGCTTCGAGTTTGGTAACATGCACGACCAAAGTGGTCCGGTCTTTTTTCTCGAAGGATTCCTGGTCCAGAGATCCGGCCAATATAAACAACGAGATTTCACTAATGATAGAAAACTAAACCTTTGATGTTTGTGTTAAGGGTTAACCTCAGTTAAGTATAAATAGAATGCATATTGTGTTTTTTGGAAACTAAATGCTTGAAAACACAAAATTTGATCTAAAAAACACATGGAAAAGGTTCCACATATGGAACTTAATTTAAAATTTGGAAATAGTGTATTGCAAACCTAAAGTTACAATGTTCACCTTCTTTGACGGTATTGGGAAGCATCTTAGAAGTGGTAAAAAGTAGCAATTATGCTTCTCAAATAAAACTTGGGATGAGAGATGATTCACAGACTGTCTTTGTCTTTGGACTATTTAGTTTGTTTGCCAATAACAGGCAAACTTGAAGACGACTTTATTTCTGAAGGTGCAAAATGGCCTATCATTCCCTCAAATGCCCGCATCTTTGGTTCTATCCTCTCCAACCTGACATTGATCTCTTTCAGCGGCAACAAAAAAAACCTAATTGGCTGATTACAATAAAAGTACCCACAATTTTGCTTCAATACACTTGCATGTGGAAATATAACAATTAGTTTTTGTATTCATAAAGTCAGACTTGGTTGTGGCATCAACATGGAAACATCTACCACCATCATAATGGGCAATGTATAAACTATGTCTAGATCTCAGTGCAAAGAAATAAGACATTGAACAAAACAAGATTTTTGGTTAGCAACAAGACCTAACTTCCAATATTTGATGGATGTACCTGGCTTGGGCAAAGATTGGGACGTTGAAGTTCCTCCCGAAACTGAGGTCCTCCTTGATGACAAATTTCCTGAAAGACAAGGGTTTCAACATTTTTACAGAACAAAGATACACCTATCAAAGTTATAGTCCATTCTTGCCCAGAAGAATTTTACCTGATAATTTTTATGCAAAATGACTGGCACCGTACTTCATGATAGAGATTTGCAAACACAACTTTTGATATATATAACCTCACCTCGTTTATATGTGAACGTACCTCAAAACATAAAATAGCTGCGGGTCTTCTAGCAAATGTAACAACTGAAATAATAATGCCAGAGTAAAGCATTATCATATGACACAACACTAAAATGACAACTAATGACCACACTAACTAACAATTTCACACAAGTAGTATAAGTACACAAAAGCACTCAGTAATCTCTGTTTTTTTTTTTTTTTTGATTTGATAAAAAAACACTGCATGGTGTATTTTTTTTGGTTGATTTGATAAAGAGAACTGTGTAATGTCATTCTAAAAGTGATGGAGGACAATCTACATACCGATGGAAGCACTAAACACTGGAAAGGAAGCTCGGTGATAGCAAAAACGTTGATAGCAGATGCAACTGTTTGAGCAAATTTTTCACGAACCCGTCAATTTTTATGTGTCCAAGCATAGCTCGCTACTCTCTTCACAATTATTGTTGGTGATGATACTTGACAGACACATTATATAATTTTAAAACTATTTGATGTACAAAACCAATTTTACTATTAATTACACTTCAAAATCTAAAAGATACAAGAATGCCGCTTTCAAATTATTTTGATAATCACAACCTTTTAAACAAAATTCAAGGTTTCTATAACTACATCCAAGGAAATCAGAGACCATGTAAAATAGAACATTCTATCAAATTGGATTTGTAAAAATTTATATCCTGGAGTCTTAATGAGAGCAATGCTCGAGTCAGGGTCTCATAAACAACATACAATCAGAAACTATAATCAACAAACATTGCAGGCCTTTAATTTTTAAGTTTTAACCAAAAGCTTAGAAGTGCAACAACAGTAATAATGACAAGCATCTAGCACAGAAAGAAACCAGAAAACAACGCCATAAACCAAATTCCTTCACACTTGGAGATACGAAAAAGGGGCAAAGGGCACCCTATCTCAAACAAAAAACAGTATATATGCATAATTCCACTGAATATGGAAACTTTCGCTTAAAATGATAGTAAGACCAAGCCTCAATCAAGAGCTCATTTGCAACCACGCCAGTTTATGTTTTGAATAGGTGACTAATTATTGGCTTTAGATGAATCACAGCAGATGCAATTTGATCGAACAAGTATTCTTTCAAACATGTACGGTATAAGGGCAATGGTTTGTTTAATTTTTTTTTTTTTTATTGTTAAAGAGATTTCTAAAAAATAATTATCTACAATAATATATAGATTTTTAGATATATGTATTTAATAATTTATTATTAATATTTTGTGTTACATAATTTTGGTGTAAATTCTGTAATGGTAATTTATTTATAGGTGAATAAATTATTTTTTATTCAATATTGGAATATATATCCTTTTAATTATTTATTGTTTTTAACTTTAATTTAATTATATTTAAATTAAGTCACAGGTACTAGCTACTATGTAGCACTTGTTTAATATGAATTTCTTGTTAGAGTTGAATAAAATAAACAAATTTTTAAATTAAATACTTTAAACATAAAAATTTCCAAAAAATTACAAAGTTAGAATTTGACAATACAAATGAGTTTTGATAAAACTTTACCACACATTTCAATCACTTATTTTTATTCTATTTTTAATATGAATTTCTTGTTAGAGTTGAATAAAATAAACAAATTTTTAAATTAAATACTTTAAACATAAAAATTTCCAAAAAATTACAAAGTTAGAATTTGACAATACAAATGAGTTTTGATAAAACTTTACCACACATTTCAATCACTTATTTTTATTCTATTTTTATTTTAAATTTAAATTTCTATATAGATATATATGGAAAAGTTAAAAATAATAGTTGAAATAGATCATTATCAAAACAATAACCTATTTGTGAAAAAATGATACTATAATTATTTCTAACCTTTTTAATAGAAATAATTATAGTATCATTGGTAGTAGCTCCATTTGATGAATCAACGACAGCCATCGTCAAGCACTCTCATCTTCTACTTGCATTCAAGTAATAGTGAAATGGCTTTCGGTTTCACGGTGAAGATAGAACAGATGAATAAGCGAGAGTAATAGTGAAAGGGCTTTAGGTTTCATGGTGAAGATAGTGTGTTGGCTACTACATGTAGCTGCCATGTGGTATAGGGGCAACCAACTTAGCCAGTGTGCTTCTTATGACATACATTGTATATACACGCTAAAGCTAAACTATAATGCCTGAGCCTAAACTAATGCTAGCATTAGTTTTGATAGCATTTACTAGTTCCAAATTTATAAACCAAAATTAAATTTAACCTATGTTTTTGCCTCCTCGCCTCAGGAAGAGGCCAAAGAAGATGGTGAATTGATTTGCCGCAAAAAAGATTGGTTATACAGAATTGTAAATTGATTTGCGCAAAAAACATTGGTTAAGAACAACTTTGACTAATACTAGCATCGCCCTAGCCGATTACAATGGTCCCAGCACGATCAAGACTAATAAATACATAAAACCAAATTAATAAAATATTATTGATAACCATTATTTTTTGGATCGATAATGGAATTTTAATATTCAATTTAAATCATTTAAATATAAAATATGTGTTGAAAATGAAAGTAATAACTTGAAATTTAAAATTTATTTAAAAATAAAATATACTAACAACGAAATTCAAAATTAACACTGATCATAAGTAGCAAACAAATTTAGCAGCCCAATCTACAGAAAAATATCTTTATAGGGCGGAGTGTGACATATTGCGTCAATTTTTTAAAATAAAATCTAGAAAAATATGCCTCTATAAGCATAGAAAATGTATGGCGATGGGAACGGATCACTACGTACAGTCAGAGCAATAAAAGCGAAATGCCAACTATGGAGATAAGCGATGGAAATTGTAAGAAGCAAGGCGCCGCGTCGCGGCCATTCAGGACCGTAGAGTTGGCTAACTTTAGACTAGTGGTTATTCAAATAGGAAAATAATTGTGAGCCACAAGAATCGGAGTACAGGTCTCTGCTCACATCTCTCGCCTTTATATAGAGGTCTTCCCTTTCAGAAGGTCTTACTGATTATTTGACATAAGTCAATTAGGCTAAGCTTATTTTCCAGTCTATCCATCCATAAATGCGTGGGGTAGTATATGCTCACTGTAGAATGATGTATCTTCTTTAATTCTATGGTGGGCATTCACTGCCCCCGCGCATTTATGAGGGATGTCTATTGACGCAATAGAATAGCTTGGACGATAGTTTTTTGCCAAAATCTAGTAAAACAAAATTCAAAAAATCAGGGAGTTGGGGTGTTTGAATTTCATTTTTGATAGTGGAAATGGATTCAACACTATCAAAAACCCATAGGCCACTCAAAATACTGAAGTTTAACAACTATAAACAAGATTCTGATAAATCTTTGCCAGAATTTTTCATAATCTTACCAGAATTTCTGGGTTATTTTGTGGGTTTTTTAGACTACAACATTTATGAGTGGATAGATTGGAAAATAAGCTTTTCCAGTCCATTCACGATTAACGGAGAGGTTGACGAAATTTCATTAAAGACATGCAAATGTAATAAATACAGAATAAGATCTTAGTGACGATTTACAAAGAATGGAGCAATAAGATGTAAATATAGCCAATAGTGTCACATAAATACTAATAAAAAATGTGTAATAAAAATATATATATATATATATATATATTTTGTAAAGTTTTACTTTAGAAAATTTAAAATTATTTAACATTTTTGACCAAAATGATGATGATGATGGTTACCATCCGATCTATCGAACCTTAAGAAAGGAGAAATAATTTAAGTTTGATTCTTCAAAATCTTGTTTCTATGGTCAAAGAGAATGGAAATAAGTGCTCCAAGATCGCTATAGGTGGGTTGGCTTAATAGGTCAAGAAGATTGGAAGTGTGGCAGATGGTAGGGAATTGAGAGCGAATATGATTAAGAGTATGGCAGTCTAAAAGGAAGTGATTTTCATCTTCCACCTTCTTAAAATCACAAATCTAATAGATTCTATCATTCCAAGGGGTCTTGAGAATAGACAACACCCGGTCTCACTCCGAAGCTCATGGGAATTAGTTCTTATCTTAGCGATGTTCATTTTTTCCTATTGTTGGACAACATAAAGAGATAATTCTCATTTTCAAGGGTGGGGTTGATCACTTCCTTATAGTATTTTAGCTTCCTTTTACCCTTCAACTCTTGATCCTCCCATGGCTTGTCTTTGAACTTGGAGGTAATAGTATTTTTGACATTATCTTTGCTTCCTATACTGAGCTCCTCCTTAATTCCCCAATGGTTGAGCCAAGATTAGGCATCCTTATGCCACCCGCGCTTGAGGCGAAGGTGAGACGATTTTGACTACAGTTAGAAGCAATTTTAGGGAACCTTTTATATTCCATGTTTTCAAGCTTCTTCTTATACATCAATATATCTAAACATAGATGTAATTTCAATGGGGGACAAACTAGATTCGATCAAGAGGATAGGATAGGGATCATTTCCCTTGATCTTAAGGTTGTTGGTTATGAATTGGTTTTGAATCATCTCATTCTTCCTCCATGACTTTCTGGATATACTGCAACCCCAAACTTCACATCTGTATAAGACAATAGGGGTGACAAGGGTCTTAAAGAGAAACCTCTTTTTACTCCGAATGTAAAGATCGACCGACTTACAATTGTTTTCAAGCTCATAATAAGTTTTCCATCCCCCAATAATCCTTTTCTCAATGCTATAATTCTAGTTGAGATGACGAGGGAAGCCAATGCCCAAATACTTATAAGAAGATACGTGTTCTAAGCACTGGTTGTTATATACGAAACTACCATGGGCGATATTTTTGGATTTAATGATCATGACTTTAGTCTTGTCGGTATTAACTGGCATACCCATCTTGGACCAATAGTCATGAAGAATATGGAGTTGCTTGTCCAGGTCATCATGGATTTTTGCAAGAAGAACGATATCATCGGCATAGAGGAGAAGAGTAATGAGAACACTAGCAAGCTCGGTGCCCTTGCACCCCACAGATTCCAGACACTCCTCTAGGTTATCGATGTATATGCCAAAAAGGGTAGGGGATAGGGGAGACCCTTGCTTAACTCCAATATTGCATTTTATGTCTTTAGACCACCCCTCATTGGTCTTAAGCTTGGCAGTGACGGTCTCATAGAGACGGATCACAACAATCCTGAGCTTGGGAGGGACCATGATCTCTTTAAATCTCTCCCAAAGTTTATCCCGAGGAATAGTGTCGAAAGCTTTTCTAAAGTCCACAAAGCAACATAAAAGATCGGATTTACTATTGTGACATTCCTCTGCAATGCTTCTAAGAGTGACCAAATGGTCAATAGTTGAATGATGTCTCCTAAAAATAGCTTTTCCTTTAGCTCTTTTTCCCTAGCTTTCAAGCCAAAGGCTAAGCTTATTCTCCAAAATGAGCCCATAAAGCTTGGCTAGGATATGGCTAACCATAATGGTCATGTAGTTAGATGGAACACTCTTGTCCCCATTTTTAAATATAAGTACAATAAGGCTTTGCGTTCAAAGCCGAGGGAAGCCATGCGTTACAACCAAATTGAGAAGCTTGTGGAGATAAGGAATGAGAATATATCTTCTCATTTTAAGGATCTAAGCTTGGTATCCTTCAATATATTTATCTTTCCCATTAGTGAGCTTATTAATACCAGACTTAATGTCGTCAAGAGAGAATACATTCTCCTTAATTGGAGTGATCATACAACTTCTTAAGATAGTTGTCCTAATTTTCTAAGAGAATAGAATAAATAAAATCTAATATATAATACCTACCATAATAATGAATAAAAGGTATAATTTATTTGAAATCATTTAAAAAATTAATTTTATTGACATATGATTAAAAACAAATTAATTAATTTTAAATTTTTTACAAAATTTATAATTTTGTAAAATCTTTTTGGTAATAATCACATGCAATAGAATATTGCCGATGCGTTTCAAACCAATCAGTGTAATATTTAAAATTACAATAAACATCTTCCAAAAAAAAAAACAAAAACAAAAAAAAAAACGGATATTTTACGAGTTTAAAACCAGACAACAAATATGTTAAATAAGATAATTTGAAATGCTTTTAAAAAAACATATTTTTATTCTCAAAATGCAGGTTTTCGTGACATATGATTTATGTATAATTCTTTTGGAAAACATTTATGACAACAATGTCTACCAAACAGGTTTGACCACAATTTTTTTTTTTTGTAAGCTTCATAGGACCTTTCATTTACGATAATATAAAGGGCAGAGAGTCATACAGTAAAAAACCAATGCAATGACCTCAACATGCCCGAAGGAAACCAGGTCTGTTGGCCACTGCAACGAGTTGTAAGCAGACCAAAAACGAAATTGTATAAGCCTAGATCTAACAGCTTTAAGGGCTGTAGTATGTCCAAAATAATTACAGCAAATACCAAAAAGATAGCTAACAAGACCCAAATTTACATAAACAAGAAAGAAGTTAACCAACTAAAGCAGCAGCCGAAGTAGTATCAGCTTACCCAGACACATGTGGCCTACGATGAAGAAGCTGCACCTGCTGTTCCAACTTGCCCACCTTATCATTCAACTGGATCTGTACCTTGGAGATGGCATGCATATCCATCTTCAGCTGTTGCAACTCAAACATAATGGAGGAGGTAAGACTCTGCTTTTCGGTTGCTGCCAAATCCTTTGCAAGGATACACTTCATCTTCCAGTATGTCTTGATGGATTGTTGGAAGAGAGAAACACATCCACGAGTACTACCTGGATCAGTTAAAAAGTCCATATGGGATAGTTGTTCATCCATACTCACCTCTTCACTGTCAGTTTCTACCTCCCATCCTTGAATTGTAGATTTAATCTTTTCCTGATTGCCAGATTCATAAACCTGAGTCAGCTCCTGTACAACCTGTGTATTTGTTTTGCAGCCCCTTCGACTGGTTCCTGCCCCAGGCTTGGGTTGCCGATCGCATTTGGGCCTCCTAGGATTCTGTTTCACCATACTTGCAAATGAAAATCGTGCAAAGAGGCTTGTGGCTAGAGGAAGAGGTAAGAACAAATAAGTTAGGAGTGAAGAGAACTGCAGAAGAACATGTCTAATACGTTGAACTGGCCATTGAAAAGCAACAGTAAAGGGAACAGAAGACCATCTGTCAAGAAACGCAGAGAATGGATATTGACTAAAAGAATTCACCACCAAAATTATACCAGAGACTGTGAGCCAATAGGTAACAACAGACCGTCGTAGAGCGGGGGCAGAGAAATCAAAAGAGGAAGCATGCACAGTGGCAGAGTAAACGCATGAAAACTGCTGAAGAAAGACCCCTGAGACCAGACGCAGCAGGAAGCCCATATAAGAGAAAATAGAAATCCGCATAAACCACCAGAAATTGCAACCTGCCGATAGCAGTGCCATGTGGATCAGAAGCAATATAACAGAGTGCTTGCATATTAGAATAATAGTTGCATGAACCTCGGGCCAAGAAGCCAAAAACAAGTCGAAGCAGCGGCAATTGTTAAAAGAGTTAATCCCATGCATACACCGCCGAAGGGAAACAGCTAGAGTAATGGACCAAAAAACCACTTCCTTTGAACATAAAGGATAACATTCGACATAAAAGCATACACCCGATATGAAAGGAAAACAGGGCCATGGAAATACAGAATGCAAAGCAAATTGATAGCTATCGTGTCTCCAGAAAACCAAAGGCAAAACTAGGGGGCTACGGAAATGAGGTTCGACCTCCCCCATATGCCCAATACTAAATACAACCCAGTTAGAACAGAAACTCTGAAACAACATAACCGTATGCATGCAAGGCAACTGAAGTAAATCGAACAGAGATTCATACTGTGAGGCAGAAATATCCAGAAAGAAAATTGCCATTACATACCACAAACGCCGCTGTAGGAAACACGCTCGGAAGACAGAGGCCCAGACCTGCAACAATACTCCAAGATAGAAGCGGAGGCGAATGGAGAAGGCTAGGTAACAACCAACCTGGAAATGCGCAATTGTCCGCATAAACAAAATTAACATTAAACCGATTAACAATAAATACGCTAAAATCGAACTAAGCGTGCTTTCGCTCTTCCAACGTGTACTCCACTTCATCTGGTCTTCCCAATCTATACATATCACTAGAGTTAGAGTTAGAGTTAGTGCTGGGGTCAACTGTAAATCAGTGCGCCAACCCCACTTTGATTCCATAATAACTTTGGGAATTTTTGAGGGTGATTATTTCGCTAAGAGCCCATTGTTCTTTTCTCATTAAGAAAAATATTTACTTATTTCACTAATTTTTTAAAAATATTTTTATATAAATACGCTTATATGGATAATATTTTATTAAAGATTGTACTATTTTAAAATATATATATATATATCTGCTTTCTTATCAGTATGTATATTAAGTATTGAGTTTGGAATATGTCTTAAAATTGATTTTATTTGGCTTTGAGTTTCTTTTCCTAGTATATAAAGAAACAGGGTAACTACTTACTACTCAAAGGTATCTATTAGGAATGAGAATCTGCCCCTTTGTTGATGACTAGTGGACGATTACACGTGAGTTGGTTTAACACTGATGAGTCAATTTAGATTAGCAGATAAGAATTGATAATAGCTATCCTCAACCAATAATTATTATCTTCACTATTGATTTGACAATTAAATTATGATAAATTTTCCCACTAATAATTAACAAGTTTTTATTAATATATTTAAATCTTTTAAAATAATAATAAAAAAAAATTATAGCTGCTATCTCTTTTCCTAACAGCTAAACAATTTGGGGTCACTGAGTTCCTTAATCCAACAGATTTCGATAAACCCATTCAAGAGGTAAAATCTAACATGAGAGTTTGGTCTTTTGGGGCAGCAACCTTAACAACATCTGCAACAGGTTTTTTCTAAGTAAAATGTATTTCTGATTGCAGGTGATTAAAGAGATGACTAAAGGAGGAGTAGATTCAAGCTACGAATGTGTTGGAAAATTCGAAGTTATGCTTGTCACGTGATGGGACCAGCTCTTCTTGAGTTCTGTGATGATTTAATAATAAACTTTATGATTAAGTGGATTTTAATTATCTGATTTCTCGGTGGTCTTGTAATGGATATTTGTTTGATTTCGGAATTATGACTCGTACCTGTGGTTGTGTGTGGAGGACAATTATCCTTTTCCTCGGTATGCGCTATCCCGCCTTTTGTTATACTCCTAAGTTTTGTTCATTTGGCATTTTCCACTATGTGCTGCTATGAGGGTTCTGTGACTATGTCTCTGTGACTTATGTTATTCGTTCTTCGTGGGTGTTATCTGGTGTGAGGTCACGACCTCTGTTTTCTCTTACTGGACTCTTCATTGCAACCCCTATTCACGGTTCAACTCTGCATAGCTGGTTTTAGTTTGATGCAATGGCTCTGTGGGTACTCCATGTTTCGTCAACGAGCTCGAGGGTTTTGAAGCTCGAATCTTTACTGTCTGCAAATGGGCTTCTTGTTCTGGAAGGTTTTATGGTTGTTCACAGTATTTAATTCCAAATGCAACTGTTGTTTTCTACTTGTCCGCTAATTGTTTAACTGATTCTCTGACTGTGATTTTTATTTCTTTTTCCAGGTCGCAACCAACAGGGAACTCGGTGTTCAACCTCGGCTCAACATTTGCACAAGGTAAGTCTTCTTTCTCTGCTTCAGTAATTGGCCGTTCTTTTCCTGATTAAACTAAGTTTTTTCTCCTTGTGAGCAGGTTCCCTATTTGGTTGGCGACCGATTGGTTTCTTCCTCGATTTGTCGCTACCCTCCTGGTAAGCTTAGGCTTTTAAGCCCTCACCGCTTTCCTCTATTTCGAATTCCAACCTCTTCGTGATTCTTATCGTGTATATGTCTTTCCTGTAGGTAGCTGGTCAGCGCTCCAAATGTGGTTGTCGATTTCAATGTTGCTAACCCCCAAATGGGTAGGGTCTCTCCCTGTATTCACTTCCAGTATTTAGGGTACTATGAGTCTCGGCTCCCCCGTCAGTTGTCCGCCATGTTGGCTTCTCCATTAACTGTAGTTTTTGATAAAAGGTTTTCTCCTATTTGTAAAAGGACTTTGGAACTATGAGCGTTCTTCGGTTTTGGCGTTTGCCGTTAGTAATGGGGTTTTTGCATTGGGGTTTTTGATCCCATATACTTGACTGAACGTATCATATACTTAGCTATGTTTTGGACCGCAACAATTTTCTTGGCATTTGTAAATAATTTATTTTGATAATGTGCAAAAAGGAAATGAGTTACTCTTGTTGAAATGATACCTGTGATTTCTATGTTACAATGCTTGGTGTGCTTCTATTATAGTAGTTCTCCGTCGATAATTTATATCTCGATTCTTGTATGTAGTCCCGTTTGCATGTTCGATGTGATCACTCCTGTTTGTTCTTGGCTCTCTTTCGAATGCCTGAAAAGAAAATTATTCCACCAGTTCTTTTTTCCATTGTAGTAAATGCATTCAATATTTAATGAAAATAAGAATAAATTTGATTTAAGCTGTGAATGGATTCAGATGATTTGTTTCAAATTCTCTTCTGTGATTTTATTCGTCTTTTTCTAGGATGGAAAATCAACCCTACAAATGTGTTATCCTGTCCCTTTTGTATCATTGTTGAACAATTCTTTCTTTTTGAAACTGCCAACAGTTACATGTAGTTATAATGGACAACTGTTCTTTTTCGTTCACCTGAATTCTGTAACTAATTTAAAAGAGTAACTAAAAAGGAATTACAATGAAATTAAAAAACACAATTTGTTGTTAAGTTCTAAATGCTAAAAACTAAAGAAAATAATTGAAATAACTCAGGTGCAATGACCTGTAAACTTGTGAGACAAAATACTTTAATTTTTTTTTTTTCGCCCTGAGATGGATGCTCCTAGATTAGGCTCCTGGGGTGACAAAAATTCATGGCTCCATTCCATGAGCTCCTCCACTGAATATCCTGCACGCTGTATTTGGGCCGCATCAAGCCACGAACTATCCTCAATGGGGCGGTTCTTCCACTTGACAAGGTACTGGAGGTACTCTCTTCTACGAGTCCGCTTGGCCACCTGTGTGTTGAGAATTCTCTCGATCTCAAGGGGCTGAGCCAAAGGCATTTGCCTCATCCAAGATCCACTTCCTGTCTGGGTGTCCCACTCTGGTCGTGCCAAACTGTCCACTTCAGGACTGGCAGTGTATGGAAACAGATCTGCTACATTGAAGATAGGTGATATGCCTATTCCTAGGGGTAACTGTAATTCATAGGCATTTGCAGAGAATTTACACAGAATTTTGCAAGGGCCAATTTTTTTAAACTTCAATTTGTTGTACTCACCGTTAGGGAACCTTTCTTTGCGTAAATGTGTGAGAACATCATCCCCCACCTGAAACTGTACCTCTTGTCGTTTTAGATCTGCTTGTTGTTTATACTTCTGACTGTTGTCCTGCAACTTAGATTTTACTTGTTCATGTAGGTCATTCATTGCTTTGGCGAAATCCTCCCCATCAGCACTCCTTCTTTCCAAATATCCCAGATCCCGTAACTCATGCACTCCGCGAGGATGCATGCCATACAAGATCTGAAAAGGGCTATATCCTGTGGTTTGATTCGGTGAATCGTTATAAGCGAATTCTTCCTGGGCAAGTACACGATCCCACATTCGTGAATTTTCTCCAATCAAACTCCATAGTAGGTTTCCTAAGCTTCTGTTTACCACCTCGATCTGCCCATTAATCTGTGGGTGATAAGAAGAGCTGAAGTTCAATTGTGTATCCAAATTCTTCCACAGGGTACGCCAGAAATGTCCTGTGAATTTCACGTCCCTGTCGGAAACAATGGACTTAGGTAAACTGTGCAATCTGACAATCTCTGTGAAAAATAGGTGTGCTACATGAGTAGCATCACTGGTTTTTTTACAAGGGATGAAATGTGCCATTTTTGAAAACCTGTCCACTACCACCATCACAAAATCATAACCTCATTGTGTTCTGGGTAGACCTAAGACAAATTCCAAGCTGACTGAATCCCACGGTCTATTCGGAATAGGCAGTGGTGTGTAGAGTCTCGTATTCTGACTGTGTCCTTTCTCCAACTGACACACTTTACATCTGGTTACAAATCGTTGTACATCTCTTCACATCTTCGGCCAGTAATAAAAGTGTTTGAGCTGATCCAGGGTCTTATCAATGCCGAAATGTCCGGCAAGACCTCCACTGTTTTTTTCCCGGATGATGTTCTCTCTCATCGAACAGTTGGGAATACATAATTGTCCTCCTTTAAACAACAATTTTTCCTATAAATTATAGTCCAAACATGGACTATTGTTTCTCAACAAAGGATTCTGGCAGGCTTCATAAGCCTCCTTGAAATCTGCATCTGTTTGATACAAGTCTTTCAGGTGTTCAAATCCCAACACTTGTATCGTACTCTCCTGTAAGAGAAAATCTCTTCTACTCAACGCATCTGCTACCTTGTTGGCTTGTCCACTGATATGCTTCAATACAAAGGTGAAACTCTACAAGTACTCAACCCATTTGGCATGCTTGTGGTTCGGCTTATGCTGCTGCATAACATACTGTAATGCAGAATTATCAGAAAACAAAACAAATTCACTACCCAACAGATAATGTCTCCATTGCTTCAGTGTTTGGATGACTGCATAAAACTCCTTGTCATAAGATGAGTACTTTTGCCTGCTTTCATTCAGCTTTTCACTGAAATAAGCGACCGGTTTGTCTTCCTGGCTGAGTATGGCTCCAATGGCTGTACCACTAGCATCACAACGAACTTGGACTAGTTTGTTAAAATCAGGCAACCTCAAAATCGGTCTTTCAGTGATCTTCTTTTTCAAAATCTAAACACTTTTTTCTGCAGCTTCAGTCCAACAAAAAGGTTGGTTTTCCTTTTTTATTGTGTCCAACATATGTGCGCATATATCACTCAAATTCCTTATGAATTTACGATAGAAACTTGCCAATCCATGAAAACTACGAACCTCAAACAGGCTCTTTGGGGATGGCCAGCTAACAATGGCTGCAACTTTCTTTGGGTCCATTTTTAGCTCATTCTCTGCAATCACAAAGCCCAAATAAACTATCCTTCTGGAAAAAAGAACATTTCTTCAAATTTATCAGCAACTTGTTTTGTTGCAACTTCTCCAACACACTCCGAACATGTCGGAAATGTTCTTGTTTGGTCTTACTGAAAATCAGTATATCATCTAGATATACAATTACAAACTTCTCGATGAACTCTTTCAACATTTCGTTCATTAGACGCATAAAATTACTAGGGGAATTGCTTAATCCAAATGGCATCACTAGCCACTCATACAGTCCTTCATTAGTTTTGAAAGTTGTTTTCCATTCATCCCCCTCTCGGATTCGGATTTGCTGGTATCCGCTCTTCAGATCAATTTTTGAGAAGTATGCTGCTCCACTTAAGCAGTCCATCATGTCATCCATTTGTGGCAATGGGAATCGGTACCTAATGGTAATCTTATTAACGGCTCTCGAATCTGTGCACATTCGCCACTCTCCTCCTTTCTTGGGAGCTAAAACTGTTGGCTGCACAGGGACTCAAACTTTCCCTTATCAACCCATTATCCAGCAATTCCTGCACTTGTTTCCTGATTTCCTCATTTTCCTTAGGACTCATTAGGTATGCTGCATTGTTTGGTAAACTAGCTCTGGGTATAAAGTCTATGTGATGACTGGTACTTCTCTTAGGAGGTAATTCATCTGGCAAATCATCCACTACAATGTCGTTGAACTCCTGCAACATGTCTTGGATTTCTTCAGGAAAATATGTAATTTTAGTGTGTAATAACACTGTTTTTGGCCTCCTTACAATAGCATATTTTATCTCGTTGTCCTTGATCCGTTTCAAAAATTCATTTCCTCCCACCAGCAATAATTTGACTCCACTGGTTTATGCTGTCTCTTCATCTTTGATGGGTACAAGTGTATGCTTAATCCCATCCTTGACAAAATTGTAACAGTTTTTCTTCCCATCATGTACTACTTTTCTGTCATACTGCCATGGTCTCCCTAGCAATATGTGACACACGTCCATAGGCATAATATCACAAACAACTTTATCCTTGTACCTGCCAATATGGAACTCAACCTCACATTGTTCATCAGCTAACAGTTGATGTCCCTTCTGTAACCACGACACCTTGTAAGGAGTGGGGTGCTTCAATCTCTTCAATCCCAACTTCTCCACAATCTCTGTGGCAACTAGATTATCTGTGCTCCCACTATCAATAATCAGTTTGCAGCATTTTCCATGTGACTTACAGACTGTCCGAAATAATGCCTTCCTTTGAGTTAGGTCAGCTATCTCCTTTGCTGGTTTTAGCAATACCTTATTCAAGACCAAGGCTTCCCCTGTCTCCAGCACATTTTCTATCTCTTGGGGTGGTACCTCCGCTTCCTCCGTCTGAGCAACATATGCTCCTCTTGCTCCAACCTGTTCACCCTCAGGACACTCAAAGGACTTGTGCCCCCACTTGTGGCACTTGTAACACTGGATGGAAGCTCCTCTGCCTCTGCCATTACCTCTTCCACGCTAGTATGGCCTTCCTCCCCTAGTGTTATTGTCCTACTCTGTTGTCCCTGAAGTTTTTGAACTGTTGCCTTCATCATTGGGGTTGGCAGCTCTACCTCTGCCATAGGCTCGTCCTTTCCCCCTGCCAGATCCTCCTCCTCTTCTAGCATTCTGTTTCCTGTTTATCTTTTCCTCTGCTCTTAAGGCACTCTGATAAGCCTCATCTATGGTTCTAGGTGAAAAAATACTTATCTCATCCAATATTTCTCACCTTAATCCATTCACAAACCTTGCTATTTTTTTGGGGTGTCTTCCATGTAACCGGCTCTCAGGTTTACCCGATAGAATTCCTCGGTGTATTATTTTACAGTCATCCCCTTCTGTTTCAGATTCTGTACCTGCCTGTACATAGCAATCTGATAGTATTTGGGTAAGAATTTACCCTTTAACTTAGCTTCCATCCTGGTCCATTTTTTTATAGGCTGCTTGTTCAACCTCTTCCTTTCTGCTTGTATACTATCCCACCATAAGGACGCATGCCCTTTCAACCTGGTGGCAACGAATTTAACTCTTTTATCTTCGCTGATCTTCTCATAGTCAAAATACTTATTTAGCTCACTGAGCCAATCCAACAGTACCTCTGCTGACAAAATTCCATCATAATTCGAAAGCTCATGCTTTGGCTCATTATTTGATAGTAAGACTGACCTCAACATTCTAAGTTCAAGTCCTTCTCCATCTCATCCATTTGTTGTCTCTATAGCTTCCTCCTCACTATCATCTCCTCCATCAGGATCCCTTCTTCTTCCTGCTTCTACTGTCGCCAAACGGGCGTTCAATACCCTAATCTCTTCTCTCAATCCTTCATCTGCTACTCTTCAAATAGCTCTCCCACGCCCTTGCCTTCCAACTTCCATTTTTCTAAAACACTCAACTTGCTCTGACACCAAAAAAGATGGGACCAGCCCTTCTCGAGTTCTGTGATGATTTAATAATAAACTTTAAGATTACGTGGATTTTAATTATCCGATTTCTCGGTGGTCTTGTAATGGATATTTTTTTGATTTCGGAATTATGACTCGTACCTGTGGTTGTGTGTGGAGGAAAAATGTCCCTTTCCTCGGTATGCGCTATCCCGCCTTTTGTTATACTCCTAAGTTTTTTTCATTTGGCATTTTCCACTGTGCGCTGCTGTGAGGGTTCTGTGACTATGTCTCTGTGACTTATGTTATTCGTTCTTCGTGGGTGTTATCTGGTGTGAGGTCACGACCTCTGTTTTCTCTTATTGGACTCTTCGTTGCAACCCCTATTCACCGTTCAACTCTGCATAGCTGGTTTTAGTTTGATGCAATGGCTCTGTGGGTACTTCCTGTTCCGTCAACGAGCTCGAGGGTTTTGAAGCTCGAATCTTTACTGTCTGCAAATGGGCTTCTTCTTTTGGGAGGTTTTATGGTTGTTCACATTATTTACTTCCGAATGCAACTGTTGTTTTCTACTTGTCCGCTAATCGTTTAACTGATTCTCTGACTGTGATTTTTATTTCTTTTTCCAGGTCGCAACCAGCAGGGAACTCGGTGTTCAACCTCGGCTCGTCATTTGCACAAGGTAAGTCTTCTTTCTCTGCTTCAGTAATTGGTTGTTATTTTCCTGATTAAACTAAGGGTTTTTGCTCCTTGTGAGCAGGTTCCCTGTTTGGTTGGCGACCGATTGGTTTCTTCCTCGATTTGTCACTACCCTCCTGGTAAGCTTAGGCTTTTAAGCCCTCACTGCTCTCCTCTGTTTCGAATTCCAACCTCTTCGTGATTCTTATCGTGTATATGTCTTTCCTGCAGGTAGCTGGTCGACGCTCCAAATGTGGTTGTCGAATTCACTGTTGTTGACCCCCAAACGGGTAGGGTCTCTCCCTGTATTCACTTCCAGTATTTAGGGTACTATGAGTCTCGGCTCCCCCGTCAGTTGTCTGCTGTGTTGGATTTTCCGTTAACTGTAGGTTTTGATAAAAGGTTTTCTCCTATTTGTAAAAGGACTTTGGAACTATGAGTGTTCTTTGGTTTTGGCGTTTGCTGTTAGTAATGGGGTTTTTGCATTGGGGTTTTTGATCCCGTATACTCGACTGAACATATCATATACTTAGCTATGTTTTGGACCGCAACAATTTTCTTGGCACTTGTAAATAATTTATTTCGATAATGTGCAAAAAGGAAATGAGTTACTCTTGTTGAAATGATACCTGTGATTTCTCTGTTACAATGCTTGGTGCGCTTCTATAATAGTAGTTCTCCGTCGATAATGTAAATCTCGATTCTTGTATGTAGTCCCGTTTGCATGTTCAATGTGATCACTCCTGTTTGTTCTTGGCTATCTTTCGAATGCCTGAAAAGAAAATTATTCCACCAGTTCTTTTTGCCATTGTAGTAAATGCATTCAATATTTAATGAAAATAGAAATAAATTTGATTTAAGCTGTGAATGGATTCAGATGATTTGTTTCCAATTCTCTTCTGTGATTTTATTCGTATTTTTCTAGGATGTAAAATCAACCCTACAAATGTGTTATCCTGTCCCTTTTGTATCATTGTTGAATAGTTCTTTATTTTTGAAACTGCCAACATTTATATGTAGTTATAATGGACAATTGTTCTTTTTCGTTCACTTGAATTCCGTAACTAATTTAAAACAATAACTAAAAGGAATTACAATGAAATTAAAAAAAACAATTTGTTGTTAAGTTCTAAATGCTAAAAACTAAAGAAAATAATTGAAATAACTCAGGTGTAATGACCTGTAAACCTGTGAGACAAAACACTTTAATTTTTTTTTTTTTTCGCCCTGAGTTGGATGCTCCTGCATCATCGCGCTTCAATGCTCTCACATGGTCTATTTTTTTTGTATATTCAATCCTCTGTTACCGTTTATTATGTTAACTACATGTGTTCTTCAATGATCCCACTGATGTGAATTATTGGTTAAGTCTGTTACCTTCTCTGTAATCTCAATTTTTCTTAGCATGTATGTGCTTTGTGTTGCAGGTATGGGGAAGAATTTTGCTTCTGGGTTTAGATGAAATGGATAAGAAGTTGAGTTTCAATCCCCCGGAGATTCTAGAAGGCCGGAAGCTAAAATATGTAGTCCTTGGAGGTTTCAAGAAATGTGATATACCCAACCTAGTAGATAACTACATGAACAAAGTAATTTCTCAGTGTTTCTCTGATCCCCTGCCATTTTTTATTTTGTTGTTCACAACTTCTCATAGAATGCTCTGTCTGGAACATGAACTCATAAATCAAAGTGTTAATGATTGCAGGAATTTGATTTGGACAAGTATATAACTCAGAGAATGGTGTTCTTAGATATTAATGTAGCCATGGAGATGATTATAGTCGGGAAATGCTTACGATGTGTTCTGCAAATGGATGAAGATTTTGTCCAAACTAAAATGTAAAATGTGTAAAGGGGTGAATAGTGAGTGTTCTATATTCTGTGCAAGATAGAAAGAGAGTACTCTGTATTCTGAATTAAATAATTTCCGTGTATTCACTCAACATTTAGCAAGAAAATGCCACAACCTATCACGTCATGATCTTACAGCCAGATTCGTCAATCATCATGGAGGAAAGAAATTACTCCACGTATGTTAATGTATATCTTGACGTAGTAGTCTAAAAAAATCTACAGAATAACAAAGAAATTTATGTAAGATTATGAAAAAATTTGGTAAAGGATTTTGAAATTTTGAGGTAGAGTTGTTAAATTTTGAGTGTTTTAAGGATTTTTGATGGTGCTAAATTTATTTTCACCATAAAAAATATAATTCAAACACCTCAACTACCTAATTTATGAAAAAAAATTACACAAAACATTGTATCCCCGCTATTCTATTGCTTCTGCAGACAACTCCTATCTTGGCTTTTTCTCGTTAACGTCATATTCACATCGAAATCATGATTTTGACGCACGTGATTATAAAATAATTTGTAAAGCTTGCTCAATGTCATATTCAAACTGAAATCATAATTTTGACTTATGCTCAGATATTGGCTAATTGTGAAAAGAATATAGTTCAGAATTTTAAAAGTGAAGTTAAAAAGATGATGCCCTTAATATAAGAAATATTAAAAGACTTTGATTTTATTTTTTATTTTTATGATTATCTAACTGACAAAGAATTGCATTGTTTAAATTTTTCAGATAGGGAAGAAGGTGTCGTTATTAGAGAATACAGGAAGCTACTACTACAAATAAGCAATGAAGTTGCCAAGGCTATGGAAATTATTGAAAGGTTTAGAACTGAATGGAATTATATCCAAGTATTTGTTATTCCATCTTTTTGGACCAATGATTACTATATATGAGAGCATATGTTTCATGAATCCCTGGACAATTTGAGATGTAAACTAAGAAATTTCTCGTACAATGATGAAGGAGGTATTATAAGTCAATCTATACTTACTCTTTCTCCCAAGAATTCAACATTCTAACTTTCCTAGACAAAAAGGTACAACAAATTCTTAAAGCCAGATACAAGATTAAATTGGACCTGATATCCGCTAGGGCTAAGCTGAAGTCCGCCTTGTTGGTTATCAGACTTCGAATGGGAGAAATTTTTAAAACTAAAAAAGGGCCTCGAAAGAACAAATATCTTGGCCTTGATTATGCAGGTTACTACCTCCTCTACAATCGGCGAGATCGCAAGTTGATTTGTCTAATGCATATTCGCCAAATTTCATAATCAATCCAACAATAAGAACTATGCTTATCATAGAGATTCACATTCTAGTCGTTGACCTGCCACAAAATCAGAACAAAGTAAAGAAATCCACACGAAAGAAGAATATTAGTTAGTCACCTTTTAATTTCTTTTATTTCCAAAGTTTGTTAAATGTTGTTACAAGACAATTAACACCAAACAATTATTTAATTTTGTATATAAGACCCTATTTCTTACTTTCACAACGTCTAATAGAGAAGGACCTCTCACGATATCTTCATTTGTCTACTTATACCTTTTCTTAGACCTACTGCGTTATGCTCCATTGATCCTCAATTCATGTTTTCCAAGTCATGATGTATTTTTCTTTTACTTATACTTCTCTAGGTAACTATCATCTAGCTCGTGTTGCTTCTGTCTTTGCAAATCTAGCAGGCCCTACAATATAACCACATCCACTTATTCCTGCTTCTCCTTGGCTCTGACAATATTTTCATTATTAATCTTGCAACTTTTTATCTCAACCCTTAAACTTATAAGGGTTTCCATCTAGTAAGGGGAGTCTTCCTCTCTTCTCTTTTCCATAGAATTTCCCTCATGGCCATGCTGGGATTTATCAATGTTGTACTGCACCATTTTGTTGCTCATCCCTTTATTCTTTTGTTTTTCCTTGGTGTCGTTTTATGTGTTGTTACACACACATAACTATTAGCCAATCCAAAAACACCAATAACATATTTACTCATCACCTTGAAATGTATGCAATAAGCATGCTAATTTGAGACTATTTGGAACATCAAGTCTTAAGTTAGTATGCAAATTAGAAAATAAAATAGCATATTATAATCTTCCATTGCTATCATTTTACAATTATGATATTAATACATATATGCATACAACACCCATTGTACAACCAACACACATTTTCATACAACAAACATTCAACCTTTAAATAACACATAGTGTGGTATCCCACACTGCAATAGAAATCAACCTTATTTTCCAAGGGTTCAGTATTTGACAAGAATTAAAAACTAAAAAGAAGTGGAGCAGAAGATTGCTCTTCTCAATATTACGAATGAGTTAAATAAGATTACATCGGAGATATCAACATTAAATGACTGCAGTGAGACTCAACTAAAACTGAACTGGGACACTTGGATGGACAGTTTCAACACCTAGCAGGTGGTTGGAATTAGATTCTCCAACACTCCCTCTTAATTACAACCACATAATTTTTTTAATTAAGATACCTGCTAGTCTATGTCTCAGCGAGGCTTACAAAAAACTGACTTGACTTCAACTAGATTTAGTAAATTCTTCTTCTCTTTTTCCAAATTCTATAGCCTCTAAATTGTTTCATATTTTTCGCTTTGTTGTATCCTTCAAACCTCAGTTTCTTCATTTGCTGGTGCAGGGCTTCTATTGTTTTAGGTTTTCTAAGAATGTCCTGGACTTCTTGAAGAAATGACTTGTATGTGGGTTACTGCCAAATATTGTCTTTTGGTGCGCTTTTCATCATCAATCTGCTACAACATAAGACAAGAGTAATTTTATCTCTTCAAAACTGTAATACCTAAAAATTTCATTGACATGTTCATCATGCATGCTATCTTCAATATTCATATCTACAACTTCTGTGTAGACCTCATCTAGACATGGTGTTGCAAGCCATGTTTCAAGGAATTTTAACTCTTCTTCATAATCAGTTTGTGTACCTACACATTAGAAATCAATGGTAAGTGTAAAAACATCTCCAAAAATGTATTGGTTTTGTTCCTTTTGCTCTGCAATGATAGTTGTCTCCTGTTGCGCTTCCTTCTCTTCTTCTAACTCTATTTATGTTTTTGTCTTCTCTTTGCAGACTTCTTTCTTTGCATCTGTCTTTATCTCTATTTATGCATCTGTCTTTATCTTTGTTTCTGTCTCTGTCTCTGTCTTTTCAAAATTAACCTGTGTTGCTGCAAACAGGATGTATTCCACTGATTGTAGCGGGATTATCTCACCAAATAGCATCATGCTAATATGATGTTTTTTTTGCATCATCTACAACCAATCATCATTAGCCAAAAATTCTCTATCAAAATTTACACCAGTAATATTAATCACTGGATTTACCATAGTAGTTTTACTCTCATCAGCAAGCTCTATTGTTGGTATCACCAAAACATCATCAGCAAGCTCTGTTGCTAGTATCACCAAGTCGTCATCAACAAGTTGTGTTGTTGGATTCATCAAATTTCCTTCAACAAGCTGTGTTGCTAGATTCATCAAATCTTCGTCCACTTGTAGCTGTGTACAATGGGGTTCACAAGCATCTTTGTGCTCCTTCTTTGTTGCTTCTGCAATTTCTTCACAGACATCATCCACTTGTGGCTGAGTCTTTTCATCTCACTGTAGAGTTGCTGCTATAGATCCACCTTCATCTTCAACTTCAATGCTCTCCCTTGCACTAAAACACCTCTCAAGGGTATCCCATGCCTCCTTGGTTGTCTTGGCATGTGAAATTAGAGGGAGAATGTTGTCATCAACAAATTATTTTATGCATTTTACTGCAAAGGTGTCCTTTTGCCTCTTCACTTCCAGATCTATAAAGATCTCAAACATCTCCTATTGTCGCGTGTTGGCTCTCTACGACTCAACAAGTAATACAAAATCTAGACATTGCAACTAAATGCATTAAAAATGACGCTGCTGCTTGGTTTTCACAAAATAACAAGTCTACAAATTCTCAACAAATACCTTGCTTCCAAAAAATTTCAAAAATTATGTACTAAAGCAACAATTTCACGCCCCTCTCTTTTAAAACAAATTATAGGAGCCCCTTTTTTTAAAAAACCTTTTTAAACCATACCTTGAAGCGGCGCAGCTCCGTAACACCGCTTCCGCGCTGGTCGTGCCGAATAAAAATCGTTGGAAGTCTTTATCGAATTGGAGCAGGTACCTGGCTGGAAAGTGCGCTGATCGACCCTAGTATCAGGGGTCAAAGTAGCACTAATGGGTTGATCAGCCCGATTTTTCCTTCAAAAAGAGCTATGATAAAAAAAAAAAAAAAACTTAAAAAAAATTTCACTCAACTATCAAGGGCTTCTTCTTCTGCTGGTTCTTTGTTCTTCTTTTTCTTTTGAATCTTTGCACCTCAACAATATTCCTTTTGGATCTCGCGCTCATGATGTTTCTTTGGAGTCTTACACAATGTAGCTTCGATCTTCGATCTCTGATGCTCTCAACGAGTCTTACACAAGCTAAGCTCTTCCGCTTTTAGGCAGGAGGCGTCTTCAAACTTCTTCAAACTTTTGCTGCTCTCTCAAAGAGTCTTATGCAGGCTCGCCTCTTCTCTCTGCTGCTCCAACTTTTCTCTCATTGTTTCTCTCTCTAGGAGTCTTATGCAAACTAGCTCTGATACCATGACAAGAATTGAAAACTGAAAAGAAGTGGAGGCGAGGATTTCTCTTCTCAATATTACGAATGAGTTAAATAAGATTACATCGTAGACATTAACATTAAATGATTGCAGTGAGACTCAACTAAAACTGGACTAAGTAAAACTAAACTTGGACAAGGTGGTTGGAATTAGATTCTCCAACAGTATTGAATTCTTGCTGTAATGTTACACCACATAACAAAACTCTAACTTATCCTTCCAGACCCATTCAGGTTGAGTGTTGAACTTGGGTGCTATTTTTCTCTATAAAAGTTGATATAAAATTATGTTTTCTAATATGAACATTGAAATATTTTATTTATGGTTGACACTATTTTTTTTGTTATTAATATATTATCGTTTTAAATATTACATGTCAATTGCATATAGAATAAATTACACAATGTATAATATCAATAATATTATTTTTACAAGTCATTTGAAAAGTCCATATTGGTAATAAGGAATTGCATATTTCCCTTGTACTAAAAAGTAATTTTTTATTTTTATTTTTTTTGTCAATTGTTTTATCTCTATATCAAATTGATTTAAAATTAAGGTGGAAATTGAGTATTTTATTTATATCCAACATTGATTCTTTTTTGTTATTAATATTTTTAATTTGTTAATGTAAGTATTATTTTATTATGTTGAAATGTAACTTTATTAGACAACATCTCTCCCTCACATTAAATTGTAGAGAGAAGCTCAATAATTTATTTTATTGATTGTTAGATATTTTATAAAATATAAATAATGATTTCTCATCAATATAGTTTATGGATCTTAAGAATGAAAAATTGAGACGTGAAAGAATTTTTCCTAACTATAATATTATTTACTTATCAATTTTAATTGTAATAGTAAAATATTTTAATATAATATTGTTTACTTATCAACTTAATTAAATAGTGAAATTTTGAAATTTAAATTCAACACATTGAATAATATAATTTAATCAAACCTACCTTTAATATGTATGAACACTTTGAACCAAAACCACACAATCATAGTTGTATGATTCTAGTCAAATATTGGTGTTAAACTTGTCACTAATGACATTGTACTAAAAATTGTATAGTTTATTCTAAACGCTTAAATTTTCCTAATGAAGAAAATATACATCAACTTCTTAAAAAAAATTAAATCTTATATAAAAACAAAGAAAACATTATAAATATGTAAACATTGGTTTCACAAGAATCCAAGTTTACAACAATGTATCATATGTTCAACTTCGTCATCCCGATAGAAAAGTTGTGCATATGAAAATTTATTATCATTTCTTGGAAGTAGTTTTACTTAGCTCATGAAAGAAACATGAAACACTGATTTCTCCCACTTTTGTCATCAGGAAAAAAAATTGTAATGTAGCCCAACTAGTTCCCTTGCGAGGTTTTACATCCAAGTCTTCGAGGGTTCGTTTCATCAAAAAACCAACCATATCTGGGAAGGTTCGATGAAGAAGCCTCAATGTGTTAAGAGCTCCAAGCACACAAAGCTCTCGCTCGTTCTATGGGATGACATTAAAATGGATAGGGTTGTGGAGATGGTGGAAAAATATTTGGTTGGTCATGTTCAGGGCCGATGATTCTTTGTCTAAACTCTTATAGAATGGGTGGCTTCGTATGTTTTCCCCACATGTAAAGTCTCCTATGAGTGTTGATCGACTATCAAAGGGTGGATTCACCTTAAATTTAAAGTGGCAGATAATGTTCAAGTTGTTTTGAATCCAGTTTGGCACATTGACTCCTCTTCCATTATGTTTAAATTGAGGACTCCTTTGTTCGACGTTATGCGAGAGGGTTTGCATATTTTCCCCATTTGGGTTCTGTCTTCCTAGGTTACCTTTGGCATTTTAGGTAACTGATATCTTCGAGGACATTGGAAATTAAATTCACTCTTATCTGGCCCATGATTCTTCCTATCTTACATCTACGGAGATGATTACTACTCGGGTTCTCATTTTAGCAGATTTGAAAGATGATTTTCCAAAGTAGAGGGACCTCAGGGGGCATGAGGGTTTCATTCAAGACCTTGATTATGAAGGGGTTCCCTCCCGATGTTTTTGGTGCCACAAATATGGTAATTTAGTTAAACATTTCCCTATTATTTATGTTTTGGAGGACGGGGATGAATATTTCATATGGGAAGATTATATTCCAGAGATTAAAATTCCTTCGTTGGGAGAAGACTCTAGTGGCTATCCTATGTGCTCAGAGGAACTTATTTATATTGTTGTTGCACATACCTTGGACCCTATGATGGAGGATGGTGGTTGCATTAACCCCCCCTAATCGAGTTCTCATTTTGGCATATTTGAAAGATGATTTTCCAAAGGAGATGGACCTCAGTGGGCATGAGAGTTTCATTCAAGACCTTGATTATGACGGGGTTCCCTCTCGATGTTTTCGGTGCCACCAATATGGTAATTTACTTAAACATTGACCTATTATTTATGTTTTGGAGGATGGGGATGAAGATTTCATATGGGAAGATTCTATTCTAGAGATAAAAATTCCTTCATTGGG
>JAXQQM020091702.1:0-39559 GCA_034641835.2 Pinus albicaulis
TGACTATATGGCTGGAGTAGCTATATGAAGTGGGGTATGCCCACCAAGGAAGTTAAGAATGTAAGGTACCATGGTACGCACAGGCAACAACAACAGGTTTGGAAGCTCAAAGGGATGCGCCGAAGGTGCAGACGTATGTTCAGAATGCAACAGGTGCTCTAAATGCACAGAAGTGCACTAGACACACAGGAGGTCCACTGGGAGCGCAGGGTTTCGATGGGTGCATAGGAGGTGCGAAAACTAGCCATTGGAAGAATAAAATCAGGTAAAATAAAAAGTTACCATTGAAAGGAGTGGGTGACCAACATTTAATGAGGTGATTTCCGAATATTTTTTAGCGTTTACTTGATGGTAAGTTGCATGCAAGGTTTTCCCAACCATTGGTCGATCGCAAAGGCTATAAAAGGATAAGGATATATCAGAGAAGGGTTTCGTATCACCTAAATAGTTTGTACTTGGTGTGTTTGTACTTGACAAGTTTGTGTTGTAAGAGTTTTTGTGCCCATTGCGTCCCTTTCATGTTTGAGCAACCTACTCCCTCTGACAGTAGCAACCTGGAGTTCATCTTCCACACCAGACTGACAGACACCAAACTTACTGAGTCCTCACAGACATTAGTTTCAATAGAACAGGAGTCCTAGGAAGTAGTGGAAGTTGAATCAGAAGCTGAAGAAGTCATATCGAGACCGACTCAAAAAAAGAAGAAGGGAAAACAAAAAGCACAAGGGTCGAGGAAACCTGCAAAATGGGCTAGGGTAAAGCCTTACACTTCTCTTCAGAATGTGAAATTCCCATCGGGGGTGGCCCTGGTAGGCTCGCCTAAAAAATTAAGGTGACCTTTATCTGCTCAATAAAAAGCCCAGGTAGCCTAAACAATCAACTGGTTGCCACCCTTTGTTCGTCCCTGCATGCCCTCCACATGCATGCCAAAGAATCTTGATGGCTTGTCCACCTACCTGCAGATGCCACTAACCCTAGGAGAGGTCCCCATCATTGGAAAACACTTTGGAAGGCTTCATGAGGAGAAATTAGATAATCATGAATTGGCCAATTTGGAGGCCTTCCCTGAGTTGGCACCTGAGTTATATCTCGAAATAGTAGAGGAAGATGATGGGATAAATATTGTCCCCATGCGTTGGGTACGCGGAGTGGCAGGATACAGGATTCTAAACCTATTGAGGATGGCACATTTTGGCCACTAAAATATCATGGACCATCTGGTATGTCAGTTTCTTGCCCTGTTCCATGAGTGCAGCATGGTCAATGCTGCACTCATTCATCAGATTACTGGTCTCCCCATGGAGGGGTCGGACCCTCTGCTGCGCATTGGTAAGAAGTACGAGGGGAAAATTGCTGACAAGGTGCAGAAAGACTACCATGTGGAGCAGAACACTTGAGGCTTCATAATCAATTCCATTAGTGACCCTAATCAAATCGTTAAGAAGACAGAAGAAAACACCAACATGATTGCTAAGAAATCTTATCAAAACAAAGACAAAACTAGCCAGCATAATGGTGACCCAAGCTGCCCTAGTACCTCAATTAGTGGCTCTGGAAAAACTACTCTAAATGACATTCCCAATAAAACCCATCCAACTAAGGTCACTGAAAATATTATGTGTGATAAACATAATGTAAATATGCCAAGAACACTAGTGCCTTTCAATTTTTAGGGTGAGATTGCCAAGATCAAAATAAGCGTACTTCTTACTGAACTAGTAGCCCAAGATGTGTATAGGTCCCAAGTTTTGAAAGCTTTGAACATAGGAAATGACACCGACACTCTGAATTTAACTGATGAAAAACTAGAGCTCTTGTTTGGACCTGAGGTAGAGGGAAAATATCAAGAAGGAGATGTCCCTCCATTCTATGTTAGTCTAAACATTCATGAAAAAATCTTTCACAATGCTATGTTAGACTTCGGTGCCTCACACAATCTCATGCCCAAGGTGGTGACGGAGAGATTAGGCCTCGAAATAACCAAACCTTATAAATACTTGTACTCTTTCGATTCAAGAAGAGTCAAATTTTTGGGCCTAATCAAAGACCTATGTGTCAATCTGGCACAAATACCTGCTAAGAGTCTATTTATGGACATTGTCATGGCTGACATTCCCCCAAAGTATGGCACGCTTTTATCCAAATCATGGGGAGCGAAACTCCATGGAAACCTCCAAATGGACATGACCTATGCTACCATCCTATTTTTTAACCAAACAAGGATATTGTATTGGGAATCAAACATGAAATATATGTTTAGCAGCCAAGATAGGCTAAACAACACCGCCATTTATTCTATCCATTTAGACCTTGACTCATTTATCTTGTATAATGAAGATTACATTGATGAACAAGTAAATGAAAATGAGAAAGAGCTAGGATTACCAGAACAATGAAACCAAATGCAAAATGAAGAATTAATGACCAAAACTCTAGTATCCCTAAACAAAAAAATAATGGCGAAGCTGAACTTGAGACACTTTGGAACATGAGCTTTGATAGCTCTTGTGGAAAATTTGGTTCAAGTGCAGATGCCTAGATACATAACACCAATGGGCCACTTCTACAAACTAGATTTTAAATGCACAAACAATATTGCAGAGTATGAGGCTCTTCCCCTAGAATTGGACTTGTTGAAAGACAGAGGAGCCAAGAATATTTATGTTCAAGGAGATTCTAAGCTAATCATTAGACAAATCAAAGGAGAGTATTTAGCCAAAATTCCTAGGCTGATAATATAGGAATTATGCCTTAGACCTCCTAAAATCCTTTGAGAAGTATGAACTTACCTCCATCCCTAGAGCTCAAAGCATCCTTACCAATGAACTTTCCTTTGCCGCCAGCACTTTCCAAATACCCCATGCCAATGAATGATACACTGTAAAAGTCAAAAACAGGCCTACAGTACATGAAAACATAGATTATTGGCAAGTATTTGAGGGTGATAAACAAATTGATGATTTCTTGCAATCTAATAATTAATTTGCAATACCAAAACCAAGCTTAGATCATGAACAAGACTTCCCAAATGAAGAACAAACACCCAAAACAGAGCCATTTTCTACTACAGATATAAATCTGCTAGAACACTTTCATGAGGCAGAATTTTCTAGGGACCTGGATCAAAAAGACCTTGAGGTGTTGCAATGCAAATATAACTCATTACCAAGAGTTCTTGCCCCCTTATAAGAGCTTCTTGACTTCAATGATGTTTCTAGGAAGCCAAAAATGGAAACCACCGAAATTGATGTAGAGAAATGTAACATAGGCAGCATAGAACAACCCAAAATGATCAAGTTGTCCAAAACTTTGCCATCTCACATAAAACATAAATACATAGAGCTGTTCAAAGATTTTAAAGATGTTTTTGCATTGGGATATTAGGACTTGAAGTCCTATGACACAAACATTATTCAACATAATATTCCTCTCAAGGAAAATCAGAAACCATTCAAGAAAAAATTGAGAAGAATAAACCCCATATTAGTGCCTCTAATTGAGAAGGAAATAAAGAAGATGTATGATGCAGGAATCATAGTCCCACTTAGGTACTCGGAATGGGTTTCTAAACTTGTGTCGGTAAGAAAGAAAACATGGGAGATTAGGCTATGCATAGACTTTAGAAACTTAAACAAAGCCTCCCTGAAGGACAACTACCCTTTACCTAAGATGGATCATATACTGCAAAGGGTGGTAGGTTCTAAGAGAATATCATTCCTTGATGGCTTTTCAGGGTACAATCAGGTACTAGTACTTCCAAGTTATCAGCACAAAACTGCTTTCACAGCACCTTGTGGCACATTCATGTATGCCAAAATGCCATTTGGGTTGATGACTGCGGGGGGTACTTTTCAAAGAGCCATGGACATAGATTTTTCTGAAGACATAGGTTATTTCATTGTGATATACCTTGATGAAATCACTGTCTATTCTAAAAATGATGAAGAACACCTAGTTCACTTGAGAAAGGTCTTTGATAAGTGTAGAAGTATGGCCTATCCTTGAATCCTAAGAAAACACTGTTTGGACTTCAAGAAGGAAAAATCTTAGGCCACATCATTTCCGAAGAAGGGATAAAGATGGACCTCAAAAGGATTGAAGGTATATTATAGATCAACCAGCCTAGAAACATTAAAGAGTTGCATTCTTTCATTGGAAATATCAACTTCCTTAAGAAGGTTCATACCAAACCTTGTTGAACTCCTAAGAAATATCACAAACATGATAAAAAGAGAAGAAGGAGTCAAGTGGACCACGGAAGCCAAACAATCCTTTGAACTAGTAAAACAAGCCCTTACCCAAGCACCAGTTCTAACTAGCCCCAACTCTACCAAGGATTTCTTCATTTTCTCCTTTGCATCAGAACACACTACTGTTGGAGTATTGCTTCAAAATAACATGATGGGACAAGAAAAACCCATAGCTTTCTTCAGAAAAGAATTGAGGGATGCACCTCTAAAATATAACATCATGGATAAACAAGCCTTTGGCTTGATCAAAGCATTGAAAGACTTCAGATTTTACATTTTACACTCCCATGTCATTTATTTTGTTCCACATACAGTTGTTAAAGAAATTATAAACCAAGACCCTGATGGTAACAGGGGTAAGAGGATTGTTATTATCTTAGAATATGATTTAGAAATTAGACCCACTAAACTGATTAAAGTATAAGGACTTTCCAAACTCATGGCTGAAGCAAATTGTCAAGCACTAGACATAAACATGTTACATTCTTTGGATGAAAAAGAGGAATTGGTGACTTAATACTTCATTTTGCGACCAGGACCTTGCGACCTTGTTGCACGCTGGTCGCAAGGTCACAAATCGCTTCGACTTCCGACTCTTGCGACCTGGCGACCTATGCGACCTTAGGGTCGCAGAGTCGCATAGGTCGCATGGGTCGCAAATCATGGATCCGCGACTTAGCGACTTGCTCTCAAAAACTTTACTTGGCTTTTTCCTTCTTTTAGTTTCAAAGGGGCTCCAAAAATTTTGAAGTGTGTGTTATGATTTTATGTATTTTTGGAGGGTGTTGTAGGAGCTACAACAAATGGCGATTCACTGGATGAATTCAGAGTCTCTGCTGATGAAGGGTCGATGAGGGAGGAGGGAGGGGTCTAATAGTAGCTTGTTATTTTACCTCAGAGTTTACACCTTCCTTCCTTTGCCACCCCGCATAGTTGCCTGCCCTTTTGGCTTATTGGGTGCAGATCAACCGAATTTTAATTCCTCACGCTCCAGGATCGAGAGGGTCGGGGAAACGTTGGACAACTGCAGGGTCCGGTACAATTATTTCGTCCTCATGGTGTTGCTCCGCTGCCAGCGAACCTCTCGGCTCCGGCAAAGTCACTGCCTAAGGAGTCGTGAACGTTGCTCCGCTGCCAGCGAGCCTGGTCAGTACCCCGGCGGAGTTGTTGCAACACCTCTCTCCGCAGGAAGCCTTTATCAATCCTTTACCCTTTATTTGTGTGCGATTGCACTTGTTAGAGAATGTGCTTGTAGCACTTATTTAGATGGGCATATTTTGCCTGGGTAGATGAGGGATCCCGACTTATTTTGCTTGCAGAGAGGTTGCTCCTGGTCTCATATGAGGACTCGGGTTTTTCCCGGATGACCTGCAATTCTCTTGAGTTAGCCCTGTTCCCTCACAATCTGGTTGCTGCTATGCAAGACCTTCTCTGCCTGCACCCTTCGAAGCCGCTAGGTGGTTCCTTATGCTTGAAGACTCTAGTAAGGCCGTGTACTATCCTTAGGTGCCCATCACAAGCAAGTTTCGACTGCCCCGTGTTTTACGGGAAGGGCCTTTTATCAGCATAGAACCTCTTCAAGGAGTGAGCCAGTTGCGGGCAGCTTATACAAGGTTTTCTTTGAAGAGTTAGAGAAAGAGTTTTTTGTTTTGTTTTGTTTTTTTTTTTTTTTTTTTTAAGGGTTTAAGTAAAATAGTGTTTGAGGTCATGCCCGTTTACCGGGAGGACCTCGACTTTTCCTTCCAGAGTTTGCAATCGGAAAGTATGGGGACCCACCTTTTCTTTAACCTGAAAGGGACCTATCCATAGTGCTTGAAATTTGGCGTGTTTTCCTTTTTCTTCGTGTGCTTTATCCCACTTTAGGACAAGATCTCCTACTTCAAATTTTTTATCTCCTGCAGACTTTTTATCGAACCATTTCTTGATCCGACTCTGGTGGATGGCGAATTTCTCCCGGGTTTTCTGCCTTTCCTCTTCCAATTTCAGCAAGGTGTCAATGCGGGTTTGCAAGGTGGGGCAAGGGGTACCATGACACTCTTGAGACAACTGCAGAGCAGGAAGAGACAAATTGGGAGGGAGGACAGCTTCTTTCCCATACACGAGAAAATATGGTGAGGTGCCTATTGAGGACTTAGGGGTGACGCGATCAGCCCACAGTGCATTTTGGAGAGCATTATGCCAGTTGCGTTGGTGAGACAGTAAGGTCTTTTTAATGATGCGAATCAGATTTTTATTGGTTGATTCCGCTAGACCATTTCCTTGGGGATAGTATTTTGTAGAGTGTTTAAGAACGATACCATTTTCTAAAGCAAAATCATATAATTTTAAAGATGAAAAGTATGTTGCATTATCAAAGACCAAGGAAGTCGGAACGCCAAACCTGGTGATGATGGAATGAATGACAAATTGCATTACCTCCTGATCGTTGACTTGGCGTAATGGTACTACTTCAACCCACCTGGTGAAGTAATCAGTGGCTGTTAGGATGTACCGGTGTTGCTTAGAAGAGTGGGGTAGGATCTCGCCAATGACGTCTAGACCCCATTGTTGAAAAGGCTCTTCCACTACTACTGACAACAAAGGGGTGGCGGGGCGCGCTTCTCGGTTTGCGAATTTCTGGCATTGAACGCACTTCCGAACATATGCGTGGGCATCTGTGAAAAGAGTTGGCCAATAATAACCTGCTCGCATTATTTTATGGGCTGTAGTATCCCCGAAAAAATGACCTCCTGCTGGTCCATCATGCAGCTCGATTAAGATCTTCTGAGCTTCATCATATTCCAGGCAGCGTAACATGACCCCATCGGAATGTTTCCTGAAAAGCGTCCCTTGGATTAACTAGTAAGGAGCAGCTTTGAGTCTGATTGCACGTTTCTGCCGGGCATTTAGAGCGGGGTCCAATGTACCGTGTGCTAAATATCCTGAAATATCCGAGTACCAAGAAGGGTCCTTTACCTGAGGCAAGACGTCAGTTTGGTACATATCAATTTCTTGTTCCCAATTATCTTCTTCACTCTGTTGGGAACTTGCAGCCTCTGCAGCCATCTGGCATAAACCTTGTCCTTTAACTGTGCGTGCTGGCTTAAACTCTAAGTCGTATTCTTGCATACACGCAACCCAGTTCCCTCGTCTCTCGCCCAGCTCCTGCTGCATGAACAGTGAGCGAACGACTGGGTGGGGAACGTAAACTGTGACATGGTTTTTCAAAATGTATGGTCGGAAATGTTTGACCGCTTTATATACCGCATAGGCCTGTTTCTTGATTTCGGGATAATTTAATTCAGCTTCCTGCAGACCGGTGCTCATGAATGAAATGGGACGCTCGTCATTATTTCTGTCCTTTTGTGTGAGTACGGCTGCCAGGGACGAATCCGAAGCGAACGTATACAAGCTGAAATCTCTGTCGAAATCTGGGCTCTGGAGGGAAGGCGCTTCAGCTATAGCTTTCTTGATCTGGTCGAAAGCTTCCTTTTCGGGCTGATTCCATTTGAAGGTAGCATTTTTCTTTATCATTCTCTGTAGTGGCTTAATTATCTGGGCGAAATCTGATATAAATTTACGTACAAAATTGATCTTTCCTAAGAAGGACTGCATTGCTTTCTTACTGCTGGGGGGAGGAATCTGAGAAATGGCTTTCGCACGTTCTGGATCAACGACAATGCCTTGCTTGGTTATGATATGACCCAGTAGATTGCCTTCTGCTACGGCGAAAATTCTCTTCTTTGGGTTGAGCGAGATACCATATTTTCTGCACCTTTTGAAGATCTGTCTGAGGTGACGCAAATGATCCCCCCGATGTTTAGAAAACACAGTTACGTCATCCAAGTAAACCACCACACTTTGGCCTATCAGACCCCTGAATGCTATATCCATAGCTCTTTGGAAAGTTTCCCCTGCGTTGATTAATCCAAAGGGCATGCGCCTGTACGCGAAGGTTCCCCACTTATTCCGAAAGGTAGTCTTTAACCTGTTTGGTTCAGCCACTAGTACTTGATTGTAGCCAGAGAATCCGTCCAACAAGGAGAACATTTCTGAGCCGGACACTGCTTGTAGTATCTGCTCCATAGGGGGCACTGGGTAATTATCTTTACTTGAGGCCTGGTTTAAGTTTCGGAAATCTACACATAAGCGAATTTCACCTGACTTCTTCCGTACCGGAACCAAATTGGACACCCATGTGGAATGGTAAACTTTGAAGATAATGCAGGCATCCAAAAGTTTTTTGAGTTCTTTTAGAATCAGTGGCTCCATCGTAGGGTGTACTTTCCTAAGCTTTTGTTGGAATGGTTTTACATTTTCTTTAATGGGTATCACATGTTGTATGATTCGAGTATCGTATGTGCGTAAGTCATCATATGTACAAGCGAATACGTCACGATACTTGCGAAATAGCTGAGTGAAATCTTGAGCCTCTTGGGGGGTGCAGTCTTTCCCCAGGTTGTCGAACTTAGGATTATCTTCTGATCCCAAGTTCACTTGTCGATGAGCCAAGATCGAGCTCTGCACTTTTGCATTTGGGGGCCCACGGAACCGATTTTGCAGATCGAAAAGCTTCTCCAGTGATACCACCCCTCTAGGCATGGGGTTTCCTTTGACTTGCTCGTACTCCTTTTGCATAGCTTGGTCGTGCTCATCTTCATCAATAGCAGCGTCTTTGAATATCTCTGAGTTGCACATAAATTCCAGCACCTGTTGATCATCATCAAAAACACGCAGATTAGTGATATTGTCTGGCACGGAGGGTTTGTACATAACTTCAATAGAAAAACCGTCCCTCAAAGGGGTAAACCTGGCGGAAGCATTAGCTAGAGTATCCGCCGCTGCGTTATGCATTCTTAGAACAGATTTAATTCCAAAAGCGTCAAAAGCAGAAATTAATCGCCATACCTCTTGCTGATATGCCTTCAAATGTGGAGACAAACAGTGAATAGTATTGCGTACCTGCCGAGTGATAATCTCGGAGTCTCCAATGACCCGTAAGCATTTTACCTTCAAATCCAGCGTCTTTTTAAGCCCAAGGATCAAAGCTTCATACTCGGTAGTGTTGTTAGTGCATTGGAACTCAAGTCGACAAGAGACTAAGAACTTTTTCTTATGCGGATCAAGCAAAATGCAGCCAGGGCCAGAACCATCGAGGTTCTTGGAACCGTCGTAATACAAGGTCCATATGTCGCTTTCCGGGTCTTTGGGGGTAATGGATTGCGGAGGAACTTCGTCTTGGTGTGAGACAGCTTGGGCTTGTTCCTCTGCGACGAGTGTCATTTCAGAAAGGACCTCGGGGCCTACTGAAGACTGAGGAGGTCGATAGCATCCAAAAATGGACTCCAGGAAACACATCCCGAGTTCCTCTTGGGCAAAGCTGATGGGTTCATTTGTGGCATCTAAATCAGTTACAGTATGTTTCATGTATGGTTCGCTTTCGAGTCTAATTTGGTTATTTCTCCCCTTGTAAGGTAGCCATAAGTGGGACCAATCTGTGGCAAAGTATCCTTGCAACTTGCTAGACCAGTCCCTACTAAGCAGTACACCATAAGCCTCAGGGATGTCAACAACCACAATATCAATACATTGATGGACCCTAGAGTCGGATGAGAGGTGAATGATGACATTGTTTAATTCTCCAACTGCTGGTACTTGTGATCTGTCCAGTTGAATGATTTTTGCGTCAGTTTTCTCTGGGAGGATGTTGAGTTTCTTGCACACAGATAGAGGCATGACATTCGTGGATGCACCAGAGTCAACGAGACAATTGTGAACGTTGAAATTAAACATCTCAAAAGACAAGAGGAATGGGGGGGGTGGATCCTCTCGAATTCGCGTTGACAACGTTCACTATAGATTGGATATCTGGACTGGTTTGTGCAGATGTGTTGCTCACAGCTTTCGTATTTTGGTTGTTGGCGAAAGCTTTTAAAATAAGTTCCTTTTGATTTGTGATGCGGGCCAGCTCGTAGAGTGAGATATTAGCTCTGGTCTTTTTCATGTCCTCCACTATGTTGTAGCTAGTATCGATTTGGGGACTAGGTTTGATAGCGATTTTCGAGGGTTCTACCGGGAGCTTGGTCTTGTGACTTGATTTGCTGTTGCTATTTGTGGGCTTGTCCGGCGTAGCGTGCCCTTCGTTTCCAGGGGGAAGAATTTTCCTCAGGAAAGCCCTTTTCTTGTCTTCATAAGATTGTTCAGGAACAGATCCTTTGCTTCTAAGACTATAGTTTCGAGTGGGCTGAAACTTGGGACTGCCTGCCATGTTGATATCAATGGGGACAAGACTCTCCCCCCCGCGGATTATATCAAAAGTTAAGACAGAGGCTCCTGATTCCCCATCTAGGAGCGAACCTTCATCTTGATCAGAAACATCATCCTCTGTCTGGTTTCCCGGAGTTTGGTCATCCAAAAGTTGATTAACCACTGCGGTCATGCTGCCAATCCACTGCGGGCACGTTTTTTCGGAATGGGCAGCTTGGTGAAAAGAGAAAAAATTGTCTTTCCCTATCTCTTCCACATTGAGAGTGGCACTGGAGTTTGACGGAGGTCTGCTGGTGTTGGGATTACTTTTCTTGAAAAAGGGTTTTGGGGTTTTATTTGTAGTTGAGGTTTCAACGCCCTTTCTCTTTAAGTCAGAGACCTCATTCGTTAGAAGTTTGAGGGTCTTGGCCATACTCTCGAAATCAAAAGCTTCTCTCTCTCTATTGGGGGTGGAAGAATGACCTTTTTTAGTGGTTGGTTTGTGATCATCTTTTCCTTCATGGTCCATGACTCCTATCGACTACATGTCCTTCTCTACCGCGAGAGCAGCAACGTAATTTGCTGTAAGGGTAGCGCGGGCCTCACGTTTGACGAAAACGGCAATATCCCTAGGGAGAGCTTTAGTGTAGTAGTCGATGGTGATAGAATCGTCCAAAGCTAATTTTGGAGGAAATTTTTGCAATATTGTGGCGAAGCGTTGGTTAAAGTCTTTAACCTTCTCTTTTCTGTGAGACTTGATGGTGCTTAACTCTGTGAGGAGCATAGAGGGTGTTTTATCCTTTGCAAACTTTTGCAGGAACACGCGACGGAACTGGTCCCATGAAGTAATAGAAGCACTGGGTAGGGAACGGTACCAGGTGGCCGCAAGGTTAACAAGAGTGTGTGGGAACAGTCGACAAGCGACATCATCGGACTGAACTCTCATGATTTGTAGGGCCAGATAGAAACTACTAATATGATCTTCCGCTGAGGTACCTTTCTCAGGATCAAATTTAGGAAGATGCTTCTCCGGGTGTCTAGGCATATCATGGAGAGGACCTAAAAGAGCCAATGGGGATTGAACCATCCAGGCTAGGGGCTGCACCCTCTTGGGGCGCTGATGATATCGAGTTTCGGCCTCGGATTCACTTCCCGTCCCTGACACTGATGCTCCGTCCTGATGGTGAGAGTGCTCATCTCGGTGTCTTCCACGGTTATTCATATTTCTAAGGTACTCCCAGTTGTGGAGAGGGGGTCTATTTTGGTTTTGGTGGTGATGATGGTTGTTGTGATGTCTCCGGCCGTGGACCATATCTCCTCTACCTCCACGTCCGTGACCCCTATTAACCTCACCCTCATTTCTTCGGGGCCTATTGCCTTCTCTTACATTTCTTCGGGCAGTGTTAACTTCTCTCTCGTTCCTTCGACCCCCCTCTCCTTCTTCTCACAGGTCATACACTTGGTTGTCATTCCACTGATGTAAGTCAGGCTGAGGTTCGGGGAAAGGTTCAGTATCAGGGAAACCTTCACTATCTTGGAGGATGGGGTCATTTTCCTGGACTGCCCGCCCGAGGTCTTCAATCATGGAGTTTACGAGTTCAGGTATGGTGCTGACAAGCACACCATTACGAGTGATGTTCTCAGTAGGGGTCCTAGTGTGAGCCAGAAATTCCATGATGGGGGCATATCATAAATCCCTGACGAGATTACAGGCAACTGGGCGTAAGGACCTCAACTGTTCATTAGTGATTTCAAAGTATCGAGCCGCCTCCGTTGGAATATCCTCTAAGGGGGGAAGAGGAGGTTCGTTATTTGTGACCTCTCGGCGGGGAGTTTGTGACGGAATATCGGTCGTATGCTGGGAGGATGCCATGGCCCTCTTTCTAGCGCCAAATCTGTTGACGGGAAAATATGTCCGGCCAACAGTAGGGGATCTCCCCGGTAGAAAGTCCCAATTAGACTTTGAACCGTTTGGAGTAGGGATCCCGTCCGGGGTGTGGGTCTGGCTACCACTTAAATGACTTCCTCTTCGGTCTCGAACAACCTGATTGAATCTTCAAACATACACTCATTCACATGATACAGAATACATGACTGATGTATCAAAACTGATATATGACACTGTGCGTAGCAAGGCAATAAACAAAATGCATGCGCCCAGGAAATGTCGTTAGCAACACATCTATGGGGTAATGCATTCAAGATAATCTGATCACCAAAGAAACAGTTCTTTAATGGCGAGAATATCCCTTAACTTTCCGAAAGATATAACGAAATGCTAATAAAACAGTTCATTAACATTCATCATAAGAGTAAATAGCAAACTTGAGCATCATCAACACAATCACAGATAGCTATGGAGCATGAATGATACTATTGATAACACAGATTCATTAATCAAAAGATATTCTGAAACTATACGCAGAATACACGCAGTGTTGTCACAGCTAGACACATCATCCAATCAAAGGGATTTTAACAAGTATTTGTATTACATATGTCAAGAGTATGATTCTTCAATTACAATGCAATATTGCCTTTCAGTCCACAAAAGAGGAGCCCTTTACTATGTGTCTTACAGGGGTATTTATAGTTTCAAGAAACGCCCTCAGGCTTTCCGACGGTGCAACTTCCCGACGGTTCAGCTTCCCTGCGACCCTTGCCGAACATGCGACCTGCGACTCAGAAGATTGCGACCTGCGACTTAAAAGCCGGTGCGACCTGCGACCTGGGGGTAAATGCGACCTGCAACCTGTGTGCAGGTGCGACTTGCGACTTAAAGACGGTCGCGACTTACGCCTGAAAAGCTGAGCTATGGAGGCGGTTGTGTGATTGAGGTTTCTGGAACGTCAACTTTCTTGCCCTTGAGGAAATATCGCCAAGCCTGGTAATCCGTTGTTATGGGAGCAACAAGAGGGGTTTCTTCCTTTATTCGATGCATACATTCTAGGGCATTCGGTACCAGAGTCTCCTTCTTCTGAGAGATCAGGATTGAGAGTGAGGCAAGCTTGGTGTAGATTTGAACTGGAGTGACAAGCAACCGATTTAGGTTCTCTTGTGATGCTTCGAATTCTGGCGCGGCAGCAGCTTGTCTCACGGGCTGCAGAAACGACTGAATTTCCTGCTCTACCTGCTCCCAGTCTTTAGTTTCATCCAGTGCCCCTAATGATGGAATGTGATGAAGAGCGTTCATGGAGTCAATGCCACTGATCAGGTGATTATATGCAGACATCACTTTGTCCAAATCTTTGCCCAGTTTGTCTTTGGACTGCATATTCATCCGAATTTGTACTTTGGCTTCTTGTGTATGACTCCAATCCTTCCTAGGCACATGTTCGGGAGCTTGCGGATACTGTGTTGTCCAGTTCATCATTTTGTCCAAAGCTGCCGAGGCTTCCCTGAGCTATTCATGCTTCTGTTTGGTTTCCTCTCGTGCCTCTGCCAACGGGACCACTGTTTGTTTTAGGGTGAGCATTTCCTGATATACTTGCCTCATGGTCATTTCCAACACATCACACTCTTTCTTGACCGCCAGTGGGACCTCATTCACTTGGGCGTGCTTACTTTGGAGCTGTAGCATCTCACTTTCTAGTCTTGATTTCTCTTGCTCCGCTGATTTTAGCCTGTTCTGTAAAGAAATAATTTCCCTGCTCATCCTAGTGACATTTTCCTCTGTGGCCGCGGCAAAAGCGGTGCCTGCTGACGCTATCATAACAGTATATCTCATCTGACCATGTCCTTTCCAAAGTGATACCCAGATGAAGGGATGGCTCTTTGCGCTAAGGGGACTTCTTTCTTTGCCGTATTTTGAAGAGAATGTCAAATGTTAATCTCGGTCGTCTAAGACTTCTTCTTCCTCGCTCCTAGAAATCATCAACATTGAGGGTACTTTTCGCGCCACCTGAAGGGATCTCCAGGGGAGATATGTCAATGTCGTCTATTAGCTCGTCCTCCTCATCCTGCGTTTGATCCTTTTCTTTCTCCTTTTGCCGGCGCTCGGCTTCCGCCTTGTTGTGTTCCTCCTTCTTCCTGCGTTCTGTCTCTGCCTCTGCTTCCTTTTCAGCTTTTCTCTTTCATTTGCTGCTAGGCCAAGTTAGTTGCTTGATAAGACGATTTTGTTGAGTTTTCTGGTGTTTTGCTTCGCGCTCATCAGGCCTTTTCCCGTTCTTCTTTTTCTTCCTTTTTCTTTTTTCGCTCTGTCCTGGTATCTTTCTTACGTTTCTCTTCATCCTCCTTTATTTTCTTCTCCTCTTCCTTCTTGGCTTGGGCTTCTGCTGCCCGTTGCTGATCTGAGGTGTCAGGCCCCGTACTGGTATGTGTTCTCTTATCTTTGGAGGAAGAAGAGCCTCCAAGCTTATGGCTTCTATCCTCTAAATTCTGGTGATCCTCATCCTCTCGGTCAGAGTCGATCCCTGGAGCTAGATGCCTGTCTGCGTTGTACCAGTTTCTTTTTTCGTCCTCAGCCGGGCACTCGACCTGCTGATAACTCCATCTAAAATCGGCCCTTTTACAATGCTCAGGAACTATCTTGACTGGGTCATAAGTTCGGCAATCCAGATTTCTGAAGTGATAACTCTTTACCTCTTCCCCTTCACGCCCTACCTCTCTGAAGTCCTTGACTGTATAAGCACCAATGGTGAGAGGTAGAGCGGGCCAAGGTTTCTTCTTCCCTTTGGAAAGGACATTGGAGAAGCCCAAGGTCATCTGGTAACATACCTCCTGCATGAGCACCTTATCGGTAATAAATTTAGGCAAAGCATGTGGTGGTTTGAATGAGCCAAATACTCGGATGATTGTAAATTCAGTGAACGGAAACCAGTGTGCCACCTGACCTAGTGTCTCCATTGCTCGCCAAGACATGCAGGGGGTGTCTTGACCAAATAGTTTCCCGTAAAGGGCGGGAATGAATATATGAGAGATTTGCTCGATGTCTGACTTGTACCTGGATTCCCAGAATACCTTGGTCTGCAAATGGATTGCTCGGGTCTGTTCGGAGTCCCAGTTATGTGGCCATCCCTCAACATGCAGCTGGGCACAGACAGCATCTAATAAATACGAAGCCATATAGAATTCTGACGGCGCCCCCTCATCTGGGGCTAAAGCTGAAGCCAAATTTGTGTGCATGGAGCCCATTAATATACCGGCCCAATTGAACCGAGTGCCGTGTACTGTTACGTGTTCCATGATGGTTGCCCATGTTCCGTTGAAAGTGGTGGCGTTTGAACATCCGTACACTCTGCACAGCATGGCGGCCACCAACTTATATACCTTCCTCAGACCGGCCACCGGGTATTCCTGGTCCTTTTTTATTTTAAATTTATCTGGTTCCGCCCACCATTTTCTGATCGTATCAACCATCGGCACTTCGTTTGCAGAAAACCATCTTTGGGTGAAGTTCACCTCTGGTTTGGGTAGCGAGTAGTAGACTTGTGCTTTTAAGCTCTCCAATGTTGCAAAAGCTTTACCTCCACTATCTCGGATTGCGAAGTTATTAGGATCCGTCTTCTCTATGATCTAGTCCAACATTTCTGGGCACGGAAAGATGGAGGGATGTGACCCTGCTAGGTGCAATTTGGACTTCTTGACCTTCAGGTATACTTCCCGGTCCAGGAGATCTTCTGGAAACTCCTCTTCTGGTATGGCGAACTCGCGGTATACTTCATACCACCTAAGGCTATCCTCCTTTGCGAAGGTGCAAAGGGTGTCTCTGTATATTGGTGGCGGAGATGTTTGTATGTCTGTGTCTGACTCTTCCTCCACCACCATCTTACTTCTCCTTCGGGATACCCGGGGTGCCATATTGCTAGAGTCGGAGAGGACCGGTACTGTGTCTGCTCTAAATTCACCTGTTGCATTCAAGAAAGAATCCCAGGATGAGAAAGACATGATGATAACGGCTAAATAAAGTCTACACATGCAAAGTTTAATTGACTGTTCTCTGGGGGTCGCTGGGTCGCTGATCTACAAAAAAGACTCACACGCGACCTCGCGACCTTGCGACTAGGTCGCAGGGTCGCAGAGTCGCTAACAGGGAGTTTTGCGACCTTGCGACCTTGCGACCGGGTCGCTAGGTCGCAGGTCGCACTTGAGCCTGCCGGGGGGTTTCGCGCGCGCGCGGTTTTGCAGATAAACTTTCCCTACAGGGAAAAATACGCGGTTTGAAAGGGTCTAAACTGACAATAAGGCATAGCCATGAGGAATTGGGCAAGAGATGGGTGACCCTGGGGTTCATGAGAGACAAAACAATGATGAAACTCAACAGAAAAACCCTACATCCTCTCCAGCAAGTAAATAAGACCGTGGGGAGGCTCAATAATGGCAAGAAATGCTTAAGAAGGAAACATAGGGAGGAAAAGGCAACTTACTCGGAAGAAAACGCGCGAGTCGACCTGTCAGAGTAATTCCACGGTTTTCGCCGCGAGCTACAAATGCGACCTAGCGACCCGACCTTATATAAAAAGGTCGCACGTGCGATTACTAAATGAGGTCGCAAGTTGTAAGTTTGCGACCTCGCGACCTCGCGACCTTAAGGTCGCTGGGTCGCAAAGGTCGCTGAGTCGCTAATTCCCTTAATACTTCATTTTGCGACCTTGCGACCTTGCGACCTTAAGGTTGCTGGGTCGCAAGGTCGCAAATTTCTTGACTTCCGACTCTTGCGACCTGGCGACCTCTGCGACCTTAAGGTCGCAAAGTCGCATAGGTCGCATGGGTCGCAACTCATGGATCCGCGACTTAGCGACTTGCTCTTAAAAACTTTACTTGGCTTTTTTCCTTCTTTAGTTTCAAAGGGGCTCCAAAAATTTTGAAGTGCGTGTTATGATTTTATGTGGTGATTGGCAAGGGTAAAATGCCTTAAAGCGCCACTTCCTAACATAGGGGAGACTTTTGAAACAGATTTGGATTTGCCTTTTAAAGCTGATGGGAAGACCAGTAGGGCTGAAGCTAGATAGGATAGTGATAAGGAGTTTTGACTTTGACATGGGCGGACTGAAAAGTAGAAGGGCGAAAAAAGTTTTATGAGGGTTTTCTAGATGACAGATTGACATATGGAATTCAGCTTCTAGAGAACTCAGCTGTGGATATAGTCATCACTAACATGTAAAAAATACTGATGGCTAACAGAGACCTTAGAGATTGGTCTTCTCTTGAAGGAGGGATCCCCATGTCTTCTTATTTCTCTTGAAACCTCATAAAGGTTTCACTGCAGCTTCCCTCTTGAGAAGAGGACCCTTCACCCAAAGGAGATCTGACCCTTGGCAGTGCATCCGATAAAATCACTCCTTCTCTTTCCCTCTTCATGAAGGAGTCACTAACAAAATGTTGAGGCTCTGATGATATGGCTGAGTGCACATATCCATAAGATGAGGATTCTGGATGTTACTCATGCACAGATCTTGCAGATCTGACTGTAAGATCTTCTCCTTCTTGAAACTCCTTGGGAGCTTCACTGCTTCTTCTTTCTTCTTCTTGCTCAACCTCTTTGGAGAGGTTCTTCTTAGATCTGGAAAGAGATGAGAGTAATCTCATCCTCTCCATACTTCTGCTTTCTACTTTCTATTTTCTTCTTCTTCTCAACACCTCTCTGATAGCTTGATCTCACAGGCTGAGCCAGAGATCATGCTCTGATACCACTGTAATATTCCAAATGGGGAAAAATAGGCTCAGTAGGGAATATATTAATATATTCCACTATGGATTCATAGTAGTATGGAAATGCACCAGAAATTATAAACTAGAGATATACTGAAGGGGATTTTACTGGATGTGTCGCCTCTAAGGAGAGGGTGAGATCCAGAGGCTACCTGGCCCGTTTCAGACTCTGTTTATAGAAAGTGGTGAAACACAACAAGGATGGGAATAACACACTCCAAATGGAGTTTTCAGCCCTTGGGATTATTATATCTTTAGATCTAATAAATTAGTCCAAGAGGAGAAAAAACCATCCAAGGAAGAAGTGGGAAATTCCACTTCAGGAAATTCTGCAACAGGCTTAGGGAAAACGTTGTATAAGAAAGGGAGTGAAAAAATAATGCAGAAAAGGGTTGGTATTACCTAGCTTAGGATATGTGGGACCTACATGCTTAATTTTAGCTGAAAAAAATGTGTTTAAGGACCTTAAACATATCTCCCAAGAAGCTGACTAGTTAAAAATCAGCTAAAGAGAAGAGCTGCTGCAACAAGAAAACCCAGCAACCAGAATTGCGCAGTTTTTCCCAGTAATCACTGGAGACCAGACATAAGGCTTAGAATTCAGTCATATAAGATCAGATCAGAATTATGAATATTCTCCCATTGACATACAACAAATCACATGAAATAATAGTGTAGAAATCCATTGAAATAACATCTTCGGCATTCAAAAAATTGCATAAAGGGATGGAATGCATCCCTCTAAGTGTGCTTCAGCAGATAAATAATGGATCTCAGATATATGGCAGATCTATGGCTGTAACATCAGATCCATACCATATCTGGAAACTACTTAGCCTCTTCCACACGTCCCCTTTGGGGTTTTTACAAAATAATGCACAAGAAGATGTAGATCTGACTTCTAATACATGAAACTGTAGGAAAATTCCAGAAATTGCTGAAGATGAATATTATTACAGTATATCAGATCTGTAAAATAGATATCAGCAAGCTACAAGATGAATCTACAAGATAAGAGGCAAGCCTCAATCATCAGAGAGCAAGTACAATGAAGGATATAAACAATAGTGAAGTAGTACATAGAAAATAACGCAGTTCCATAAGGAGACAAAGTTGTAGCTTGAACATAATATGAAAATATGTGAAATATACAGATCTGAAATGAAAATATAATATAAATCCTCTTCTGGGTGGTCACAAGACACCCTCCCTCAGAGAAATCCCTCAAAACAATCAGAACTTTTCAGATCTGAGTCATCACTTGCTACAACTTCACAACAACTGCAAAAACCTCAACAGGACCAGCGCTGCTAATGGAGATGAAGCTTGGCCAAAATGCCAGATAGTGGAGAAATGCATCACAATCTCCTCCAAGAGCTACTCAAGGAAGGAGAGAGGATTCCTAAACAGGAAATCCTCCTTCTCTAGCTAAACAGCCAAGAGAAGTAGAGTTGCTCAAGCAACCTCTAATTCGAAAATACATCAACAACCACTTCATGTGCCTTCTCCTCCTTTTTATAACATTAGGGTCTCTTGGAAAACCCTAAACCACTTCGTCTCTTTGGCCCCTTTCACACTTGGAAACCCCTTCTAGAACAACGCAGTCCATCAAGGAGGTTCAACGAACCTAGATAGCACTGGTTGACTTGGTCAAATGGGATCTCCTTTAGTGGTCTTGACCCTTTCACACCTGCAAGTTTTTATTCAAGTAGATCAATTATGCCTCTTTTCACATAGGCACTGATTTATTCTTGAGATCATGTCCTCCTTTCCATTTTATTCATCAGTACATAAAATTAAGACAAAATGAAATGTTCCAATTAGCTTGGGCTAATTAGGAACATTACAAAAACACTGACAATTATGCTGCAACTTCTCATCAAACTCAGAGGATGTATCATAATTTTCAAAAATAAACTCCTGCTGGGTTTCATTTCATCTAAGAAGGAGGCTATCCTTTCTTCTTGGTGATGAAAGGGATTTTCATGAAGGGCTTCTAAAATTTTCTCATCCATGAACTCATACTCTTCATAAAAATTCTCCAAATATTCAATAAAACTCACACAGTGTTTACAGTAGTATTTGACCAGCAATAAGGAGGAATGACACTCTTCATACATCTCATAAAATGCAACATGGAAATCAGCAAGAGAATATAACGAACCATTTGGCAAGATTTCATACCAAGACCATGCTTTTCCTTTTAAAGTGGCCATAAACATCTTCATAAGACAATCCTCAGGGAACTGAACCTTAAGATTGTGTACATGCATATGGAATCTAACCAAATGAAGAGTAGCATTGTCTTTCTTTTCATATTTGAATATAGGAATATCAGCTAACCATTCAACCTTTGGCATAGGATTTGGAAAACCAGGGATATGAGACTAATTCATAGGGTCGTACCTGGATTTTATTCTTGCATTGGAACTCATTCTGAAACTTCATCAAGCTACTGATCTTCAAGCAGTGGAGTCACCTTCCAATTGATTATTTGATGTGTGGATTTGCCAAGGTAGATGCATCCTATAAAATCTTCTTGAGCTCCTGCTACCTTCAGAATTTTAGCTTCAAAATTTCGAGAAAGTATAATCTTTAGGCTCCCGACAGATGCACCAAAATGTTATCGAAAAATTAGACCTGATAGGCTGCTAATCAAATAAATCTCATGTAATTGTTTCAAACCAATTTTTTGATTGAGGCTTAGCCTCCTCAACCTGAGAGGGCTCTTTCAAGGGTGAATGATTTTTGATAGAAATATAGATGGCTAACTCTATGTGGGGTAATAATCAAATAAATGATAAAAGTAGGTTGAAAATGACATCAACAAGTACACATTGGGCTTATGGAGTCAAAATAGTTTCAGTAAAACCAATCAATCTACTTAGCATGGAATTTGAGGCATATCAGAGTTTTAGTCAAGAGATACACATGTGAAACTGTAAAAAAACATAGTCAATTTGTCTATATAGGAAGTTAGAGCATCAAAGATGAATTCCGAGTAACATAAACAAACACCACTACAATAGGATAGTAAAAAGATGCAATTATAACAAGAACACACTATAACTCTTTATGAATCTCAAGTTGGTTAAGTAGAAATCTCTGTATTTAGTTGAAAACCAGTCACTTACAATAGACACAGTCTTTTGCTAAAAATTTCCAACCCCTTGCTAATTCGACTTCTTAGTCTTTTATAGACCATTTAAAACATGAGATGATCTCATATTCTTCTAGCTACTTTAGATTTCTAACTCTTGACACCTTTCATAACCATAAGTCATGGGATTTATTACAAAAAGACAGCTAATCTACTAAAAATTCCTATTACAAATAGGATTCAAACTCTTAATCACCTATTTATAACAACATTATCTTAATTAAATTACATCATTTTCCAAGTTTACTAACACATGTTTGAATCTAGATGATATGCTTCCAATCTTTATGACCATAATGCTGACCTCCATCAAAGTAGGAAACAATCCCCTGTTTTCTAGGCATAGGGTCCTTTGCACTGTTGAAACATTATAACCAACATGAACTCATTATTTGGAGGTCATTTTCTGTTATAAATTGAAGTAACACCTACCAAATATCCTCCCTAAGCTCCAGCTATCCAATCTTCAAACTGTTCAAATGAGCTGTAATAGACTGTGTTATGAAAACAACACAGTCTCGTAGCGCCTTTCGTAGCGCTACTCTTTTTCCCTTTTTTCTTCAAAATCTTGACCTCTTTCCTCCAAAACTAACTTAATTATCTTTAAATACATCCTCCTTAAAAAATTTAGTTCTTGATTCATGTTTTTACCCCTTAAAATTTGATGAAAAAGGCCAAGAAAAGCTACTACAGCAGTTTCGTAGCGCTTTTCTCCCTTTTTACACGGTCTGCGCTACAAAACTGCTCAGTGGGCAGTTTTGTCCAAAATTTTCCAAAATGAAAGTTGAAAATGTGCCAAAAACTTCAAAATAAACCAGATTCCATTATTTAAAAACCATATTGACTGTAAAAACACATTTTAGCTTTCTCCTTCATAACTTCTTAACTTCTTGTAGATTTCTCCTATTTTTTCCTGAAAAATAGGTCTTGAGACAGAGCCTATTTCTCCTAATCCATGATGTAGTTTGAGAAACTGAAGGATTTTTTTGTAGGCCATTATGTATTGAATAAAAACCTCTCTTGGGTTTTTGAAACATATCTCCTGCTGTCTAGAAACTTCCTTTTAAAAAAATGTGTAAAATAGGAAAACTCTGTTTCTGAAAATAGGCCTTCAAAGAAAGCCTTCTATCTCCCAACTGATAACACCTGTTAGAAAAGTGAGAGAGGTTATTGTATCTGGGGCTGGGATGAAGAAAAATTTCTTTTATGATTCCAAAATAATTTTTCATTTGGCCAGAAACTGAACTTGAAGTTGACTGCTAAAAATTCATGTACAAGACAATTTTGTAACAGCAGTTTCGTAATGCATTTTAATTTATCAATTTCTCCCACCTCCTAATGAATTTGAAGAAAATGAGAGATTTTTTTGTAGCTAGTTCTGTTAGGAAGAAAAATCTCTTTCAGTTTTCCCAAATTCATTTTCAGTTGCTCAGAAACCTCCTTGGAAGTTGAATGCTCAAAACCAGAAAACAGAGTTTTTGCTTCATAACTTTTAGCAGTTTCGTAGCGCAAGCGAACTTTTTTGAACTAATGGCGCTACGAAAACGAGGTTTCTTGGCTAATTGACTAGTTTTGACATGATACTTTAGGAAATGACTCACAAATGGAAATTGTGGATATTTGACAATGAATGGACCTTAAAAATACTTTATTTGAACTTAAGGATGGGATTTAAACTATAAAAAATCTAAAACCTTCCCTTGATCAAACCTAAAATGAATCCTACAACCCTATTTTGACTCATGAATCTATTTGACCTTGACAAAATGATGTTTGGATTTTTTGAGTAATAACACAACCCTTGAAGCACAAGAGGGATTGTTTGCAAAAGAAGTTTCTTGAAGAAGAGATACAAGCTGCATAAAAGAGTTTGAATCTACAGCCATATTGTTAAGAAGCCTTGTCAAATTATTTTTGAAGCTTTGTGAATTTTTTTTGAATTTATTTAATTCATTTAAATAATTATGACAACTTCATCAAGTGAGGTTTCTAAATCCTCCAACTTTACAAGACTCTTTGATGAAGAGATGAAGCAGGACTTCTACATCCTGAAGGATATGGTGCAAAGTCTGTATGAAGATGGAAGGGAAAGCACTAGACTTCATGAGAAATTGGTTTCTATGAGGCAAGATAAATAATTAATTCTTCAAAGAATGCGTGAGATGGATATGCAACTCCATCATTCCCAAGAGGCCTTAACCAAACACATGCTTGAAGCAGAGGTAAATCACTCAAATTTGGCTTGAATTTCCTCTTCAGATAGATGTGTAGGTTCATTTGAAAAACACACTAGAGTTATAGAGTCCAAATTGATGTTAAATTTGGGCTATGAAGGCAAGGGTCTAGTTAAACATGCACAAGGCATGATTGAACCTATTATGGTTGAGGAAAGGTCTAAGAAGTTTGGTCTAGGCTATGTTCAATCTTATGGCGAAAACTCTACAGCCATGAAGGCACTTGAGACAGTTCCAAGAAGAACTTTTGTTGCAAGTTCAAACCCACAAACATGTCAAGTTTGTATTCAATATGATTTCCATTGTTCGAATCCTATGTTGTAGCAAGATGTTTGTAGAAATGTATCTTATGGCGAGCACGAGAGTTATGACATCTATCAAGACATGAACACTGATGTTGGTCTTTAAAAGAGAGTTGGAACCTCTTCGATTTCATCTCCTCAAGAAGGTAAAAAAGATGGACATGCAAAGCAACATTTGAGGTATAATTATTCCCATAGTCAAGTTTTTTTTTAGGATCAAGATGCTGGAAGAGGATGAAGGCATTCAGGAAACAGTCGAAGCAAAGGCAACTTGCACGCAATATGCAAAAGACTTGCACACATTGTTAGAAGAAGGGACATCTTATTGCCCAACGTTGGACACTCCATCCAACCAATCATCCCAAGAATTTGAAGCAAGAGGATAAAAATATTGGCGAAAATGGAACCAAATATTCCATCATCGATGTGAGTCTAGATGATTCGCAAGAAGAATATTTTCAGTAGGAAAGATCGCCATGGAAGTGGCTTGGTAAGAAGTAGTTTGACTTCTTGCCCCAGTAAGACATACATTCCTTTGTACATATGCAAATGTATTTAGTTTTTTAAGTTGAAAACTAATGTTTATATGAGCCACCTTTGATCGATGATCAGGGAAGTGATGTTTAGCTACCTTCTATTGAATATTTCTCACCAGAAATTTATGGATGAGCTCAAGGAAGATACAATTCTTGACAGGAGGAAAAGAGCATCCAAGAGGTGAAGTGTTGAATATCTTCAAGTTGGGCTCAAAGGCATTAAGCCAAGTAACGCAAATTGGATGGAGGTTGGAAAGGTGGGGGAGCTATATTGTCATCTACTGAACAGGTAATCAAGTCTTTTGGGGTCGAAAATATTCCCAATGGGGAGGAGTGATCACAATTGGACCAGGACCTAAGGATTGCTAAAATTTCAAAGTGTTCAAAAGTGTGTCGAACCTGAGTGACTGATATATCTCGTCTTCTTGATTCCGACGCTGTGAATGGTTCGAAAAACCAATACCGTATGAAGAAGTTATCACATTTTGAAAAGTCTAGTAAAATGCAAATTTTGACAGTTGACCAGGGTTGACTGGGAATTTAAACAATGAGCAAAAAAGAATATTCCTAGAATATTCCTCAGAATATTCCCCCATAATATTCCTTCCAGGACATTCTGATCGTGACAAGTGGCAGGGTTTTATTGGGCATATGGGTTAGATAAGCCAATGAAATCCTGCCATGTGGCCAACCTTGAGGCCGCCACGTGGCCCTTGAACTGCGTGTTAAAATTTTGGTTGGTTCTGCAGGAGTCGACCCAGAGACCTCCTGCCAAGAACGCACGTGGTTTACCATTTGGGCTACATAGTTTTTCTTAACCTGTATAGTTGGCAGGTTTAACTTATGGTTTATTACAATTCAGTTTGGGGGTTGGGGACCGTTGGCAGTCCCAACCCGTCAGCGGTCCCCGCAGGTTATCACATGACATGGCAACGTAAATATAAAATAAAACTGCAACTGCCAGCAAACTCTCAGAGTCTCCACAACATTAATGTTACACTTATCACATGCAAATGGCACCGCAACCACCACCTCATGGTTAATCCTAACCCATCACTCAAATTGGAGTTCCAACCGGGGTTCATGCCTATGGTTCCACCAACCATCGTGGTAACCATGGAACAGGGGTTGGCATGTGGCCACCCCTAACTGCCCAAATATATGTTTTTCAGTGGGTTTCTTGGAGGCACCCAAAATTTGTGTGGATTTCACTAAACTGACTCTAGTTAAGTGGAGTCTTCCACAATTAGTGAAGCTTTCCTAGGTGTAACTGGGAAAATGAGTTGGAGACTCAATTTTTGACCATTCAGACTGAAAAGAGAGTCATTCTTAGATAATTGGAGCATTATGGAGCCATTGGTGAGGGTTTCAGAGCCATCTGAGAACTTCTAAGCGTTATTTTTCTTTAGAGAAGTTCCCAAGGCCACCAAGGCCACCAGGAGCCAGCAGCAGAATGAGGCCTAGCCAAGGTAGCTAGAGGTCATTTTCAGGAAAAAAATAGTCATTTTTTAATGTTTCAGACATTATGGAGCCATTGGTGAGGTTTTTAGAGTCATCAGAGGACTTTCGAGCATGATTTTTCTTCAGATAAGTTCCAAGGTCCATTAGGGGCCAATAGGAGAATGCGGCCTAGCCACGACATCCAGAGACCATTCTCATAAAACCAATAGCCTATTCTGACTATATTTAACCTTATAAATCCAATGGAAGTATTTTCAAAATCTTTTGGATACTTCTGAAGGCCGAGATGCTACAGATAATTTTTTAGTGAGCCTAGAGCCACAAGGTGCCACTAGGTGTTGGAGGCGTAATCGGAGTAGCTTGAGGCCAATTTAAGCAAGTGAATAGTATATTATAACTATTTTTGACATTATGAATCAAATGGAGGGATTTTCAGAGCCATTTTGAGACTTCTAGAGCCAAAGAAGCCACAGGGAAGTTTTAGGGTGCCTAGGGCCAACAGGAGTTGGAGGCCTAGATTGGTGAGCCAGAGCTCATTTTGAGCAAATGAACAGTCTATTTTGGATAAATGATATGTGATAGAGACAGTAGAAAAGGTTTCAGGGATAGAAAATTAATTATAATGGATTTTTTTCCACATATAAGCTTAGGTAATCTTAACGGCCCCGATAGAAGAGGTCATGTCAAAGGGAGCCTAGGTCAATTTCTAGAGAGTTAGCAGTCATTACAGTGGTATGATGGTATTATAAACCCATTGGTACAGTTTAAACAACCATTGGAGTTGAGTAGTTACTTGTAAAATAAAATTTTCCATCTTAATCCCAAAGAGCCAAGTCAATTGACAATGGCTCAAGGAGACTTAGCCCACGACATTCGGGTGAACTACTTTATTAAATTTGTTGTTATGTGTTTATAATTAGTTTGTTGCAATTTATGATTTTTGAAAATGATTATTATCAGCAAAAACAAATGTTTAATTCCTCACACATAAATCCTTAAAACAATTAAAACACATACACCAGATTCAAGTATTCAATTCTGCACTATCAAGTATAAGCAAGATCTTAATTTGTTTAACTGAGTGGGAGGTGCTGGCATAGCATAACAAGTCAGTGACCCATTTCAAATCATGTTTTTACCTTTATTTTGGGAGTAAATCTGGAAGAATTCATTATAAACAAAGGATAAAACTAATTATCAAAATATTACTTTTTAGGTGCAGGAAAAATATTAAATTTCGTTGTTTTTAGGTGCAGGAAATCCAAACTGATTAACCATTATTCAAACGATTGAATAGCACTGTCCAGGAAAAGAAAATGATCTCATTTATTTTTATACAAGCCAACGAAAATCAAGGAGGACCTTGCTCATTCTTAGCAAAAACTGTTAGACAGCTGTGAAATCCTTAGGATCTCTTGATCTTGAGGATTCGCCTTTATATGTTATGTTTCTCTGTAAAGATATAAAGAATCAGTAGATGGAATAGAATAGGAGTTTATTATTTGTATGTTGTAATTGTATTTTATTTTCATTCCTTCTGAACAAGAAGCTTTCACGCTCAATGATGTTGTATTATGAATATTAAATTTAATGAAATAGACATTGTCTTTTCCATAATCGTATTCTGAAAATCTTCCACAGAGACTTCTAGAGATATTGGGCCTAGTCGCTGGGAGTTATACTATTGTCTTGTGTTATATTCTCATTTCCATGTTTTATAATTAATCATTTCTGTTTTTTATATAATTCATAATTGATTCAAATTTCATCAGCATCAAGTGTTGCATATTATTGATTTAAAGTCTTAATTTCTTTCATTTTCTTTATGAATGTTATTTCTCGCAAGTTATTTGAATAACTAGATTGTTATTCATTATGAGTGAGCTTATTGTTTGATCAACCATTGAGAATTTCAATTGCAGAATGTGATTGTGTTACTTGTTGTTCAGTTACTACAATATCCCCTGCCTGATTTTATATATTGTTGTAGTTGTAATAGATGGATTTATATGTTAGTCTGTAATTCTGGTTCATTGTGAATTCTGTTAAGTTTGCAATTCCATCTTCTTTCATAGAACATATTAGAAGTAAGTTGAGTTAATTAGTTGAAGTTATTTAATGATTGTTTTTATTTCTTTGATTGAACTTCAAGAATTAGATTTTACTTCTGCAACTATTTCGATTTAATAACCTCTAGTTTCACTTGCATAGACTGTGCTGAAAACTCTTGAAATAAAAAGACTTACCCTGCGTTGATGATTAATGTAGGAATTAGGATTGTTTTTAAATATACATCTTAGTGGGCCAACAACCACGTTCCACAATATTCATATCCACGTGAAGGGAGTTTTGTATGAGTTACCCTATTTAGTTACGGAAAATGATATGATATGAATCACTGCGGAATGGCCGCCAACGTGGTTGTAGCCTGGTGCGTCCACCTCTATCACCAAAATGTCGACGAAGTCGTGCACTAATACTCAGCCTGAGAAAACAACAAAAAAGGTGACTGATAAACCTTGAGAGAAACAAGTCACGCCAACCACCACCTGGGAGATGATCGACTTAGAAAAAGACATTGAACCCGAAAAAAATGGTACTACACCAAAAGATACAGTGTAGGAGGTAGAAGCATAGACTTCTAAAGGCATGAAGCGTGGCTCTCAGACTGTTGGTGGATCAAGGAAGAAGAGGAAGGGATATAAAGATATCAGAGAGGAGGTCTTGGTGCTGACTGAGAATGATTTGAATGAGATTTATAAAACAATCACATCTGCAACTGAAGATTGCTAGTCAGATATGGAAGTGCAGTATAAGATGAAGCGAACAAAGTTCCTTCTCAAGCTAAATACTCCAGAACACTTGGAATACAAATATATCCACAAGGATACAAATATTATATTATAAAAGGTATGAAGAATGAGATATGACATAGATTATTGAATGTTACAAATGAGGCCTGCTTATATACCTACGTAGGTGCCTCTTCATGAAAGGTCATGTCCTATCAGACATGCCCTTTCAACCTAGCTACTAATTAACTAATTAATCATTATTTACATTATTTTATTCATTACATTGCCTTCTTCCTCAAAAATATTTGTCCTCAAAGCTTGTTGATGAAAGGCCTCAATTTCTTTTCTTGTTACGAACATCTTCTCATCTCGGGGCATTCATCCTTGTCGATACAAGTTGATATGATCCTCTAAGTGAAAAACAAAATTGTCACACTGAGAATGGATCGGACCATCCTAAATCAATCTTCTGTGGAATATTATGATGACTGGAAACTTGTGACGACTTGTTATCACCTGAGTGGATTGTACTGACATTAGTATTCTTCATAATATCAGCTTGTTTCTATTCTGAATACATAACTCGGTGGAGTTGTCTATTCCCGTGATTGGGATGTCGATAGGGAACTTTTTTTTCTTGACTTCTTTGCTTTTATTTTGGTGAGGATGTTATTGAGTTGGTTACAGGACCTTCACTTAATATGTTCCTCATCTGAACTGCAACATCGAAGTTTGTATCTTTTTCAACCTGCTTGTCTTCTTCTTGAGTTGTGACATTTACTGGATCAATGTTCGTTTTTTCTTCAACTTGAACTTCTACATTTGTCAGTTTCGACAATTATTTTTTGACAAGTTGTTGCACCTTGTTTTCTAATGATTGCTTGTCCTTCTTCAGCTTCTTAATTTGCGTCAGTAACTTTTCATTGTGGTCCTTGAGGCGTGCAACTTCTTCATTCTTATTAGTGGTGATTTTGTCAATTTCCTTTTGCATATTTTGGATCACCTTTTTACTTTCTTGAAAAATTACTTTTGAAATTTCTAACATGTCTTCTGGTGTCACTGAATTCAGCTTCACTATGAAATCTTGTAGCATTCTTTTTTTCTTTTTATAATAAAATGTCAAAAACTTCTTTTTCGTATTAAGGATGAATGACCCTAGTGATTCCATCCAGAGCAAACCCAAAATTATATCACTATCGTTACAAAATAATGTTTTAACGGTAAATTGCAAGACCAAGGAATACTCCCCAATACTTAGGTGTAAATTCCTTATGTCGTATTGTTTGTCATTTCCGTAAAATGAATCTGTTTCAATTATATTTGATTCAAGGATCACTAATTGGTTAGCACATTCAGTACTAACATAATTATTCTTTTGAGTAGGATCGATAGATATGAGAACTTCCTTTCCAGCAAGTGACCCTTTGATTTTAATTAGCACATGGACATACATACTATAATTTTCAGGAAATCTTCCCTCTTTTATTTCCGATTTAGATTCAATTTCCTTTTCATCAATGATTGATTCCATTCGTCTATTGAATATCAAATAATTTTTTCTTTCCCAATATATATATATATATATATATTTGAATCAAACTCTTGTTGTTTTTTTTTTTGTGATAATTAAATAATTCTCAAAATTCTTCCAATATATAATTTCTTTTTGTCTTGGTAATTGGAAATTCAACTTTATTTCTCTTTGACTTCTTTGTAAGGCTTTACACTTCTTCTTTTTTTATATATAATGTTAGGACTTCCTTGTATGCTTTTACGTCAATCTTTTACTCTCTTATCTATATATATATATATATATATATATATATATATATATATATATATATATATATATATATATATATATTATTTTTTTTGTGCTTTCCTTCTTTTTTTCTAATGGTAACGTAGTTTAATATTTTATTAATGATTTAATATTTCCTTTTTAATAGCTTTATTAAAAAGTCACGACTCTTAAAATAAATTGCACCCTTTTCTCTTCCACCTTATTTGAGATTGGACGCCTACATATTTACGATCACGTCAGTTTGTAGGAACACGACTGTGTATTGTGTCGTATGGAATGTAGTTTTTTTTCCTTTCTTCCTTTTTTTCTTAAAAAAAAAAAAAAAACGTCATTGTGTGGTTTGGCTCAGGCTATAGCAAATAGAAACGACGTATAATGGGTATGGAAGAATCATGGAAGTCACCACAGTATGGAAGAATCATGGAGCGGGGATCTAATAGCAGTCAATGTTGCAGTCGTTGGTATGGATATAAAGAGTGGATGGGGCGGGGTTTGATAGGGTGGTCGGATCGGGTCACAGGTGAAAAAAAATGATATGGTGGTAGTAGTGGAGGGTGGACGTGGGTTGTGCGACTAAAGAGGGCGAGGAGCAGTAGCACAATGGCTGATAGTGACACAGGCGGACAGAGCGATAGTGTTGCGGATCGAATTGCGATGGGTTAAGGGTCTATGGTAGCAAGGGTGCCAATTTGGAGCGGCAACGATGGTGATTAGATGTCGTTGAGGTGGACGAGAAACTCAGCAGGGTGGATGAGCAACGATGCTGGTCAATGGTGGTCGAGCAGTTGCAGATGGCAGAAGACAAACACGGGAGGAGCGGAGCCTGGTGGGAAGCCCGAACAGACAGCAGAAGTTGGATGGGGATTGGGATGATGATAGTCGCAGCGGAAGATGGTAGTGCGGATGGACGCAGAAAAATATAGGCTGGCGGCGGTCAGTAATTAAGATGGTATCTTTATGCTTAAGAGTCAAAGAAGTATACTAGAATGTGTTAGCCACACAGCCAAATTTGATTATACCAAGGTGGCTAAATATGTTTGAGCCTTCAGGGAACAATTTTTCCCTATTTAAAAACTATTTGGCTCATGAAGACTCTTAAAACACACCATTGTAGAAATTTGAATAATAGCTGAATTATTCACCGAGATTATCCCGATTACACACTATTTAAGCTTCATGCATAATACATAACCTCTTCTACAATTGATCATCAATATGCGGAAATAGAAAGCAGTCGCATGCGCTCATTAAAACATAATCAAGCACACATATCAACACAGTATGTAATGAGGAAATGTTTATTTGAAATTTGGTTAACGGAGGACAGGTGGTTCCCTAAGGCTTTGATCTTTGGCCTAGGGAAAAGTGTCCAAAAGAATTTAATTTTTCTCCTAAAGTGACTTTATAAAGTTATAAAGTCAAATCTAATTTAAAAGTTACTTTAAGTGATAAAGTTACTAAAGTCTAATTTAAAGTGACTTTAATAAAGTCAATATAAAATTAGAAAGGAAAAAGTGACTTTGGAAATAAAAGACTAAGTGGGTCTTTATTAAAGTGGGGTGAATTAAAAAATAGAAAGTGAGATTTAAATGAGCATTTAATCTCAGCCCTAGATCTCAATCTATCTCGGCCATTGGATTTAGGGATTCCCCAAAAGTCACTTAGGGTTAGGTTAAAGGAGGAAAAGGAGGAAAAGGTCATTCATTCTTTCATGAGCAGATTGAGAGAGGAGGAGAAGGAGAGCAAGGGAGATTTCTGAGCAGAGAGGAGAAAGAGAGCAGCTGATAGAAACTTCAGCAAAGTCCGTACAGCAGCAAGGAGGCACGGGTTCCAAGGCAGAAATCCGTACAGCAAGTGTTGGGCACATTTTTCGAGGGAGGCACAGTTTTCAAGGAGAACCGTACAGCAGCTTCAACATTTAATTCTGGGCAGATTCTGGGCACGAATATTGAGGAGAGAGACTGCTGCTCGGTGGTACAGATTTCTGGAAATCCGTACAGCAGCCGTACAGTCAGTTTCGGCACAGATTTCGAGGAAAAGGAGCACAGATTTTGAGGAGAAGAAGTTGCTGAGATTTTCCGTACAGTCCGTACAGCAGTACGGTCATACAGCTGGGCACAAAAATCGAGAAGCTCATTTCGGCATTTAATGCTGTCATAAATGCTGTAAAATTTCTGTTTTGGGTTTTTACTATTTTGCACGTTTTCCAAGGCAGAGTGAATGCACGGAAATCGAGATAAGTACTGTTGTTTAGTTGCTGAAATTTTTGCTGTAATTTCTGCCTCTCTGTAAAAGCATTTTTCAGAAATAAGAAGGAGCTCTCAAACTGGTTTTCCCCAAGAGTTGTAGGGGGTTTTTCCAGGGTCACGTTGACCAAAAATCTCAGTGTTCAAATGTGTTGAATGACTGTTTCAGCTTGCTGTGTGTTTTGTTTTATTTCTGTAGTTTCAGCATTCTGTAAAAGTTTTCCAGAATTTGTGTTTCAACAAAGTAATTTGTGTTTCAGCAAAGTAACTTGTGTTTCAGCAAAGTGATTTCTGCTTCAGCAAAGTGATTGCTGTTTCAGCAAATAAAAATTATTTTTTCTGAGTGTTGAATGTAAGGATATGGGAAAGGGCATTTAACCAAAAGGAGAAATAAGTGATACTGAAACCGGGGTTGGGAAAAACAGGAAATTTCTACATGGTATCGGAGCTTGAGTGCTGAAGGGCAGTTTGGGACAGCAAGGAGGAAAATTACAGCCTGCTGATTTTTCACTCAGAAAATTCCAGCAAGCTGATTTTTCACAAACATCAGTTTTATCTTTACTACAGCAGTGCTATTTTTCAGTTTTAGGACAGCAGGATGTCTTTGGGACTGAGGGTGGAGGATAGGTTGGATGGGCATTCCAATTACAACATTTGGAAGGAGAGAATGCAGAGTATCTTTGAGGAGGCAGAAGTCTGGGACATTATGGTGCATACCACACAGAACCCTGTGAATGTGCCTACTGATGCTACTCAGTTGGCAGCATATAATAAGAAGAACAACAAGGGTAAGAGATTGATTCTAGATGGAATCAAAGACCATTGCATTCCTCATGTGAGAGGAAAGAGAAATGTTCATGAGATGTGGACAGCATTGTCCAATCTCTACCAGAGTACCAATGAGAACCGGAAAATGGTCCTGAAGGAGAAGATGAAGACCATTAAGATGGGCAATGATAGTGCAGCTAGATATCTCACAAAGATTACTAATGTGAGAGATGAGTTGGCAGCGATTAGAGAGGCCATTCCACCCACTGAGTTGGTGCGGATTGCAGTGAATGGCCTCCCAGTTCATGGATGAACTTTGCTGATGGGGTTTGTGCACGTGAGACCCTTCCCACATGGGAGAGGTTTTGGGATGATTGCATTCAGACAGAGATCAGGAAAGGTCAGCTTGGGGCAGCCAAGCCAGTTGAGCAGGATGAGGATGTAGCACTGTTGGCAGGACGCAACAAAGTCAAAGGGAAGAAGCAGGCTTCCACAAGCAATGGTGGGGGCAAAGGCAAAGGTAAAGGTAAACATGATAACACACAGAAGGACTATTCCAAAGTGAAGTGTTGGCATTGTCAAAAGATGGGACACTATGCAGTTGTGTGTCTGGAGAAGAAGAAGAAGAAGGGGAAGAACGAGAGCATGGCAGCTTCAGCAGAGGTTGAGGACTTTGCAGATCGCTTTGACCGGGAGTTTGGGTTCATTGCTTGTGAGTCTTCTAGTGCAGGATTATCCGCCATAGAGGTTCAGAGGGAGCATGCATTTCCCTCGATTAGCGGAGCATCTTCGGGTATCTGGTATGTGGACAGTGGGGCTTCACGTCACATGACAAGAGTCCGTGAGTACTTCTCAGAGCTTTCAGAGAGTGGCACTGATATAGAGGTAGTACTCGGTGATGACAGAGTTGTTAGAGCAGTCGGTGTGGGGACACTGACATTTCAGAGGGAGTCCAAACCTCCCTTGACGGTGTCAGATGTTCTTTATGTGCCAGGGATGAGGAAGAACCTCATATCCGTCTCAGCATTGGAGGATAGAGGATATGAGGTACTGTTCAGGGGAGGACAGGTGTTGATGTATCCCAGGGGCACTCCAGCTGATTCAGCTAGAGTGATAGGTGTACGCCATGCAAAGGTGTACAATTTTGCATTTCAGTCCCTTTTGGCATTGAGCAGTAGTACCGACAGCAGAGCTAGCAGTTCTGAACAGTGTGAGATTTGGCACCGCAGGATGGGGCACATGCATCATGGAGCCTTGAGGACTTTGCGGGAGATCACTACAGGTGTGTGCGCATTTCCCGCATCGATCACTTTGATACTTCATAAGAGATGCGATGGGCAGCTTTGCCAACTTCTATCCTGCTGCAATGGGCCGAGAGCGACTGGGATACTTGATTTGATTCATTCCGATGTGAGCGGTCGGATGTCTCATGTTTCCTTGAGTGGATATGAGTACTATGTTTTATTCATTGATGATCACTCCAGGAGGACCCGGATTTATTTCTTGAAGACCAAGAGTGAGGTCTTCAAGCGGTTTCAGGAGTTCAGAGCTCTTGTGGAGACACAAACAGGTCGGAAGATCAAGTCCCTGAGGTCGGACAATGGGGGAGAGTACACCCTTGGAGAGTTTTTTGACTATTGTGCGGAGGCAGGCATTAGGAGGGAGTTCACTGTTCCTTACAACCCCCAGCAGAACGGGGTTGCGGAGAGGAAGAACAGATCCATCGGAGGGGCTGCCAAAGCCATGTTACATGATCAGGGGTTGCCATTGTTTTTGTGGGCAGAGGCCTGCAACACTGCTGTTTATTTGTAGAACAGGAGTCTGCATCGTGCCTTGGGGCACATGACTCCGGAGGAGGCTTTTTCTGGGAAGAAGCCTGATATTGGTCATCTTCGTATCTTTGGGTGTATCACATACTCCTACATACCTAAGGAGAAGAGGACCAAACTAGAGCTCACCGCAGAGAAGGGTATCTTTGTGGGCTACAGTGAGACCTCCAAGGCTCGGATTTTATGGCCCCGCGCGTAGGAATGTGTTGTTGTCGACGAGATGTGAAGTTCGAGGAGGCGGGTGCCTTGCAGGGAGGCCGCCGGAAAGCAGAGTGAGTCCGGATCAGCCGACCCCCATGAAGAAGCTGAGTCACCAAGATGGGATTCAAAGCAAGGGTGGATCAAAAGGATTCAAGAGGGTACATCTATGACGATGTCAGTCTGGGCTGCTGGGGAGTGGTTGCTCGGCAGAGTCGGGGATGGTGGGGAAGTATGGGCAAAAAAAAGACGCAGAGAGCTCCACAGAGAAGTTCACCGGGGAGTCCACCGATGGATAGTTCACACAAGCATCAAAGATTCGGGCGCGGTGTTCCGGTGCGCAGAGACGGGGAGATGTACGCGCAGAGTTCAGGCTCCCGATGTTGAGGAGGAGGAGTTTTATTCTCCAGCGGGAGAAGTGTGCTCAGGGAAGAGGAAGCCCAAGTGGCTTCAGGACACCTTGAGAGATGCCACATCTGTTGCTGAGCCTAAGAGGCCGGTCAGAGAGAGCAGACCACCGGAGAGGTTTTGTAGCTATATGGCAATGGCTACCAGCATCCTTGACTCTGAGCCTTCTAGCTATGAGGAGGCAGCTAGCCAGCAGGTCTGGAGAGAGGCCATGCATGAGGAGTATTCTTCTATCATGAAGAATGATGTTTGGGAGGTGGTGCCGAGGCCTGAGGGCAAATCCGTGGTTACTTCCAGATGGCTTTACAAGGTAAAGCATGCTGCAGATGGCAGCATTGAGAAATTCAAAGCGAGGTTTGCGGCTAGAGGGTTCTCCCAGGTAGAGGGAGTTGATTATGAGGAGACCTTCGCTCCCGTGGCTCGATATACTTCGATCCGCTCCATTATATCGATAGTAGCAGAGATGGGTTGGAAGATCCACTAGATGGATGTGAAGACCGCATTTCTCAATGGCTTCATACAGGAGGAGGTGTACATTGAGCAGCCATAGGGCTTTGAGGTGCATGGGAAGGAGTCCCATGTGTGCAGACTGAAGAAGGCCCTTTATGGCCTAAAGCAAGCTCCCAGAGCTTGGTACTCCAGGATAGATACATACTTGCAGGAGATGGGTTTCACAAAGAGTGAGGCAGATCCGAACCTTCATTATATTGTGATAGGTGAGGAGCCTCTCATTCTGGTGTTGTATGTGGATGACTTGGTCATTACGGGTGCAGAGAGACTCATAGAGCACTGCAAGAGAGATCTTGTGGCGGAGTTTGAGATGAAGGACATTGGCTTGATGCATTACTTTTTGGGTTTGGAGGTGTGGCAGGAGGAGGGGCATTTCTTCCTCGGACAGGGGAAGTATATTGTGGACATCCTTGGCAGATTCCACATGGAGGATTGTAGACCCATGTCGACACCGATGATCACCAACTGGAAGAAGCTTCATGCTTCGGATTCCGAGTTGGTGGATCCCACATTGTACAGACAGCTGATTGGTTCCTTGATGTATTTGGTCAACACTGGACCAGATATTTGTTTTGCAGTCAACACGATGAGTCAGTTTATGTGTGAGCCTAGGAAGGTTCACTGGGTGGCTGCAAAACACATTTTTCGGTACTTGCAGGGGACAGTGGATTATGGTCTGGACTACAGGCAGGGGGATGGAGTGAGATTGGTAGGTTACACTGATTTTGATTGGGCAGGTTGTGCTTCTGATAGGAAGAGCACTTCAGGGTGTTGTTTTGGGTTGGGTTCGGCAGTGGTGTCATGGTTCAGCCGAAAGCAGCAGTCAGTAGCATTGAGTTCAGCGGAAGCAGAGTATATGGCAGCCAGTCTAGCTAGTTGTGAAGCCATCCGGCTTCGCAAGATGTTGTTTGGCTTATTTGGTCAGCCGTTGAGACCTTCAGTGATTTACTGTGATAATCAGAGTTGCATTAAACTCACGGAGAATCCAGTATTTCATGACAGGCCAAAGCATATCGGGATCAAATATCATTTCATCAGAGACTATGTTCAGAAAGGAGCTGTGAAGCTTGAGTATATTCCCACTGATGAGCAGGTTGTAGATATTCTTACCAAAGCCTTACCACGGGGCAAGCATGTCTACTTCAGAGACAAGATGGGTGTGGTGAGGAACACCTTCCTCAGTAAGAGGGAGTGTTGAAATTTGGTACCGGAGGACAGGTGGTTCCCTAAGGCTTTGATCTTTGGCCTAGGGAAAAGTGTCCAAAAGAATTTAATTTTTTCTCCTAAAGTGACTTTATAATTTTTATAAAGTCAAATCTAATTTAAAAGTGACTTTATGTGATAAAGTTACTAAAGTCTAATTTTAAAGTGACTTTAATAAAGTCAATGTAAAATTAGAAAGGAAAGTGACTTTGGAAATAAATGACTAAGTGGGTCTTTATTAAAGTGGGGTGAATTAAAAAATAGAAAGTGAGATTTAAATGAGCATTTAATCTCAGCCCTAGATCTCAATCTATCTCAGCCATTGGATTTAGGGATTCCCCAAAAGTCACTTAGGGTTAGGTTAAAGGAGGAAAAGGAGGAAAAGGTCATTCATTTCTTTCATGAGAAGATTGAGAGAAGAGGAGAAGGAGAGCAAGGGAGATTTCTGAGCAGAGAGGAGAAAGAGAGCAGCTGATAGAAACTTCAGCAAAGTCCGTACAGCAGCAAGGGGGCACGGATTCCAAGGCAGAAATCCGTACAGCAAGTGTTGGGCACATTTTTCGAGGGAGAGAGGCACAGTTTTCAAGGAGAACCGTACAGCAGCTTCAGCATTTAATTCTGGGCAGATTCTGGGCACAGAAATCGAGGAGAGAGACTGCTGCTTGGTGGTACAGATTTCTGAAATCTGTACAGCAGCCGTACAGTCAGTTTCGGCACAGATTTCGAGGCAAAGGAGCGCAGATTTTGAGGAGAAGCAGCAGCTGGGTTTTCCGTATAGTCCGTACAGCAGTACGGCCGTACAGCTGGGCACAAAAATCGAGAAGCTCATTCAGCATTTAATGCTGTCATAAATGCTGTAAAATTTCTGTTTTGGGTTTTTCCTGTTTTGCACGTTTTCCAAGGCGGAGTGAATGCACGGAAATCGAGATAAGTACTATTGTTTAGTTGCTGAAATTTTTGCTGTAATTTCTGCCTCTCTGTAAAAGTATTTTCAGAAATAAGAAGGAGCTCTCAAGACTGGTTTTCCCCAAGAGTTGTAGGGGGTTTTTCCAGGGTCACCTTGACCAAAAATCTCAGTGTTCAAATGTGTTGAATGACTGTTTCAGCTTGCTGTGTGTTTTGTTTTATTTCTGCATTTTCAGCATTCTGTAAAATTTTTCCAGAATTTGTGTTTCAGCAAAGTAATTTGTGTTTAAAGTAAATTAGAAATAAATAGCACTTGTGTTTCAGTTAAAGTAACTTGTGTTTCAGCAAAGATTTCTGCTAAAGAAATAAAAAATTATTTTTCCTCAGTGTTGAATGTAGACATGGGGGCATTTAACCACATGATAAAATATGACACCGAAACCGGTTGAAAAAAAGAAAATTTCTACATGGTATCGAGCTTGAGTGTCGGGGGTGCGCTTTGGGACAAGAAGGAGGAAAATTACAAACAGCCGATTTTTCACTGTAGACTTCCAGCAAGCCGATTTTTTCACAAACTGAATTTTTACCTTTACTACATCAGTGCTATTTTTCAGTTTTAGGACAGCGGGATGTCTTTGGGACTGAGGGTGGAGGATAGGTTAGATGGGCATACCAATTACAGTGTTTGGAAGGAGAGAATGCAGAGTATCTTTGAGGAGGCGGAAGTCTGGGACATAATGGTGCATACCGCACAGAACCCTGTAAATGTGCCTACTGATGCTACTCAGTTGGCAGCATATAATAAAAAGAACAATAAGGGTAAGAGACTGATTCTAGACGGAATCAAAGACCATTGCATTCCTCATGTGAGAGGAAAGAGAAATGCTCATGAGATGTGGACAACATTGTCCAATCTCTACCAGAGTACCAATGAGAACCGGAAAATGGTCCTGAAGGAGAAGTTGAAGACCATTAAGATGGGTAATGATAGTGCAGTTGGATATCTCACAAAGATTACTAATGTGAGAGATGAGTTGGTAGCGATTGGAGAGGCCATTCCACCCACTGAGTTGG
>JAXQQM020069183.1:0-113085 GCA_034641835.2 Pinus albicaulis
ATATACCAAACCTCCGAGGAAGCAGAGTTTGACAAGCAAGCAAATTCTTCTTCCAATCTGGAAGCTAATACAGAGATGTCATGATCCATCGTTTCTTTCATGCTTTCCGCTTTCTCAGGAGAACTGCGTGAACCCTTTCGAGTTGTTGCTCCAATAGCATCAAGACCACGTTCCATTGCAGAATCTCCAACCTTGTTACCCGATCTCTGCTCTAATACCATGTGAAAATTTCAAATCTGCAATTCTACTGCAGTAATTGATTTATTTCTCCTAATTATTCTTCACAATAAGTTATTTACAAAAACCCTTCAGTAAACATCAAAATAAATTCTACTGCAGTTATCACATAATTTCATAGATAAAATTACTATGAAATATACGCATAAGAATCAATCACATCAACACAGTTATTTTTGGACAATTGTCCCTGGAAAAACCCAATACGGGAAAACCGGTGCAGCAGATGAGGGTTTATTTATTAATATTTAGTAACAATCTCTTTACAAGGAATGTCTGGCAGAATAACTGGGAAACTTCCAAGAAAACACCTGAGATAATTTTCTCCTAACCTCCAAAGAAATTCTGACACCCACGAGGCTCTCTAGCCTCCACTGCATCACATCTGCATGATCCTCTGCCCAGGGACTGCATGAGGACTATGTCCCAGCCAATGTTACCAGACTCGGAATCGGCAATAAATCGGCGAGGCAAAAGAGCGAAGAGTTTGAATCGGATCGGGAAAAAATCGGGAAAAAATCGGCAAATTCAATAAATAAAGATATACACATAAATTGAATTAAAACAAATATTTTTCATTGATATTCAATAAAGCCATGTCCAAACAATGCATAATATCAATAGATGTCCAAAACATCATGAATGAATAAGTATCTCATATATGTTATGAGTCCAAACATGATCCGAAGTACTGAGTCCTAACCAGTGACTACATAGAACCAGAAGCGCATGCTTCTAAAAGTTTACAAAATTGAAAATACTGCCAAGCAAATCAGTAAAAAATCAATCACTGAGAGTCTAAGACTCTAAGAGTGAGAACTAGAAGCGATTCCTCCCACTCCTTCACTTGCTTGACTCTCTAAGTTCTCCAAGTCATGTAGACTTAAAAGAGGAGGCTCCTCCTCTATTTGGACCCAATCTGATGCATTTGTAGTTTGCAGATCTATCTCCTCAAGGTCGATTGGTGACTGATCCAAACCTGTCATTATCGTGAGACATTGAAATGTAAATTAAAGTTTGAACTTTAAAGTTTAAATTTTAAAGTGCAAATCAAATTATGAAAACTTCAAATTCAGGCTCTCACCTAGTATTTGCTTGTTGCGAAGTCGTAGATTATAATGGACAAATACAAGGTCATTTAAGCGCTTTTGTGTCAATCGATTGCGCTTCTTAGAATGTATTTTTTCAAACATGCTCCAGTTGCGCTCACAACCTGAAGCACTACATGATTGGTTTAAGATTCGAATGGCAAATCTTTTCAAATCTGGGGTATCACTACCAAAATTTTGCCACCAAAGACCTAACAAATGCCAAGTGTTTGTGAGTAGTAAGTACTAAATAATAAAAACTTAAAAGAAAACAAAATTTAATAAAACATTTAACATACAAAATAAATTTTAAACAAATTTAATGAATTGATGAAGCCTTCAGGGTACCTGGCAGCATCCTAGTCCTTTCTCGTATAGCACTGGTATAGGCAAATAATTTGGCTGGCGTCCTATAATCCTGTAGTTGGGAAAAGACACGACTTTGAATTTCTGGATCAGGGGAGCACCTTTCAATGCATGTCATAAGTCCTCTGCCAACCTCCCCATCTTCATTAAATTTGCTCTTATCATAAAAATACTGTGGGTTTAAGAAGTACCCAACAGCATGTAAGGGGGAATGCAATTGCCTATCCCAACGTGCATCAATAATATCCCAAAGAGGCAAATACTTTGCCTCCTCATCCCCATATCTTCTTTTGATGGCCTCCTTTGCGAGATCCATTGCCTCATAAATGTAACCCATAGCGGGTTTGTCACCATCAACCATCCTGAAAGTTAGCTTTCAAAATTAATGAAATATGAAACTTTGAAAATAAAAAGAAGCTTGAAATGAAATTTTTAAAATGAAAAAAGTTAAAAGACTTGAAGTACCTGAGAACTTTGACAAGGGACTCTGTCACAGCAATAATCTCTTCAGCATCTTTCCAAAAACCGTCATTAAACACAAGTGCCACAATTTCAATGCCTTCAAGGGTCTTGGAATGTTTAGATGCCATCCACTCAGGTCCCAAGAACATCCTCTTTAGATTTATCTTTTGCTCAACCACAGATTGCAAAGATATGAAATTTGTTGCAAATCTAGTCACTGCAGGTCGAACAATTTCTTTACCTTCAGTGTATTTTCTCATGGTGTTTAGGACAATAGTGTGGTTGTACAAGTATTTGGTTATGGATTTTGCCTTCTCCACAACCTCATGTATCCAATGAAGCTTACCAATGTCCTCAAGCATTAAATCTAAGCAATGGGCAACACAAGAGGTCCAAAAAATAGTGGGGTGCCTAATCTCAAAAAGTCTACCAGCGGCCATATAATTAGCTGCATTGTCGGTGACAATTTGTACAACATGTTCTTCTCCCACTTCTTGAACGACTTCCTCCATCATTTCACAAATAAGTTGGGCAGGCTTAACCTTTTCTGAGGCGTCCACTGATTTGAGAAACATTGTGCCTGCTGGACAAGATACAAGGAAATTTATTAAAGTTCTATTCCTCTGATCAGTCCATCCATCACTCATGATGGTGCACCCTGTCTCTACCCATGATGAACGAAACTCAGCTAGCACATGCATGACATCTTCAACACTCTCTAACAACAAATCTGTCCTAAGGCTCTCTGATGTAGGGGCTTTGAATCCTGGACCTGCAACAGCGACTGCATCAATCATAGCTTGCCAATAAGGACTTCTGGCACAATGGAAAGGTATGTCAGAATAGTACCAAAAGTTAGCAATGGCTTTCCTTGCCTGTCTATGGATATCTTTTTTCCAACCAGTGCCATCCAAGGTAGGTTGGGAACCAGGTTTTGTGCGGGGAGCAAAAAAAGTGTTAATGTTTCCACCTCTAGTGTTGAATGCAGGATGATTCCTCTGGGCTTGAGTTTGACTTTGACTTGGACTTGGAGGCATGTGTGAGAAACTTGGGAATGGCATTGAGGACTCAATAGAAGGAGATGAAAAGGGGGTATTGGAAGAAGAAACTTCAACTCCAAGAGTTCCTATTTCTTGTTTTTGCTTTGCTCTCTTAGCATTATGTTGCGTCAACATGTCAAGGGCCAAGACTGCTTGGTGTTTGACATTATCGTCAACCTTATCGCAGAGACCTATATCATGCCCAGGTATCTGTGCAATGTGGTACTTGAATCTATAGATGCCTCCACTACATTCTGCTTTGCAAAATTTGCAAAGGAGCTTGGCGCTTCCGGGAATCTTGTCACAATAAGCCCAAGCAAAATCCTTCTCCCTCGGCATTGTAGTTGTTTTGGACTTGTGTTTAAATTGTGGCTTCTGTTAAGATTGAAGAATCGAGATTTGAAGTTGTGGCTTTGCTGCTCATATGTAAGTCAAATAATGAACTCGAACCTCCGCGCAGGAAGACAACACGAAATTCGAACTTTGATGGCTCCACGGTGAACTTTGATGGCTCGAGCGACCACGATTGACGGCGAACGATATCCTCAGCGAGCGGGTGTGCGAAACGGATGCGGCGGGACTGATTAAAACCCGACAGTGACAATTTAAAAAAAAAAATCTAAAACCCTAAACTGCCGATTCAGTCGGGAAAATCGCCGATTTGAATCGCCGTGTTGACTCGCCGAGTTGAATCGCCGATTTTGACTTGCGCGTAGTCGACTCTGCTCGTTTGGCTGCCGAGCAGAGTATGACTCGCGATTAATCGGGATAATCGCCGAGTCCTGTTACACTGGTCCCAGCTGTGTTGACAATCTGTGTTGTCCCTCTGCTGCTCTATGTCCTTCTTCCTCGAGCTCTGACTAATGCTGAAACCCTCCTCTTCTCCAGCCTACAACTCTCCCTCTGAAATCGAATTCTAAATTTTGAAGAATCGACTTCTCTCGGGATACTGAGTATTTGCTCGGCTTGTCTTCAGCTGACCCACAAGTCTTCATTTATACTTTTCCTGTTGATAAATCAATGGTCGTGATCTAATCTTTAATCAACGGTTAAAAGATTAAAACAGACTTGATCCAATTTTTTTTTTCATAAGTTTCAATCACCATTTTAAATTTCCTTAAGGCATTATTCTGAATCTCAACTTTCAATTTATTCCCTATAGAGAAAACAGATTAAGAATTGATAAAAGATTTATTATAAAAATTTCAGATTTTTTGATCTACATCAAAGTTGAAAACAGGGCTCATTCTTTTTTAGCCCTTAATATATTTTCCTTCATACCAACCCTCCATAGACCTTTAATGAGTTTGTCACCATATTCATTTTAAATTTCAATTACTACTTCCATCTTAATTTTATAATGTTACCCTACTAAAAGTCTATACTTTTAGTTTATGGCATCATCTATGCCCTTCTCGTCAATTTAGACAGGTACTCTTGCCTTAAAGGCGTTCTCCATACTCGGTTCCTCGAGCCACCCCACTAAATATTTGATTATTTTCCCACATCACGGTTCTGAAATCGCATTTATGCTATCCTCTGCGATTGTACACATAACGATTAATGTGATTAGGGTTTTTGTCATATCAATTGAATGATTCTCGATTTATGGGAGAGTCGATGGATTGTCGACACTTGTAAGGTCAGAATTTTATTAGGGTTTGAGAATTCAATCCCTATTAATTCCATCGTTTTAACTCTATTCCACTTCCCCAATCGTTTTCTTCATGAGGATTTTCTCTGGTCTTTCCAACGCAGTATGACTCAGGCAGAATATGTAGTCTAGGTTTTCTATGGCGTGCCATGACTCCAGACTTAACGTCTTCATCCTTACGCTCACAGGTAATACTCATTTCATTTACCCATATATGCTTGAACGCACTAAGAATTTGTAATTTATGGTAGTTGTGTATTCGTCTGAAACTCTTGTGATTGTATTGTGAAATCCTTGGGCGATTTTCGTTCCATTGTCTCGTTATTTATATACTTGAGCTTAAAATGAAAAGCCAATGGCTCGGCTTGAATTCTCTTTTTACTGTTAAATTCCATAAGCTGGCTGTGAATGTGTATTGCGATTCAAGTAGGAATCATATTGCAAATTTTTGGTTCGTCGTATGATTTTGTTCATAGTTTCTATAACCATTTAGTTTGCTTAGATTTCAAAGACTCACTTTGTAATCCCACTGGGTTTTTAGTTCGACTATTTGTTTGTGTTACGTCTGAGGTTTTCCCAGGGAACCCAGACAATGTTAATATCTTTTCAAATGTACTGACCAGAGAGAGAAATTAGTAACTTTCTTCTTCCTCCTCAGTGAGTTTACTAATTTATTTCGGAAATATCATTGGGATGAATGCGTCGTTCATCTCAGGAAATCGACTCAGTTTGCTTGGTTTGTTGAAATGTTAATGAGTTCTTCCCAGCTTTGCCTCTTCGTAAGGATACTTCCCTGTAAGATCTGTGAATAATTTTTTTATGATTATCCCTTTTTATTTTTCTCTTCTCGACGTTAACAATTTTAATATCGGGTTTCTCATTCCATTCTGAATGATGTTATTACAGGGGTTTTCAATTCGTTCTGCCTCGTTTTATCAGGTAAGAGGACTTATCTCTGTTATGGAGTTTCATTTTTATGTAATATTTGAGTCCGATATAACTCTCGGCTTTTTAACATCATCCAATCTATGTTTATATACAAGTTGAATCTACGATGGTTTCAATGCGAATATGATATCAATATTATCCCAAAATGTTTTGGGATTTTGGGTTAAACGATTTAGGGTTTTTCCCCCTAAAGTTCTTCAGATGTATTCTGTACAATATATATATATATATATAAAAATTTTGTTTTATTGATGTTGAACTCAGTAATAATAGTCAATGTTTAAACTTCATAACTGAAATTTGTTATTTCATTCCAACTTACCCCGTTATTTAAGTCGAATTTCCATTTCGGTTGCTATGAGTATTAAACAGTGGGTTATACTCATGATTATATCTATATCAGATCATTATAAAATGTCGAGATCTGTTTGCATATGTTTAATGTTTCATTTATAATTTGTTTCTGTTTGCCTAACACCTATAGTGAGGCATCTATGAACATATTTCGTTTATTTTCTTTTCTGCATAATTACAGAATGTCAATATATATATATATATATATATATATATATATATATATATATTAATGGCAGTTGACTATCCAATTATTTATCATAAAAAATTATTTTTCTTTCTTTAACATATATATATATATATATATATAATATTATCGTTGCTTCAATTTTCTTGGTTTATCTTTAAACTATCATAATTTCACTACTACCCTCAAGTAGGAATTTCTCTAGCTCTGGTGTATTTATTATGGTTAACAAGACCATAGGTACTACTTTTCTACTATAGATTTATGAAAAACATATCGTATTACTATTTTTACTTTCGTTCCACTTGAACTTTCATCTGATAATAGTTCTGTTATCATTTTCTCAGAAAATCTTTTTAACCCATATTGGTTACAGATTTCTTTCATCCAAACCCAAGGTAATACAGTCTAACAACGTTAGCATAATTTTATTAATTTTCATGTAACTGGGTTATGAGCTTTTGTTACACAGTTGTATACAACTTCTTTACTTCGTTTTTCTTCTTTTATGATGGTCTATCAGCGGAGCATATGATTTGCATCGCTCTATAAGGTATGAAATTTAATTACAAAGTCATGTTTATTCTTCAGAATTCTCAGGATTCCGATTTTCTAACTTTTAATTTTTCTGCTTTGAGGAAATTCCACTATCAGTTGTAGATAACCCCAGTTACTTCTTAATACACAGCATCAATTTCTAACTTCCATTTCTCACCTATGCAAGTCTGAAAACAAATTTTCTTCGTTGTCTTCAGCCTTAAATGGAAACAGCCTATATTTAATTTTGTAAATATCTTAGGAGTTTTCCCACTTTCTGTTAACCATTCATATTCCATTAAAAGAAGAGAAAGAAAGCAAGGGAGAAATTTCTGAGCTGTGAGGAGAAGGAAGGCAGCAGCTAGAGACAAATCCGGGCAGCAGCAAAGAGGCACAGTTCCCAAGGCAGAAATCCGTACAGCAGGAGTGTGGCACAATTTTCGAGGAAGGAGGCACAATTTTCTAGGAATCCGTACAGCAACTTCAGCACAGCTTTCTGGGCAGATTCCGGGCATGAAAATCGAGGAGAGGGACTGCTGTTTGGTGGCACAGATTTAGAGGAAATCCTTATAGCAGTCGTACAGCAGCTTCAGCACAGTGTTCGAAGCAGAAGGAGGCACAGAAATAGAGGAGGCCTTGTTGTACATTTCGTACAGTCTGTACAGTCGTACGGCCGTAAGGTTGGGCACAGAAATCGAGAAAGGCAGTCAGCATTTAATCCTATAATAAATGTTGTAAAAAATTTTGTTTTGATTGTTTACTGTTCGACATGTTTTCCAAGGCGAGGTATAAGCACGGAAACTGAGATAAGTACATTTGTTAAGTTGTTGGAATTTTTGCTATAATTTCTGTCTCACTATAAAAGCTATATTCAGAAATAAAGAAGAGATTTTGAACTGGTTTTCCCCAAGAGTTTTAGGGGGTTTTTCCAGAGTCATTTTAACCAAAAATCAGCGTGTCAAATTTCTGTGTGTGGGTGATTTATTTTTCTGAGTTTTTATTTCTGCATTTTCAACACTGAAATTTCCAGAATTTGTGTTTTCAGAAAATATTTATTTTTCCAGCTTGTTGAATGTATGGTTATGGGAATGGGCATTTAACTTTATGGGAGAAATAAGGAGAAACTGAAAACTGGAGTGGGTATTAAAATTTCTACATGGTATCAGAGCTAGTTTGCTAAAAAGTGCAGTTTGGGACAGCAAAGAGAAAAATTACAGCAAGCTGATTTTACACACACAAAATTGAACCTTTACCACAGCAGTGTCATTTTTAGTTTATTAGGACAGCAAGCATGTCTTTGGGCTTGAGGGTGGAGGATAGGTTGGATGGGCATAGCAACTACAGTGTATGGAAGGAAAGAATGCATAACATCTTTGAGGAGGCAGAAGTCTGGGGTATAATGGTGAGTACCCAACAACGCCCTGTTAATGCAGACTTTAATAAGAAGAATAACAAGGGCAAGAGATTGATTCTAGATGGTATAAAAGACCATTGCATTCCTCATGTGAGAGGAAAGAGACTTGCTCATGAGATGTGGACAGCCTTGACCAATCTCTACCAGAGTATCAATGAGAACAGAAAAATGGTCCTAAGGGAGAAGTTGAAAGCCATTAAGATGGCAAAGACTGATAGTGCTACTGCATACCTCAGAAAGATCACTAATGTGAGAGATGAGTTGGCAATAGTTGGAGAGGTCGTTCCACCCACTGAGTTGGTGCGGATTGCAGTGAATGGCCTTCCCAGTTCATAGCTGAACTTTGCTGATGGGATTTGTGCGCGTGAGACCCTTCCCACTTGGGAGAGGTTCTGGGATGATTGCATACAGAATGAAATCAAAAAGAACCAACTTGGGGCAGCCAAACCAGTTGAACAGGATGAGGATGTAGCATTGTAAGCAAGAGGCAAGAAAGGCAAGGAAAAGAAGCAAGCTTCCACAAGTGGTGGTGGGGGCAAAGGCAAACGTAAAGGTAAGAAGCTGAATAAGGAGAAGGACTATTCCAAGGTGAAGTGTTGGAATTGTCAGAGGATAGGACACAATGCAGTTGTGTGTCCGGACAAGAAGAAGAATGAGAAGAACAAGACCATGGTAGCATCAGCAGAGATAGAGGACTTTTCGGAGAGCTTTGACCAGGAGTTTGGGTTCATTGCTTGTGAGTCCACTAGTGTAGAATCACCTGCCACGAAGGGTGAGAGGGAGTGTGCATTTCCCTCCACTAGCGGAGCATCTTCAAGTATCTGGTATGTTGACAGTGGGGCTTCACGTCATATGACAGGAGTCCGTGAGTACTCTCAGAGCTTTCAGAGAGTGGCACTGATATAGAGGTAGTACTCGGAGACGAGAGCATTGTTAGAGCAGTCGGTGTGGGGACATTGACATTTGATAGGGAACCCAAACCTCCCTTGAAGGTGTCAGATGTTCTATATGTGCCAGGAATGAGGAAAAACCTTGTATCCGTCTCAGCATTGTAGGACAGAGAGTATGAGGTATTGTTCAGTAGAGGACAGGTGCTTATATATCCCAGGGGCGCTCCAGCTAAGTCAGCTAGAGTGATTGGTGTACGCCATGCAAAGGTGTACAAGTTTGCATTTCAACCCCTTTTGGCACTGAGTAGTAGTACCAGCAGCAGAGCTAGCAGTTCAGAGCTGTGCGAGATTTGGCACCGCAGGATGTGGCACATGTATCATGGAGCCTTGAGGATATTGCGGGAGATCACTACCGGTGTGCCAGATTTCAGTATTGATCACCTAGATACATGCAGAGGATGTGCGATGGGCAAGTTTGCCAAATCCCCTTTTCGCAGCAGTGACATCAAATCGACTGGGATACTTGATTTGATTCATACCGATGTGAGCAGTCGGATGTCTCATGTTTCCTTGAGTGGATATGAGTACTATGTTTCATTCATTGATGATCACTCCAGGAAGACCTGGATTTATTTATTGAAGACCAAAAGTGAGGTCTTCAAGCGGTTTCAGGAGTTCAGAATTCTTGTCGAGACTCAGACAGGTCGGAAGATCAAGTACCTCAAGTCGGACAATGGAGGGTAGTACACCCTTGGTGAGTTTGTTGATTATTGTGTGAAAGCAAGCATTAGGAGGGAGTTAATAGTTCCTTACAACCCCCAGCAGAACGGGGTTGCGGAGAGGAAGAACAGATCCATCGGAGGAGCTACTAAAGCCATGCTACATGATCAGGGGTTACCATTGTTTTTGTGGGCAGAGGCCTACAACACTGTTGTTTATTTGCAGAACAGGAGTCTGCATCATGCCTTGGGGCATGTGACTCCGAAGGAGGCTTTTTCTAGGAAGAAGCTTGATGTTGGTCACTTCCATATCTTTAGGTGTATTGCATACTCCTACGTATCCAAGGAGAAGAGGACCAAGCTAGAGCCCACTGCAGAGAAGGGTATCTTTGTGGGCTACAGTGAGACCTCGAAAGCCTTTCAAATTTATATTCCTACATAGAGGAGAGTTTTTGTCAGGGGGTATGTGAAGTTTGAGGAGGACAGGGCTTTCAAGAGGTCACGGGAGTTAGAGTATCTGGATCAGCCAGACCCTCAGAAGCAGCTGAGTCAGTCACAGGGATCCAGTGGGCAGGGATCAGGAGGTACATCGATTACAGTGTTAGGTCCATCAGTGAACAGTGGCTCGCAGAGTTAGAGGGGTGGTGCTTCGGGCAGCATGCAGAGGAGTCCACAGAGCAATTCACTAGGTAGTCCATTGATGGATAGTTCACACGGTACTTCAGCATCTACAGGTTCATGTTCAGGCAGGAGGGCAGTAGACAGACATTCAGGAGTTCAGGCTCCTGATGAGGATGAGGAGTTTCATTCTCCAGTGGGAGAAGCGTGCTCAGGGAAGAGGAAGCCCAAGTGGCTTCAAGATACCTTGAGAGAGGCCACATCTGTTGCTAGGCCAAAGAGGCCGGTCAGAGAGAGCAGACCACCTCAAAGGTTCTGTAGCTATATGGCAATGGTTGCCAACATCATTGACTCTGAACCTTCTAGCTATGAGGAGGCAGCTAGCCAACAGGTCTGGAGAGAGGCCATGCAGGAGGAGTATTCTTCTATCATGGAGAATGATGTTCGGGAGGTGGTATCGAGGCCTAAGGGCAAATCCGTGGTTACTTCCAGATGGCTTTACAAAATAAAGCATGTTGCAGATAGAAGCATTGAGAAATTCAAGGCAAGGTTTGTGGCTAGAGGGTTCTCCCAGGTAGAGGGAGTAGATTATGAGGAGACCTTCGCTCCCGTGGCTCGATATACTTCGATTCGCTCTATTATATCAATAGCAGCAGAGATGGGTTGGAAGATCCACCAGATGGATGTGAAGGTCACATTTTTGAATGCCTTCATACAGGAGGAGGTGTACATTGAGCAGCCACAGATTTTTGAGGTGCATGGCAAGGAGTCCCATGTATGCAGACTGAAGAAGGCCCTTTATGGCCTGAAGCAAGCTCCCAGAGCTTGGTACTCCAGGATTGATACGTACTTGCAGGAGATGGGTTTCACAAAGAGTGATGCAGATCTGAACCTATACTTTATTGTGATAGGTGAGGAGTCTCTCATTCTGGTGTTGTATGTGGATGAATTGGATTTTACGGGTGCAGAGAGACTCATAGAGAGTTGCAAGAGAGATCTTGCGTCGGAGTTCGAGATGAAGGACATTGGCTTGATGCATTACTCTTTGGGTTTGGAGGTGTGGCAGGAGGAGGGGCATTTCTTCCTGGGGCAGGGGAAGTATATTGTGGACATCCTTGGCAGATTCCACATGGAGGATTGTAGACCCATGTTGACACCGATGATCACCAACTGAAAGAAGCTTCATGCTTCAGATTCCGAGTTGGTGGATCCCACATTGTATAGACAGTTGATTGGTTCCTTGATGTATTTGATCAACACCAGACCAGATAATGTTTTGCAATCAACACGATGAGCCAGTTCATGTGTGAGCCCAGGAGGGTACACTGGGTTGTTGCAAAACACATTTTGCAATACTTGCAGGGGACAGTGGAGTATGGTCTGGATTATAAGCAGGGAGATGGAGTGAGATTGGCAAGATACACTGATTCTGATTGGGCAGGTTGTGCTTCTGATAGGAAGAGCACTTCAGGGTGCTATTTTGGATTGGGTTCGGCAGTGGTGTCATGGTTCAGCCAATAGCATTGAGTTCAACGGAAGTAAAGTACATGGCAGTCAGTCTAGCTAGTTGTGAGGCTATATGGCCTCGCAAGATGTTGTTTGGCTTATTTGGTCAGCCGTTGAGACCGTCAGTGATTTACTGTGATAATCAAAGTTGCATTAAACTCACGGAGAATCCAGTATTTCATGACAGGTCAAAACATATCGGGATCAAATATCATTTCATTAGAGACTATGTTCAGAAGGGAGTTGTGAAGCTTGAGTATATTCCCACTGATGAGCAGGTTGCAAATATTCTTACCAAAGCCTTACCACGGGGCAAGCATGTCTACTTCAGAGACAAGATGGGTGTGGTGAGGAACACCTTTCTCAGTAAGAGGGAGTGTTGAAATTTGGTTACCGGAGGATAGGTGGTTCCCTAAGACTTTGATCTTTGGCCTAGGGAAAAGTGTCCAAAAAGAATTTAATTTTTCTCCTAAAGTGACTTTATAAGTTATAAATTCAAATCTAATTTAAAAGTGACTTTAAGTGATAAAGTTACTAAGTCTAATTTTAAAGTGACTTTAATAAAGTCAATGTGCATTAGAAAGTGTAAAGTGACTTTGGAAATAAATGACTATGAGGGTCTTTATTAAAGTGGGGTGAATTAAAAAAATAGAAAGTGAGATTTAAATGAGCATTTAATCTCAGCCCTAGATCTAAAGCTATCTCAGCCATTGGATTTAGGGATTCCCCAAAAGTCACTTAGGGTTAGGTTATAGGAGGAAAAGGAGAGAAAAGATCATTCATTCTTTCATGAACAGATTGAGAGAAGAGAAGAGAAAGCAAGGGAGAAATTTCTGAGCAATGAGGTGAAGGAGGGCAGCAGCTATAGACTTCAGCAAATCCGTACAGCAGCAAAGAGGCACAGTTCCCAAGGAAGAAATCCGTACAGCATGTGTGGCAAAATTTTCGAGGAAGGAAGCACAGTTTTCAAGGAATCCATACAGCAGCTTCAACACAGTTTTCTGGGCACGAAAATCAAGGAGAGGGACTGTTGTTTGGTGGCACAGATTTCGAGGAAATCCGTACAACAGCTTCAGCACAGTTTTCGAGGCAAGAGGAGGCACAGAAATCGAGGAGGCTTTGATATACATTCCGTACAGTGGTACGGTCGTATAGCTGGGCACAGAAATTGAGAAAGGCAGCCAGCATTTAATGTTGTAATAAATGCTGTAAAAATTTCTGTTTTAATTATTTAATGTTCGGCACGTTTTCCCAGGCGAGGTATAAACATGGAAACTGAGATAAGTACATTTGTTAAGTTGCTAGAATTTTTGTTGTAATTTATGTCTCACTGTAAAAGCTATATTCAGAAATAAAGAAGAGCTTTCGAACTGGTTTTCCCCAAGAGTTGTAGGGGTTTTTCCAGGGTCATCTTGACCAAAAATCAGCGTGTCAAATTTCTATATGTGGCTGATTTATTTTTCTGAGTTTTTATTTCTGCATTTTCAACACTGTGAAATTTCCAAAATTTGTGTTTTCAAAAAATATTTTTTTTCCAGCTTGTTGAATGTATGGTTATGGAAATGGGCATTTAACTTTATGGGAGAAATAAGGAGAAATTGAAAACCGGAGTGGGTATTAAAATTTCTACAATAAAGGGTAATGAACATGCATAGCACTCCATCATTTGAAATAGACTTTACTCAAACCATCTACCAATATATTGAAAGAATCAACAAGTTATTCATTAAGTTTGAGTTGTGTCATCCAATATACCCATGTTCAAATTCATTGGAGGATTGATCGCTTAGATATAGAGGGTAATGAACCTGCATAGCTCTCCATATTTGAAATAGACTTTACTCAAACCATCTACCAATATATTGAAAGAATCAATAAGTTATTCATTAAGTTTGAGTTGTGTCATCCAATATACCCAAGTTAAAATCCACTGGAGGATTGACCACTTAGATATAGAGGGTAATGAACCTGCATAGCACTCCATCATTTGAAATAGACTTACCAATACAAGTCGAAGATTGAAGCTAAACCACATAAGGGAACTAAAATCCACATCGCTACCAATAGAAAAATCCCTAAGACAAGCCTTCATATTTTCTTTCTTCTTTATTGTCCTTGTCTCCTTCACATGTTTGTCTTCATGCTAGCAGCTAGATATATCTTCTTGTAAAACTTGGTATTGATCCAAGCGACAAGAGTACGGGCGCAAAAAATTGTAACTATTATTTAACTATTACTCACTGTTACTGCAAAATCTAACACCCTAATGTAAAAACCTCACCAAGCAACCTACATTGAAAGAACAATGGAAGAATTACCACTATCATCTTAACAACTACTCCCCTTGTTTCACTTCTTGCATATAATCCACCACAAGAGAGGATTCCCTAATAGATCTTAGGGATCAAGTAACCCAAATAGACTTAGGCTAAAATTTAAATGCCCCTTGGGGGATTTACAACAAGATTCACCCAAGGACAAGTATGCAAAGATTAGTCTTTTTAGTGATTTAAGGTATAATTTCAAGAAACCGAGACCAAAGGTTCTTGTTACCGCTCAAACTAGCAGGGGCCCTAGGAGGGGATCCTAGAGAGCAACTACTAAGCCAAGGGGCAACAATGGAGCAATAGCCCACTGTCACCTCAGCTAAGGCTCCCTACTCTTTACGGACTTTCATCGATGGGAGGAGTCCCCGTATGAAAGGAATCACAAGAATAGATGGATCAATGATAAGATATGGGGCGATTTCAACAAAAGAGGCTCAAATAGTTGGTTTGCTTGCTTTGGAAGCAAGGTGATTAGCTCTCTAAGAAGGGCTATGAGGATACCTATACCTAGGGTTGGAGAATATCCCTTAACAAGAGGTATCCTAGACCTAAGAATCCTAAAGGAGAAATGTCTTCTATGTAATCCTTGTGGAATATGAGACACAAAGTTGTGGGACCACAAAGAACCCAAGTCGGCCCAGACTAGGTCAAGGGTGTGGAGTTGATCAATAATAGAGGGACTTGACCAAGTTTGGGAGGAGAATAGGATCAAAGGAATAATTTTCTTTTGAAATTCAAATGCAATTATCCAAATGAGGACACTAACCCAAGGCAACCTAGGGAGAGGATTGATCCTTGAGCTAGGGCATGCAATATCTCAAGATTCCACCGTCTGATTGAGCTCAAATTTGGAGGACCCATTGAGAAAACCACACCGCAGTTGTGGAACAAATTTCAAGGGTTTTGAATGGCTACAAAGGATTTCGCTTGATGCCCTAGGTGACCTACTAGGGTTATGCCTAGAGAGAAGGGAAAGGTGATAAAAATATTCGTTTAGGTCACCACCAATGGCTAGACCAGTGCCTTGCCTTGGGGAGAGATGGAGTCAAGGTGATTTTGAGATTTGGAGAAACTTTTACTCAATCAAGGAGACGTTAGGCAAGTTCACATGGCAAATAATGTTGAGATTTTGTGTATTTGGGGTAGCATCAGTTGTGCTCTAGGTCCCAAATGTTGTGAAGGGACTAGAGTACACCTGATCTACAAGACCCAAAAATGGATTTGAGAAATTTCAAGTTGTGTTGAAGTTATTCAAATAATTAATTATTTTTAATGGATTTCCTAAGTCTAACTTAGGAAAATAAAATAATTAAAGTGAATTAATTAACACGTGTTCAAATTGTCTTAAGTCACATGGATCAAGCAGTCTTTTAATCTCAGCCGTTGATGGATGATTTAATCTCGGTCGTTGAAGGGTTCAACGAAAAAGTATAAGAGAAAGGCTTGACGGTTAGTTGAAGACACACAATTTTTGTAGCACTGAGGAATAGATCTGGAATTCTAGGGCGGGTTTGCTAAGAATTTCCAATGGAATTTCCTACAGTGAGCGATAGTATTGGCTGAGGGAATGATCTGATTCCAAGAGCCAAGAGACAACAAGAGGAGCAGCTCAAGGACAGCGCAGAGAAGCAAGGCAGCAGCTATGCAGGTGTTGTGCAACCGCTACGCAAGACAGCGCAGAGGCACTAGGAGGATTCAGAAATCACGCAGAGGGGCTTTTAGGGCTAGCATGAGTCTGTGAGACCCTTCAAGGGGTGACGCAGTCCTTTCTGGTGCTGCGCAGTCGCATTTGAGGGTAGCAAGGCTAATGTTGAGGCTTCAAGGGCAGCGTTGAGGGTTTCTAGGGTTAGATCTGGGCTGAGTCCTATAAATCCCGTTTGCGGGTGTGGATCAGTCAGATATTTGGCACTAGATCTTCAGGTTAGCTGCAGATCTTATATCTTTTATTCTTTGTCAGGTTTTCCAAGGTTGGAACCCAGATTTGTTGTACTCATAACTACTTAATATTAAACTCTCATATCTGCTGAACCGGTTTTCCCGCTTTGGGTTTTTTCGGGGACTTATGTCCAAAAATCCAAGTGTCACTTTGTTGCATGAGTGAATTATTCAGTAAATGATCTAGAGAGGGAAAATCCCATACATTATTCATGTGTCAAGAGAAATGTAAAGATAGACATGAAAAAGAGCACTTACATGTATAATGAGTATATCCAATCATCAATTCAAGACAAAATTTGAAGCTCCAAGATCAAGAGATAGTATCCAAACATCAAAATTCATCCAGGAAACCAAACTCGTCCTCCAAAAGGGAATGCGAAAATCTCACAAGAACTACTAATCCAATCCAAGTGATGATGAAAGGAATGAATGAGCCTTTCATCTATTTATATCCTTCCTAAAGAGCTCAATTTGCCTAATTAGGCCTAATTAAGCCCCAAATAATAAAATAATGTGCAATAATAACATTCCTTGGTGATAAGCCCACCAAGATAGCTCCTTAATACAAAAATAAGCCTCTCAAGAGGGAAAATTAGTAAACATGATGAGTTGTAGGGCCATTGAGAAGGCCTAGTGGAGTCCAAAGTGTGCCAAGTTGAGAGAATGAGCTCCAAACACAGTGATCAAGGGGTTGGCCCCTTGATATCCATGCAAGTCACATGTGGTGTCCCCAAGTGGCTGTGGGGGCACATTGACATCCTCATGGATCTCCAAGTAGATCAATAATGCCTGTAAACCATTTGTAAGGGCTAGAATGATGACATAAGCCGTCCCTTTATCTCCCATGGTGAGACACATCCTTATCTAGGCCCTAGAACGTTTGCCAAGTATATGGTACAACTATGAAGTCAGCTAGGCGTGGTGATCCTAGTGCATCATCCTCAGCCAAAAAGGTGGAACAAGAGCAGTCAATGAATGGCATTGGGGATGTATGAAGTGCTCTTTGCTATGATGGATGTTAAAATTTGGTTACCGGAAGACAGGTGGTTCCCTAAGGCTTTGATCTTTGGCCTAGGGAAAGTGTCCAAAAGATTTTAATTTTTCTCCTAAAATGACTTTATAATTTTATGAAGTCAAATCTAATTTAAAAGTGACTTTAAGTGATAAAGTTACTAAAGTCTAATTTTAAAGTGACTTTAATAAAGTCAATGTAAAATTAGAAAGGAAAAGTGACTTTGGAAATAAATGACTAAGTGGGTCTTTATTAAAGTGGAGTGAATTAAAAAATAGAAAGTGAGATTTAAATGAGCATTTAATCTCAGCCCTAGATCTCAATCTATTTCAGCCATTGGATTTAGGGATTCCCCAAAAGTCACTTAGGGTTAGGTTAAAGGAGGAAAAGGTCATTCATTCTTTCATGATCAGATTGGGAGAAGGAGAGAAGGAGAGCTGGAGATTTTTCTGAGCAGTGAGAAGAAGGAGGGCAGCAGTGAAGAGATTTCAGCAAAGGTACAGCAGCATTTATTGGCACACATACCGAGGCAGAAAATCCATACAGCAAGGGAGAGGTAGTGTTTCCAAGTGAGGAGGCACAGAAATCGAGAAAGAGGGTACAACAGCAAGCACGCACTTCAAGGCACAAAAATCAAGCACGTTTTCCAAGGAAGAGGGTGGCTGTCATTTTCGGCACAAAAACCAAGGACTAGGACAGCAGCACAGCCCAGATTTTTGGCACGGATTTCGAGAGAGGTGGTTGTACAAAATCCGTACAGTCTGTACAGCAAAGTACGGTTGTTCCGGCATGCTTCCCGAGGTGGCCGTACAACATTTAATGATGTCCTAAGGTGCTGTAAATTTTCTGTTTTCTATTGTTGCTGATTTGGCACAATTTCCGAGGCGGTGTGCAAGCACGGAAATTGAGATAAGTCTGTAAATTGGTTGCTAGAATTTTTTCTGAATTTTTCATGTTTCACTGTAAAAAGCAATATTCAGAAAATAAAAGAGAAGTTTTCGAACTGGTTTTCCCCAAGAGTTGTAGGGGGTTTTTCCAGAGTCACCTTGACCAAAAATCTCTGTGTTAAAATGTGTTGAATGGTTGTTTTGAGCTTGCTGATTTTTATTTCTGCATTTCCAACATTCTGTAAATTTTCCAGAATTTGTGTTTTCAGCAAAAATTATTTTCCTATTGTTGAATGTAAGGATATGGGAAAGGGCATTTAACTAAAAGGAGAAATAAAGTGAAACTAAAAACTAGGGTGGGAAAACAAGAAATTTCTACTTCGTATCAGAGCTTGAGTGCTGAAAGTGCAGTTTGGGATAGCAAGAAGAAAAATACAATCTGCTGATTTTTCATTCAGAAAATTCCAGCAAGTTGATTTTTCACACACAGAATTTTTATCTTTACCATAGCAGTACTATTTTTCAGTTTTTAGGACAGCAAGATGTCATTGGGATTGAGAGTGGAGGATAGGTTGGATGGGCATACCAATTACAGCGTTTGGAAGGAGATAATGCAGAGTATCTTTGAGGAGGCAGAAGTCTGGTACATCATGGTGCATACCACACAGAACCCTGTTGTTGTGCCTACTGATGTTGTTCAGTTGGCAGCATATAATAAAAAGAACAACAAGGGTAAGAGACTGATTCTAGACGGAGTCAAAGACCATTACATTCCCATGTAAGAGGAAAGAGAAATGCTCATGAGATGTGGACAACATTGTCCAATCTCTACTAGAGTACCAATGAGAACCGGAAAATGGTCTTGAAGGAGAAGCTGAAGACCATTAAGATGGGTAAGACTGATAGAGCAGCTGGATATCTCACAAAGATTACTAATGTAAGAGATGAGTTGGCAGCACCCACTGAGTTGGTGCGGATTGCAGTGAATGGCCTCACCAGTTCATGGATGAACTTTGCTGATGGGGTTTGTGCACGTGAGACCCTTCCCACATGGGAGAGGTTTTGAGATGATTGCATTCAGACAGAGATCAGGAAAGGTCAGCTTGGGGCAGCCAAGCCAGTTGAGCAGGATGAGGATGTAGCACTGTTGGCAGGAGGCAAGAAAGGCAAAGGGAAGAAGCAGGCTTCCACAAGCAGTGGTGGGGGCAAAGGCAAAGTTAAAGGTAAACAGGGTAACAAACAGAAGGACTATTCCAAGGTGAAGTGTTGGAATTGTCAGAAGATGGGACACTATGCAATTGTGTGTCAGGAGAAGAAGAAGAAGAAGAAGGGTAAGAACCAGAGCATGGCAGCATCAGCAGAGGTTGAGGACTTTACAGATCGCTTTGACCGGGAGTTTGGGTTCATTGCGTGTGGGTCCTCTAGTGCAGGATTACCTGCCACAGAGGTTCAGAGGGAGCATGCATTTCCCTCGACTAGTGGAGCATCTTCAGGTATCTGGTATGTGGACAGTGGGGCTTCACGTCATATGACTGGAGTCCGTGAGTACTTCTCAGAGCTTTTAGAGAGTGGCACTAATATAGAGGTAGTACTCGGTGATGACAGAGTTGTTAGAGCAGTCGGAGTGGGAACACTGACATTTCATAGGGAACCCAAACCTCCCTTGAAGGTGTCAGATGTTCTTTATGTGCCAGGGATGAGGAAGAAACTCATATCCGTCTCAACTTTGGAGGATAGAGGATATGAGATACTGTTTAGGGGAGGACGGGTGTTGATATATCCCAGGGGCGCTCCAGCTGATTGAGCTAGAGTGATAGGTGTACGCCATGCAAAGGTGTACAAGTTTGCATTTCAACCCCTTTTGGCATTGAGCAGTAGTACCGACAGCAGAGCTAGCAGTTATGAGCTGTGTGAGATTTGGCACCGCGGGATGGGGCATATGTATCATGGAGCCTTGAGGACTTTGCGGGAGATCACTACAGGTGTGCCAAATTTCAGTACTGATCACTTTGATACTTGCAGAGGATGTGCGATGGGAAGGTTTGCCAAATCCCCTTTTCCCAGCAGTGACAGCAGAGCAATTGGGATACTTGATTTGATTCATTCCGATGTGAGCAGTCAGATGTCTCATGTTTCCTTGAGCGGATATGAGTACTATGTTTTATTCACTGATGATCACTCCAGGAGGACTTGGATTTATTTCTTGAAGACCAAGAGTGAGGTCTTCGAGCGGTTTCAGGAGTTCAGAGCTCTTGTGGAGACACAGATAGGTCGGAAGATCAAGTCCCTAAGGTCGGACAATGGAGGAGAGTACACCCTTGGAGAGTTTGTTGACTATTGTGCAGAGGCAGGCATTAGGAGGGAGTTCACTGTTCCTTACAACCCCCAGCAAAACGGGGTTGCGGAGAGGAAGAACAGATCCATCGGAGGGGCTGCCAAAGCCATGTTACATGATCAGGGGTTGCCATTGTTTTTGTGGGCGTGAGGCCTGCACACTTCCAATTCTTGCGTAATGGTATTCTATCTGTTCACGTGGGGTGGAGCAGTGATTTTGAGGAGGTTTTTCCGGGAAGAAGCCTCGATATTGGGTCATCTTCGTATCTTTGGGTGTATCACACATCTTGCAAGACCCAAGGAGAAGAGGACCAAACTAGAGCCCACCGCAGAGAAGGGTATCTTTGTGGCCTACAGTGAGACCTCAAAGACCTTTCGGATTTATATTCCCGCACAGAGGAGAGTTGTTGTCAGGCAGGATCTAAAGTTCGAGGAGGACAAGGCCTTTAGGAGGTCACGGGAGTTAGAGTATCCGGATCAGCCAGACCCTCAGCAGCTGAATTTCCTAGTCACCGCGTCGGGATCCACAAGGTGGATCAGAGGATCCCAGGTACACCCATATGACGGCTGTCGTGTCCACGCGGGAGCAAAGGCTCACAAAGCGAGGGTGGTGCTTCAGCAAGATGCAGCAATGCAGAGCGCCTTCACCAGGGAGTCCACCGATGTGACGCTCCACACTCGCACCTCTCAAAGATTCACAGTTCGGTGCAGCAGGAGGACAAAGAGACAGATGGGGCTTCTCAGAGTTCAGCTCCGATGATGATGAGGAGGGAGAGCCATTCTCAATGGTAAAGTATGCTCAGTGGGAAGTGCTTCCAAGGGCTTCGTGACACCTTGAGAGGCCATGATTCAAGGTCAACTAAGATGCTCTGCCGTATAGAGCAAAGACCACCCCCGTAGGTTTTGTGAAGCATGGCAATGGCTACCAGCATCATTGACTCTGAGCCTTCTAGCTATGAGGAGGCAGCTAGCCAGCAGGTCTGGAGAGAGGCCATGCAAGAGGAGTATTCTTCTATCATGAAGAATGATGTTTGGGAGGTGGTGCCGAGGCCTGAGGGCAAATCCGTGGTTACTTCCAGATGGCTTTACAAGGTAAAGCATGTTGCAGATGGCAACATTGAGAAATTCAAAGCGAGGTTTGTGGCTAAAGGGTTCTCCTAGGTAGAGGGAGTTGATTATGAGGAGACCTTCGCTCCCGTGGCTCGATATACCTCGACCCGCTCCACTATATCGATAGCAGCAGAGATGGGTTGGAAGATCCACCAGATGGATGTGAAGACCGCATTTCTCAATGGCTTCATACAGGAGGAGGTGTACATTGAGCAGCCACAGGGCTTTGAGGTGCATGGGAAGGAGTCCCATGTGTGCAGACCGAAGAAGGCCCTTTATGGCCTGAAGCAAGCTCCCAGAGCTTGGTACTCCAGGATAGATACTTACTTGCAGAAGATGGGTTTCACAAAGAGTGAGGCAGATCCGAACCTATACTATATTGTGATAGGTGAGGAGCCTCTCATTCTGGTGCTGTATGTGGATGACTTAGTCATTACAGGTGCAGAGAGACTCATAGAGCACTGCAAGAGAGATCTTGCGGCGGAGTTTGAGATGAAGGACATCGGCTTGATGCATTACTTTTGGGTTTGGAGGTGTGGCAGGAGGAGGGGCATTTCTTCCTGGGGCAGGGGAAGTATATTGTGGATATCCTTGGCAGATTCCACATGGAGGATTGTAAACCCATGTCGACACCGATGATCACCAACTGGAAGAAGCTCCATGCTTCGGATTCCGAGTTGGTGGATCCCACATTATACAGACAGCTGATTGGTTCCTTGATGTATTTGGTCAACACTAGACCAGATATTTGTTTTGCAGTCAACACGATGAGTCAGTTTATGTGTGAGCCTAGGAAGGTTCACTGGGTGGCTGCAAATTCTTGCTATGGCAAAACTCAAAGGGATGACTTATCAGAGAAGGGATATTCAAGACCAGAATAATCACAGAAATTTTTCTCCTCCTACTTCAGAATTAAATTTCGACTTAGGCAATTAGGTGAATAATGCAAAGGTTTCTATCCCAGTGACAGAGTTTTTAAAGATACCATCTCAAAGGGCCAAGTTACTAAGTGCAATTGAAGTTACTCAAAGGGACGAAAAGCCTAATAATGAACCAAAAGATGAAGAAATTGTATTGAAAAGTATGAACCGTTATGTGGGGAACGAAGATCATCTGCCATTTTATGCTTCTTTGATAGTGAATGATCGTCTTTTACACAACTGCATGCTTGATTCAGGGGCTTCATCAAATGTCATGACTAAGAAAGTCATGGAGCAACTAAATTTAAGGGTATCTAGGCCCTATCACAACATATGTTCAATGGATTCTAAAAGAATTGAAGTGTGTGGAATAATTAAAGATTTACAGGTTTTCCTAGCTGCATACCCAGACAAAATAATGACTATGGATATTGTTGTGATAGATATTCCAGATTCATGGGGAATGCTCCTATCAAGAAAATGGGCATCAAATTTAGGTGGTAGCCTTCAAATGGATTTATCATATGCCACCATCCCCATGCCAAATAATACCTTTGTCAAACTTGATCGAGAGTTAGAGAAAAGATATCATGTTGAGGAAACCCAACAATGAGATTATCTATAAATCATGCCAGACAGTAAGTGATGAAGTGTTGACAAATTTTCTTCCCCCCTAGTAGAGCAGATTCAAAATGAAGAGATTAGGAATAGCTCAAAAGGCTTGGGTACTTCAAATTTTCCATCAAAGCATTTTCAAGACAGAGCAGTAGGATTAACAGTAATTGCATCATCGTCGCCATTGAAACTAACCAAGAAGAAAAGAAAAAAAGAAAAAAAAGAAAAAGGATATAAAAAATGAGCCTCCAGTTTTGGGCAGGATCAAGCCTCAACGCATCAAAAGTCAAAAAAGGAAAAAGATGAGGTTTGGTGTATCGGAGGGCCACAAACAGGTTAACATTGGGGCAGGTCATAGTCCAAGATAGTCAGAATTGGACAAGACACATCAGAGAAAGAGCCTATGGATTTTCCTATGTGTAGGCAGGTTCTCAAGATGGATTTCACCGAAGACATCTGATGCCATAGGGTATCTTTTTGTATCATATTTCTAACCTTATTCCTTGTCAATTTTGTTTAAATATATTTCTTTCATGAATAAATTGTTATTTTATGCTCTTAGAATAAAACTTCCATTTCTGTAATTGATTTTATTCTATGATATTTTGAATGGATACTGCTAATATATATCTTTGGTTGGTGGATGCAGATTCCAGGTCCTTGCACACTATCACTTCATATCTAGCATGCATCCCCATATGGAGCCAAATGTTGACCACTGGAGTCGCAACTGAGGATAATGAGAAGACTCCATGCCCAAGGATGAACTAGAAGACATTTGTAGCATCAGATATCATTAGGTATCATCAGTTCAACAGATTTTTTTGAACTCTACTTCTATTTCTCATCATATTTCTCTTGTACCCAGATTCCACACCCTACGGGGAATTGTAATAAGTGATGCTAGTAATGATGAATTTGAGTCTGTAACATGCCTAGGTAGCTTGGGACCTTTCCAACAAGTGAGTATTACTCTGGGAGGTCTTTTTTTACTTGGTTAATTATCATCTCCCTACCAGGACTTAATAATTAATTGAGTTTTTTCCACCAATTTTACCCCAAAGCCGGAGTACGACTTGATGGTGAGGCCTTGGGTGAGTCTTAGTGTCTAGATTTAATGTATATTACCATACTAAATCACACAAAAAAATTCGTGGAATTTGGTTAGGTCTAGGTAGTTTTAATTTTTTAGATTTCCCGCAGGTCAAAAATTGCAATAAAAATTGTAATTGGATTGTAATAAGTGTTATCTGGAGAAGTTGTATGGGGTATGACACCTCTCACCCTCAACTTTCTACTATGACACACTTTGAGGGGTTGATAATGAGTTTTGGACCATCAAAACCCACATTTCCTAAGTTTAGTGGAAATTGTGGCATTTAATTAGGCTAAAATTAAATAAAATAGAGAAAAATAAATTATTACATGCGACAAAATGACGTGGAAATGACTTGGAAATTATTCTAAGTCAAAGAGTTGAGTCAATGAACATTTGGAGGATGACTAAGCACATTGCATTATTAATTTATCATTTATTTTTTCAAAATCAAATTTCCCAAAGATAAAGCGACAGTTACACACAAGGAAAATTGAACTTATTAAAGGCAGTTGAGCATAAAAGGAATATTCTACAGGATCAATTGACTGAAGACCAAGTGGGGACCTCTTCTCACGAGCTATCTGGAGTGCAACAACACTCGACACTTCACTCAGAGGATTTACGCTATTCCTTGAGCTTAGACTATGCAGTGACTCAAAGGAAACACGCAATTCTCAGGGGCCTACGCAGAAGATCAATGGGGTCATCTAGATGTATAGTTTCAGTTGGTTCAAGTTTGTAGTGGTAGACTTGGTGTAACACGGGACTTCGTTTGACTTATGGATGAGTTCACTAGATCATATGGGGAATTCGATTTCCCTTGGTGTGCACAAAAGAAATTTGATTTTTCTCTAGGTGTCTCAGCCTTCTCCACATGGAACGTGGCTTATCTTTACTTGGGATTTGCTCCAAGTTCACTTCTCACATGCATTCGTCCTTGGGATTTGCTCCCAACTTTCTATATAATGGAGCCATGGGTTCTCATATTGTATCATATAATACGAGCTATTGGGCTTGAGGACGCGCTGGCGAATTGTACACATACTTGCAATATGTAAATTTCTGTAGATGTTCTATGCTTGATGCAACTTTATTTTCTATCCCAATATCAGTCAGCAATCACATAAACAACAAAGTAAAATGTTGATAGAACATACCAGTAGATCGACAGAAGACAAGCCAAAATATATAAGTTTGTTGGTGCGTTACGGCAGTCAGCAAGATGCTTCAACCAACAAAGTCTCAATATGGTCAACCAACCAGAAGTGTCAAACCCTCTAGGACAGCCAAAACAATGAAATCAAAAGTCAACCAAAAGTCAACACTGTCAATCAACGATCAACGCAAATAGCAACAACAGCTAGGTCAACACAGCCAAGTCAAAGTCAATGTCAAGCCTCGGGAATAGTGCCAAAAAATGCGGATTAGGAAAATTGAAAGTTTAGGAGAGTTTTAGGTCCGTTTGACCTTGCGCTGACCAAAGTCAACAATGGTCAACACTACTGCAGAAATCCTAAGCCGAAAATAGAAAATGTTGCTTGCTGAAATTTTCCCACGTGTGAAGAGAAGAGGCTCGAAGGTGATCGAACCAATCAGATGAGGAAAGAGAAATGTGTGAGGATGAGATGAGCGAAAATGTCCTCCAACGTTGACCAATTTATATCCATCAATGAGGGTGTGTGACACAACTGTTGGGGCACAAAACCTTCAGGCCGACCTGCACATATTTTGAATAAATTCAAAATAAATGTTCTCCTCATCGGATCAAGACGATCTTTAGATCGATCTTGCACCTCTCCGAAATAGGAGTCCAATAAAAATATTGGCATCTTCATCTGAGCATTACAACATGGAGTTTGGACCTAGTTGTCCAAAATTAACACTCCCTCTCAACTAGGGAGAACTCCATCCACCTGTGCAATCCAAACATTGTGCGTCATCCCGTCGTAACTTGCTTTGTTGGCTTCTTTATTTCAGAACAGTAGTGGATGGAGCCCAAAGGTCCGAAACCTCTATAGGACTCGCAAAGAGTCTCATACCAACCTGAAGTTGGTTTACCTGACCCGAAGTCAGTTGGAGGTCCGAAACCTCACTATACTTGGGAGAGTACGGCAATCTCTGATGCGTCCATCAATTTTTGCTACTAGTCTCTAGCTTTTCCCACCTCACTGGCCAAATGAGAGGGTATTTCCCATGAGCCTTGAACTCAATGGGTAGGATGCATACAGGGCACAGATCGTGAGAGGTGAACCAACTCAATCATCATAACGGTGGGGCAGAAGCACACCAACAAGGTTTGGAAAGCCTAGCCCTGTGGTTGCTTATAGCTCCAAGAAGCTATCCCCAAAGCCCCCTAAAGCTCCAAGAGTTCATCGTCCAACAGGACCCTCAGCATAGGGTGGTTCCATGATACCAAGATTCTCACAGAAGATTAGGAACTTGACCTTCCCCAGGGGCTTTGTGAGAATATCTGCGACCTGCTCATCAGTTCCTATATGATCGAGCCTTACGGCGCCTCGCTGTACCATATCCCGGATATAGTGGTACTTGATATCAATATATTTGGATCGATCATGGAACACGAGATTCTCAGACAACCGAATCCCACTCTAGTTATCACAGAGTATCACGGTGGTATCTAGCACATGCCTGAACAGTGCACTGAAGAGCTTTCGCAACCAAACTGCTTCACAACAGGCCATACTCATTACAATGTATTCGGCCTCCGCGGTGCTCAAAGCCACTGAATTCTGCTTCCTGCTCATCCATGATATCGAAGTAGAACCAAGTGTGAAGCAGCATCCCGATGTGCTCTTACGATCCACCACACTGCCAGCCCAATCAGCATCAGTATATCCATGGAGTGTCACGCTCCCGGTAGTGTATCTCAGCCCATGGTTTATCATTCCCCGAAGATATCTCAACAGATTCTTGGCACCACCCCAGTGAATGTGATGAGGCTCAACCATATGTTGACTCAAAGTGTTCACTGCAAAACATACGTCCGGACGGGTGTTCACTAAAAACATCAGGGCCCCTACGAGTTGACAATACTCAGTAGGATTTGCTAGCACGGGCCCAGCAGCGCTGCCACTCAACTTCTTAAAGTTGAGCTCCATCAGTGTCGACACGGACTTACAGTCCACCATACCAAATCTTTCCAAAAGCTTCACAATGTATTTTCCTTGAGAAAGGAAAATCTCGCCAAGTCTCTACCAGACCTCCAGACCTAGGAAGTAGTGCATTAGTCCTAGGTCCTTCAGCTCGAACTCATCAGCGAGCTCCCTCTTGCAATGATGAATCAGAGGGTCAGCACCTGTCAGGAAGAGGTCGTCCACATACAACACCAGAATGAGAGACTTTTCTCTATCAACCTTGAAGTAAAGGTTTGGATCAGCATTACTACGAGTGAAGCCCAGCTTCATCAGGTAGCTATCTATTCTCTCGTACCAAGCTCTGGGTGCTTGCTTCAAACCATAGAGGGTTTTCTTCAACCTGCAAATATGGGTGTCCCGATCTTGGACTTCGAACGCTAGAGGCTACTCCACATACACCTCTTCCTTTATCGCACCATGCAGAAATGTGGTCTTCACATCCATCTGATGAAGACTCCATCCTTGCATAGCAGCAAGGGCTATGATAGATCGGATGGTGGTATATCAGGCCACAGGTGCAAATATATCATCATAGTCTACGCCTTCTTTTTGAGAGAAGCCACGAGCAACGAATCTTGCCTTGAACTTTTTAGCACTTCCATCAGATCCATGCTTGATCTTGTAGAGCCATTTCGATGTGACAACTACTTTGTCCTCCAGTCTTTGAACCACATCCCAGACATCATTCTTCATTATGGACTCATAGTCTTCGTGCATAGCATCCTTCCAGACTTGATGCTTTACAGCTTCTTCAAAAGATCCAGGCTCAGATTGTACAATAGTACTCATGGCTGCTAGATGTCGTTGGTATCTATTCGGCTTTTTACTTTCACGGAATGTCCCCCTTGGAGCCATATGTCCCTCGGCATCCTCGAGAGAGTCCCTGAGCCATGATGGTCTCTTCCTCATCGAAGGAGGTGGATCAATCAAGTCCATCGATCCCTCAACATCGGGAATCGTCTCATCCTTCGATTCTTCTTGATTTCCAGGCCTTGCCTCATGATCTTCCTCAGATCTCGGAAGATTGACTACATTCCTCAGGGAAGCATCTTCATCAAAGGTAACAGCATGGCTTATCTCCACTTCCCTTTGACCAGGCACATAGACTCTATAGGCCTTCAAAGTTTCGTTGTATCCCACAAACATTCCCTTCTTCCCAGAAGCATGCAAGTTGCTTCTCTTCTCTTTCGACACATGAAAATAAACAGGACATCCAAAAACTCTAAAATGTGAGATGTTAGGTTTCTTACTAGAGAAAACCTCTTCGAGAGTTTTGGAGTCCAGAACGGAATGCGGGCATCGGTTTTGTATGTACATAGCAGTGTCCATAGCTTCTCCCCACAAAAACTTTGGTAGACCCTAGTCACATAGCATGGCATGGGCAGCTTCCACAATGGTCCTATTCTTTTGTTCAGCAACGCCATTCTGCTCAGGAGTATAGACAGTTGTGGTCTCCCTCTTGATGCCAGCTTCTCTGCAAAAGTTCTGGAACTCGTTCGTCTTATATTCAGTGCCATTATCGGTCCTCAATATCTTGATCTTTTTCCCTGTTAGATTTTCCACCAAGGCTTTGAAGGTACAAAACCACATGAAAACCTCATCCTTCTTCTTCAAGAAGTATATCTAGGTTTTGCGAGAGAAGTCATCTATGAACGTCATATAATAAGAACATCCTCCCAAGGATGTCACGGGCAGCATACCAGACAGATCAGAATGTATCAATTGCAAGACATCAGATGTCGTTGTGACACTTGAGGGGAAAGGTCCCCTTGTATGCTTTCCTTCGTCACAACCCTGAAACACACCTTCATGATTATTTGAGAACTCGGGCATCCCAGTCACCACCTTCCTTGCTTCAGGAAGGGCTTTGTAGTGAAGGTGTCCAAACCTCCAGTGCCATAGTTCCGTCTGTCGGATAGTATCACATGTCATCGCTCCCAGTGGACTTCCTTCAACCTGGTAGAGTGTATCAACTCTAAACCCAATCGGGATAGCTTCCTTGAAACTCTTCTTCCAGATACGCACCTTCCCATCAATGAATCCCACATTGAAACCTTTGTCTTCCATGGCTAAAATAGACACAAGGTTTTTCTTCAAATCAGGTACATAGTGTACATCCTACAAGCGGAGGACTTGACCTTGAGACAAGTGGAGGGTCACAGTCCCTGTCCCTTTCACGGGATATGTGGCATTATCTCCAAGGATAATTTCCAGATTAGTATCCTTCTCAACCATATCAGAAAGTGATTCCTTGAATCCAGTGATGTGCCTTGACTCTTGAGGCACCACTATCTATCAACCAGACATCCATAGGGTTGGGTGGAGATGCAGTAGAGAGGGCAGATACAAGAATGAATTCATTTCTTTTATCAACAACATTTGATTCCTCATACCTGGATTTGAAAGGTTGACCATTTCCGCCAGAGGGAGCCTTCCTCTTCTCCTTGAACCTATTGTTCCTTTGATTGCCATTCCTCCGGTTGTTGTTGTTGTCATCATTATCGAGAGAATCCTTCTTGAAAGGGCATTCTCTAGCATAGTGACCTAGCTTGTGACAAGTGTAACACTTGCCCTTCTTTTCTTGGGCCCCTGCTCTTCCTTTGTTCCTTGGACCACCAAAGTTCTTCTTCCTAGAATAAGCAACGAAGGCAACATTTCCTTCATTTTCATATTCCTTCATCCTTGTCTCTTCTTGTACGCATCTCAATAGTACTTTGTCAAAATCAGGTATCACATTGTTATTGAGAATGGTAGTGTTGAATACATTGCTATCTTAGCGGAGAGACCGGGCGGCGTTGAGAACCATTCTCTCGACCGATTGTTCCAACAGCCGCAAGATTACCGATTTCAATCAACTTCAAAAATATGATTGAACGCATTCATCCTTGCCCTTCGTATTCTTCGCCTGATTCTTAAATACGTACTTGATTTGCATTGTTGGCCTGGAACATGTTGACCAAACTTATCACACATCTCCTCGGGATGTGCCTAGCTCGCAGATGGTGGGCAACCGTACCTTATGAATTGAGTCCCCGATCATCAACTTGCTTGATTTTCTTATACTTGACTCGTGCGCAGTGCGCGGGATGGAGTGCTTCGGACGCATTTCCATACACGTCCACATATCTGGTCTTCCAATATAGATCCAATGTCATCTTCCAGCATGGAAGTCTTCCTTCCCACCAATTTGTCATCAGCCTTTAAAGCCATTATATTGAGGTACCTCCATGCTCTTCTTTTGGTATTTACAAACTTGGGCTTTGTCTTCACCTCCGCTCTCGACACCATGTAAATTTCTTCTTTGTAGATGTCGGTGCTCGATGCAACTTTATTTTTATCCCCAATATCAAACAACAATCACATAAACAAGAAAGCAAAATACAGAACATACCAAAGAGATTGATATAGAAGACAAGCGAAAAATACATGTGTTGGTGCATTATGGCGTCAAACAGATGCTTCAACCAACAAAGTCTCAATACGGTCACCAAACTGTATGTCACACAACACTCTTGGACAACAATATCACCAACCCAAAGTCTACGAAAGTCATTGCCACAAACATCGGTCAATGTAAAACAACAAAGTAAAAAGTCAATCGCAACTTGAAGTCAAAGTCAATGCCTAGCCTTGATTTTCTGTGTCAACAACGTGCATCGTTAAATTTGACCTTTGGGACAGATTTGGGTCATTTCGACCATGCGTTGACCAAAGTCAACACCGGGCTAAATCACAACAACCCTAGGTTGAAAAACAGAAATTTCTCTCGTCGCACCTCTCACGTGTGGATAAGAAGAGCCCAAGGTGATTGAACCAATCAGATGATGAGAGAGAATGTGTGAGGATGATGAGTGAAATGACCTCCAATGTTGACCTATTTATATCCATCAATGAGGGTGTGTGACACAATCGTCGGGGCTTCAAGCCTACACCCATTTTTAGGCCGACCTACACAGGTTTTGAATAAATTTAAATAAATGTTCTCGTCGACGATCAAGATGATCTTTAGATCAATCTTGGCACTTCTTAAAAGAGGAATCCAATAAAAACATTACAGTATCTTCATCTCGACATCACAATATGGAGTTTGGACCTAGTTTCAAAAAATTAATAAAGACATCTATGGATGCCCGACCGGCTACCTAAACAACAAGAAAATCAAAATATTGAAGGGAATTACCCTTCTCCCACAAGCAATTTCTCGCAACGACTTGCTTGGCCAAACTCGGGGCTCTCTGGAGTTTCCGTGTCACCCTCTGCGTCGCTCTATGTAGTCGGCCGGACAACTTGCCTCGTAACGATTCGAAGGGAATTCGTTCGCCGTGATGATGAGGAAATCATCTTCTCTCGACCCTCCGGGACTTCTTCCGCCTTTGAATCGAGAACGATTTTTCATTCCTCCAAATCAAACTACCTCGGGCCGAAGCAATCGCGTCCTCGCTACCGCCTCCGGATAATCTGGCCCTCTTTTTGTTGCCTCTCCGAACCGGAAAATCTTTCCTCTCGATCGTTGTCCCCGCCCTCACACTACTTCGATCCTACCAAATTCCCCCCCAACAAACTCGACCGCCGCTACTCTAAACTGATCTCGGCGAATAAAATCGTAACTTCAAGTGATTTTATCCATCACCACACTGACCGCCTATAATCCCTCTCTTTCCATGGAGCACCAACGACCAAAATTAAAACATAATCGATGTGTCAGGATCATCTTGGAGCCGAATTTGTGAGTTTCAAGAGGATTCTCACCTTGACTTAATTAATTATGATAAATTAACTATCTTCCCTAAGTTTAGACTTAGGAAATATTTAAAACTATGCTAACAATCTAATTAAGCCATCATAGGAGGAATTTCCTTGAAATGATTTCTGGGTTTTGGAGAATTGCTATCCTCGTATCTTTATATATCTTCTTTTCATCCACTTTTGAGATATTCGTTGTCTCCAATATTGGTATTAGCCCGTGCCTCATTATGATCAGGACAGGTTCGCATTCTGCAAGAAGGACGAAACCCTGACATATAAACGATCCATGGAAATTGTATGTGTTGGAAACTTGGCCATGACCTCTGGAAATTGTATGTGTTGGAACCTGGTCACTAACTATGACCCAGAAACTATATATGCTGGAACCCCTACCATCATAGTAACTTGTGGAATTGATCTTTGATATATGAAATATGACATGGCAGTATATGTATGACCTCACAGGATAACATTCATTGTTGCACCAAACAATCTCTTGATCAGTTTTGTCAGTGACTTGATGTGTAACAACGTCGACAGTGATAGTGATTCATATGGGTATCTAGATGATAGTGATGACAAAAATGTTCCTAACACTAGCTGATGATAGTAATTGCTTTAATGAGACTGATTTATGACAGTTCACGAATAAGGTTGTGCTGGTAATAGCACTGACAGAGATCTATACTTATGGTAGTTACCTTTGTTGTATGTACAGAACTGGAATTGAATGAAATGGAAGTGATCAGTAAGGACAATGACTCCTTGTTGACGATTGACGGAAGGCTGTGACAGTAGCACCTTAAATGTGGCAGGAACTCACTTGGACTTGTTTTGAACTGACACTGTCAGTCTTATGAGGCCTGATGTGTTTGATGATGATGTCTCATGATTATTGTACTTAGATTTACACAAGAACAATTGATGATTATTCAATAGAAGAAGAATTTTGACAAGCTTCTGTGGCATGTTTTACCCTTGTTCCTGACCAAAATACTGGTGTCTCATATGTGCATGTTTTCTTTTTTTCTGTTGTTCCCTTACGTTCCGCTGCATTATTGATGTTATTGTTCTTTTCTAAACAATTGCTGATAATGCTAAGATACATGGGGTGTACATAATACAAATGATGAAGAAATTTGTAAATGCAATTATCTAAAGCAAAAGAACAATCAAATCCTAAGAATATTAACAAGTTGCAATTGTATTTGTGGACCATTAACAGGGGTTCCTGTGTTTTTGCCTAGCTATTAACATACCTTGGTTTTCTCAAATCTGTGCTACACTTGGCTAATTGGTGGCCAAACTCATTCATAAACAAGCTGAACTCATTGGCATTCTTGTGCAGATTTATCAGAGATCAGTGGTTGAGTTTGGTTGGGTATTTTTCTGTTTGGTTCAAGGGCTGAACTGCATTATCAAGCTGGGTTATTAAGAAGCCATAGAAGCTCATCTTCTAGTTTGAAATTAGATCAGAACTCAACTGAGCAAGTCTCAGGTTCCACTGTGTTATTACTTAAGTTGCAACTCTCTCATATATTTAATGAAAGGTTGATAATTATTGGACTTTGGTACTGTGTGAACTGGCTGATATTTAATAAAGGAAAAAATGGATTATATGCTGTCCCTAATATGAAATAGTGTTGCTGATCTTCCCTCACAGTTATTTTCTATCATTTATTATTGCTTTGGACCCTCATTTCAAATATTTACTATTGTAAATCTCTGCTGAGATTGGAAAATCTTAAAAGAACACCCACAGCAGAATGGCCATGATGTGTTTAACAAAATCTCTCACTGAAAAAGCTCATTAAAACTCAGAAATTTAGAGTTCATTTTGGGATATTTTCCTAGTGTAGCTATTACAATGGTTTACATGTAATGAACATTGCTAGGGTTTCTATTTTGTTTCTTGTCTAAATGCAAATGTTTATTGGAAATTCTTGGTAATTTGTTGCATTTTAGATCTATTAGCTCTTGAACTCCTCCTAGAAAACCTTCTAGTGAGCCTTTTCTTGTGAACTTTCCTGTCATAAAATATAGCTGTGTTTAGAAAGCAAAATTACAGTTTCCCTCACTCCATGCAAAACTTTGATATCTCTATGGTGAAAGTTCCTAAGACCTCCATCAGCCAAGTAGGGAGATGGCACTAGGATCCCTTTGATGATCAAAACTTTGAAAAACTTTATCTTTTCTGTTCTGTCCACCTAAACTTACAAAGTCATTAGGTATGCCAAATGCCAATTAACTAGGGATTAAGCTCTAAGGCAATGTTGGAGCTATTTGACATTATTTCACCTTGTTTGATCTCATCATCTCAAAATCTAGATTTTCCTGTGGAAAATTACCCTATTAGGGTTGATGCAATCAACCCCAGGAAATTTAGGGCCCTTGAAACTGTAGTTTGGCAAGAAGGCTTCAAGTTAGGGCTTGTTGAAGGTTCATCATCTCCATATTGCTGATCAGCATCTCCTTCACAGTACCTTTTCCTTGTGCTTGTGTACCCAGATGCATTATTACCAAAGTACATCTTTTAACCCCTCGGCTTCAAGTTTTATTCTCTAGGCTTCTTCATTGGTACATTGTTCCTTTACACAAATAGTTGTGCCTAATCCAAGTGAGACACCTTGACTGGCGTCTCCACATTATACCTTGATGATTGATCCAATTGACTTAAAATACCTTTAGGTGATATATACAAGGAAGCCCAAGGTGATATATACCTTTAGGTGGATTATTGAGTTGCAGCACAAGCTGTGGGTTGACCCGATACTTCCCAAGAGTCAAGTGCACTATGGCCAGACTAATAAATCGTAAGCCTAGTGAAGGTGACCAATGAGAGGAAGGGTTCCCACGTCGATCGAGAACACCGAGCACAAGCCTCTTCTCCTTTTGAGCTGGCCAGGATGAGGAATGGAGCAGCATGTTCCCCGGGGGGGTTGAGGGGAATCGTACAACAGGATAGTTCCAGATCTCACTTCCTCTTGGTAAGTCGTATCTCCCCGCCATTAACCGTGCTTTCGAAAGTGTAACTAGGATCGGTCTTCATATTGACTATGTAATTACGTATTTATGGCAAGAAGAAGACAAAGCTAATAAAATGTATTTTTGTAAAGCTTGCTTCATGGGTTTCATGAGCAAGGAGTTTTTACTATAGGTCAAAGACTTCTTCTTGATGTCTTTTAGGGTCCGTCATCTTGTCATAAATATATGTTAGAGTTTATGTATATGAAGTGTTGTTACACTTATGACCGATGTAAATGTATGCCTCCTAACCTTGTCAAAGCACTCTTTGAAAATGGCTTAGAAGATGCCTTAAATATCCCCTTGAGATGCTTCGCCTACAACAGATGATAAAGCCTGGCCACGAGTCAGCCAATCGGACTCATAGGATATGTCGTATCAATACACAGACAAACAACTATATATACCTCCTAGTAGACTTCTACAAAAATCACACACAATGATATGTCACAGGAATTCGGACAAGTTTGTGGTTTCCGCTAGACACACCTTTGACAAGTCGTTAAATCGCGTAAGGGAAAATCGCGTTTGGTACAATGAAGGTGAAGAGACTATTCAACGAGTATAGAAGAACAAACAACGCAGTGTGAAGGTTTACATATCTTTGTTTCTGTACTAACATATCTCGGCCAAGTTCGTACTGTAAGTGCAAAGTATGAAGGACCTTGTGATATTGGCACAAGATAAGTAACTCTCATCGATGAAGCACTTAGTATTTGGGTGGTGTAAGAGCTAAGTATCATTCCGTGTTATTGATCGTACCCATCTAAAGGAAGGTCGACAAACAGACAAAGCATATCTAGTATTGAAAAGGAAGCAACATAGAAGAAGACACTACCGCAAAGAAAATGGATCTTGATTAAGGGAAAGAAGGAGATCGGAAGAATTCTAGGGAGGTAGAGGCTAGGAGGAAAGGGAATTTTACTAGGGGAACTTGTTTCCCTAGTACGCAGTGGTCAGCAAAAGGGCGAAGGATCAACAAGAAGTGCTGCAGAAGAGAGTAGTGACAAGGGTGTTGGAGGCATACAAGGGTCAAGGGTCCGGTGTCATGGTCATGGTACTTGTCAACCCAAATTCTATAAGAAGAATTACTTTCGGTTTCTCCTCTCCAAGAGGGAGAGGCTTTGTCCTCGCTTCGAAGAGCCCAAATCAGGTCTTTGTGTTTTGATAATTGACTTGATGAAAGACCTAATAAGCTAATGAAGAGAAGATCTAAGTAAGATAAAATAAGTTCACAAGTAATTATCAAATAGAGAATTGAAATTAAACTACGCCTCACCAAATTCTCAACACAGTACTTTCTAGCTAATGTTTCGTGAAATGATACCCTAAGGGTCCTCAAATAGCAACCTTCGCGTACCGTGGGCACGCCATCACAAGAAGGACCTACCAAACCAACTTTATGCCACAACTAGAAACTACAGTGTTATAGAATCCCATTTCGGATATCCCCGTTGAAGTAGATCCCGCGGGTGCAAACCCCCCGCAACACTTTGTGCTCCAAAATCTATAAACCAACAAAAAAAGAACGAACACAAAATCCTAGTTGTACAACATATATATGTTCTATATGTTAGTGGAAATCATGTATAACGTCATAAAAACAATATTAAATGTTCAATTAATGATCATTATACACATGTATAAAAGATAATCGACACGAAACACCTGTGAAAAATATGGCTTCTTCTATTATTAATGACATGTATAGTACGTAAACATGAAGAGATCATTTGAAATCGCTATGGCCTTCAAGCATACCATCCTCCTGATCCGCCTCTAACCTAGCTTCTCAAGATTTCTTCCAAGATGAGTGCATAATGGATGTCATATAGGGTGATGAACATCTCAAGGAAACAAGGGTTTCCCTAATACATTCCATGTAGGAGGCACTGGAATATACTCGTACTGGATAGGGCCCCAATAGCATATAATATCTATATTTTCTCTTCCTTAGGCCATTCCCCGAGGAGCTTTTTATACTACCTCAAATTAGGTTTTTATGTTGGGAAATAAATAGGCCATGGGCCGGGGTGGTTAAGCATCGGAACAACCGTAAAACCCCGCCTCAAAATAGGGAAAATATATATTTTTTAATGATTAAAATGGTACAGCACGGTTCTCTAGATGATTCTCGTGTACACGGAAAAGTCCCATAGAGTCGCGTATGGGTTTTAAGATATTGCTTTTTTGAGAAAATGTCAAAGTCTCCAAGGGGAAGGAACAAGGCCAAAGCATAAATCATCAAGTATGAGCTCGGTGATAAATGACAGTATAACGGCTAAGGCGCTAAAAGACACGAGCTACTCAAATAAGGAGGTACTTAAGGAAGCAAGAATCAAAGTCAAAGTCAAAATTTGCGTTGAAAAGTCAAACTGCATTGCAAGAAGATTCTCGAGTTATTTCAAGAAAGATCTTCAATCTCACTCAAAGGATCACCACCGAAGAAAACAATCTTTGCCATCGAAAGATCTATATTCAAGATACTGTTGTTAAACATCATCTTTTGAGATATCCTTTATCATCAAGGATCCAAGATCACCCACATTGAGATTTCAATCTAGAAGCTCTTGACTTATCTTCATCATCATCAAGGAAGTCGCAAGTCACTCTACTCAAGTAAGTATCTATGACCTTATTTAAATCGTCAAGATGATCATTGTAAAGAGAGCAACAAATTGGTTGGCTACCAAACCTAGCATGGAAGAAAAGTGACAAGAGTTTGAATCTAATTAAACGTGCTATGGACTACATCAAAGGATCTACAATTCAATCCCCAAAAGAAGATGCTCTAGCCTGCGCGAAGTACATGAAAGGAAACGGGATAATAAAGGATTCTCACAGAATCCATTAAGGATTCACTCATTCCATATGTATCAACCCATTAAGGACCCCACTCATTCCATATGTATCAAAACTAAAGTTTGCAAAAAGAAATATATGAGAAACTCGGTGGAGCTATTCTCTGTGAGCACCGCAGTGAGGCTAACCATCCTAGGCGAAAGAACTATAATAAAAAATGAATTGCTTTAAAGAGAAGAAGGAATTACCTACACTTTATGAGGATTTCCAAATAAGAGACCAAATCGCAGAACTGGGAGAAGTAATGTCCCGATATTGAGATGACTACTGCAGCCTAATGCTCATCAGTATTAATGGGGAAACCTACTTCTAGCTTATACGGGAAGAAGTAAGCAACACCATTCCACAATTTATGGTCTCTATGTAAAACAGAAGAAACAAGATTAAAAGCAAAGCCGATACAAGATCATAAGGGAATCAAGCCTTGCAACCATATCTAGGAAGAAAGGAAGATCTGTAGCAAGTTATCCTCGTAATAAAAGAAAAAAATATGGAAAAAGCACGATGCTTTTGATGTAATGAACTTGGGCATTATAAAAGAGATTGTCCCAACTAGAAAGGATGAAGAGGAAAAGGAAGAAGCCTATGTCATAGATGAAAGGAAGAGCCCTATGCAAAGAAATCCAAGGAAAGAAGAAGCGAAAGATATTCATTATGATTGGAGATCATTCTCTTAAGTGATTTCACACACGAAATAGTATGATAGGCGACCATACGAATAGCATCATGATAAAAGCATGTCGAGCTCGGATGAAACCAATTTTGAAAAACCTCATCGATAAACAACATTGATGCATGTAGTCATCAAGATTATATCATGAATACAACGGTGTACTTAGCTGAGTTCATGATTCTGTTTATTAGAAGTGGTGAATACTGCCTGAGAGACCCAATAATTCGGGATGAGATGTTGTTGACATATTGATGAAGTGAACAATGAACAGCTGCGGTTTCTATAAATTAGCTGTGGATACATCGTAAGAAAAAAAGTATGAGGTATATATATACTTACATGCCGATAATCGGGATGTTGTGAAGCTGCGTCATATGGTTATGTAATGGACTTCTATATTTAGAAGTATGATCTATGGAGGAGGATCTCTCACGCTGTTAAGAGGTTGCCACTAACAGGAAATTAAATATGTCCTCATATGGAATATGAGGTAGTTGTATACAAACAAGGAATTGGATACCTAAAGTTCTTGCGAGAAGCTATGCGTAGAAAGAATTGAAGAGATCATGAAGTGCAACCATGTAAAGAGTGCGTTATCATCCGAAAGCGAAGAGGATGTGACTAGGGAGATCTCCGGGAGGATATGATTCCGATAGAATTCGGGTAAAGAAGAATACTTTTGACAATTAATATCTTTAGGAGATGTCAATCGAACAAGAGGATGTCGATGCCTTCTGCGTAGGAAGATGTGTTGCCGGTGATAGATCACTATTGAGTAAACTTTTAAAATTAAAAGTACATATGTATATATTTATCCGGATGAATTTATGCAGGGTCGGGCGACCGTGAAAGGACAAGATCTCAAATGGTTTGAAGAAAAGAAACATGGCATAAAGGTGACAAGATAAAGAAGTTTTACGAATACCGATAGCCGATATGACTCGTGGATGAAAGTGATGGATGATGTGTGCCCTATGAAGTCAAAGGTTGAAGATTCCTCAATGTCGAAATCCATGACACGAGAGGAGGAATCCTTCATGAGCAAAACCGGGTGTCTCACTATTGCCGCCGCAGTCCCCAGTTAAGAGGGAGCTCGGTGATAAGTTTCTACTCGAAGAAACTCGGAATATGTCCTTCCTAAGTAAGAGGAGTGATGTATATGATTCTCTAATACATGTGCTTACACATTTTACTGTGACTAACAAATCGCAAGTCTCAAAGAAGGGCCATGTGGAGAGAATGGATAGACACATCATTCGTCTCACCGGGAAGATGAACGGGAGGATTGGTAATCATCCCATTCGGAGTACCTTGAGAAATGTTATAGTACATTTTCCAAGATAAGAGTATCAGACCGATATTCTTTGAGGAAGTTGGCTACCCAAGAGAAGAATAGTCCGAGAAGGCTGCGACTGGGAACACTGTGAGTATGTACCTTGGAGAGATGAAGGATTATAGGTTTGCAAGTCACGGTTCGCTCAACATTGTAGCTCATTGTCTCGTTGAGATGGGTCGTTAATGGCGTTCGTACCAGGACAACGTCGGCTGATTTGATGTTATGCGAGATGCGCTCACTAACCGATTCTTCTGTGAGATTTTTCTGCCTTGAAAAGTGACCACATTCATATGAATACCTCCGTTAAGAGAGGTTATGCGAATTATGATCGTGTCTTCATATCGACTATGTAATTACGTATTTACAAAGAAGAAGACAAAGACAATAAAACGTATTTTTGCAAAGCCTGCTTCCGGTTTCATGAGCAAGGAGTTTTTATTATAGGGTCAAAGACTTTTCTTGATGTCTTTAGGTCTCGATGTATCTTGTCATAAATATATGTTAGAGTTATGTATATGAAGTGTTGTTACACTGGTGATCGATGTAAATGGCGTTCTTCTCTTGGCTACACCCTGAAGATGCAACAAGATGCCCCCCCCCCCCCCCCCCATAAGTCGGTGGCCCATACGTACGTATAAGTCGGGTTTTATGAATAGTCACAATCATGGACTGCTTGTAGGATATGTTTACCAATATATGGATGAACAACTATATACCCTAGTAGATTTCTGCAGAATCATATACAGTCGTATATACTACAGAATCTTATAAGTTTATGCTCATTGGGACATGTACTTGGATATGCCAAAGAATGCAGAAGGGAAAATCACATTAAAGAAAGAAGCTGGAAAAGACTATTCAATTATATAGAAGAACAAACAACGAGGCAGAAGAAGGTTTATATATTCTCGTTTGTGGCTAATATATCTCGCTTAAGTTCAGACAGAAGGGCAAAGTACAAGACTGTATACTGAAGAATAAGATGCTAAACTTAACGTGTCATTAACTTAGTGCTCTGGTCGTTATTTCGGCGCCATCATCCTCCTGGTTACTGACTGTAAATTTATCTAAAGGAAGGCCGAAGAATAGGATAAGGTCTTGTATTGAAAGGAAGCACATAGAAGAAGACACTACCGCAAAGAAATGGATCTTGATTAAGGGAAAGAAGGGAGCAACAACCTTCAGGAGGCCAGAAGAAAGAAGCTGGGATAGCGGAATCTGGCCCAGAATTGAAAGTTTCCCAGCACCGGTGCGCAACATAGCGTGATGTATGACCGAATAAGAAGAAGCGATAAGAGTGCGAAAGGACAAGTGGTGTTGGAGGCACACACAACAAGGGTCCGAAGTCATGGTCATGGTACTCTGCCAACCCAAAGTCTATGTTGTATTCACTGCGGGGTTTTCAAAGTGTCCAAGAGGGAGATGTTTAGGCCCTATTGGTGAGCCTAAATTTTGTGTCTCTTGTGTTTCAAGAATCGACCAGTGAAAGACCCACAAGCTAATGAAGAAAAGATCCACAAGAGAAATAACCACAACATACGATAGAGAACTGAATTAAACTATGCCTTTACCAAATTCTTGCCATCCTGCGAATAGGATAGTTTGCAGATCCTTACCTTCCACTTCGCAAGTCGTATCGTGCCCATCGGCCACTCGTTGGACTTCGGAGGCAGAGACACTAGCTTGGCATCCCACCCACAAGTTGGGCTTGTTGGGACTGTTTCCTACCCATGTGGCCAATGGGTAAGTTGGTTACTTGAGTTATGGCACGCATCCTTACCGTTTATGTCTTGTTGGGATTGTTTCCCCGCCCATGGCCACGTCGGGTGTTGGCTACTTGAGTTAGCAGGCTTATCCTTACCATTTACAAAGAGGTGTAGTATCATGTTTGGGTTAGTGGGATGCAAGTGTTCTCTACCACTTGACTTCGATGGTTTATATGAGGATCGCCGAGAAGAGGACAAAGTGTGATTATGCGAGCGATCTTCGCTCACTGTCAGTCAACAGTAGACAGGAGGTGATCCTCGCCTTGTTGTGACAGATCCCACCTTGTCCTCGGGATATAGGGTGTAGTGTGACCCCAGTGATTTTTTCTTTAGATAGAGACATCATTCGTTCTAAGTTTTACTCAATGGCATTGCCTTGAGATACTTTGTAGTGGCATGGTTTTCATCCATTTCTGTAGATATTCATGACGAAGCATTGAAGAAGCGATATCAGACTTTGTATTATGGTTCGTATTCTCGTGCATGAAGTGACGAACCTTTATGATTTTTGTAGCACTGCAGTGAGTCGTAAGTCTCACTTGTGGAGAGGCTTAGACACTCGTATTCCAAAGAACCCAAACTACGGTGGTATCCATTTCGTTGTATTAAGTTCTCATCAAAACAATTCATCATCTTACGTATCCCGTTCTTGAACCTAACTTAGCACTAAATACCACGGGGTATTAATAAAAACAGTAGTGAATTTTTTAGAGAATATGATCAGAAAGTCACCAGTGATTCTTAGTACCCTCATGATTGCAGGATTCAATCATGGTCAGATTTTGCATTGAGAAGACTATAAAGGAAGGCTTTAGGCTATTGGAAAAGATATTAGTGTATACTCGAAGAGCTGAGTAAATCGATTTTCCTAATGGCTCCAGGTTCTATGAAGAGAAATCGACCCAAAGGGAGGCGGTGTAAGGAGAGCAGCGGTTCACCAACAATCCAGGCAGTGAATAGTGACGAGAGCAGGGGAAGAGAGACAATGCAGAGACCGTGAGGGAGCATCGAAAGGGTGACGCAATCGCGTGCGTCCCCACGCAGCCGCCGCGCGGGTGACGCAAGGCCCGCAGGTCCCTTCCGTGTTATTTCTCATCCAACTATTTTATGGAGGAATTTTCCGTGTTTCTACAATTTCTTCGTCACCCCATCATAAATTGCACAAGAAGATTCTCATCGAACAGAAAACCCTCATCCGTTGTACCTCGGCGCCTTTCCCAATACTGTTTTTTCCGGGGACAACTGAACGTATTTTTAAATATTCGGTGTCATTTTACAAAAGTAGTATTTTCCTTATTATTTTGCTTAGCAATTACATGGTGAAGTCCGTACTTTAACCTATTTTTCAATATTTAATAAAAGACTTCACAAACAACTTCAATTTTGAAATAATGGCAGAAGAAATAACATTAGATAAATTCAAAGACCAATTCTGAAATTTTCAACTTCGACATATAAAATGCATCCGTGGAAATCGTATATGTTGGAAACCTAGTCATGACCTTGGAAATCAGATATAAAAGGAACCCTACAGTAATATGCTTTTCGGGTAGTGGTTACCTAACATCCCTCTAGGCTTCTTTTTTGTCGAGGCGTACAATCGTATTAGCCTTAGATAGTGTTCACAAAGATACCCGGTATACATGTTCGTTGCTTCGATTTATACTAATTAGTAAAACGAGATGAGAGATTACCTCTTTCTCTCGATTCCAAACTTTTGAAAACTCGACAGTCAAGGAACGGATCTTCCTTCACTAGTTCCAAATTCAGTGTTCATGATTAAACAAAGCATTTTAAAATTTCCGCAATAATAGGCTTTATTTATTAACCCCGAAATTAGCATATAGTAAACATAAAATAACACAGTATCTGGCCATTCATATCATGCTATATTAACAATTGGAAAATAATGACAATATCAAAGCATAGAATGGACAAAAATGTGTGAGCATGTGCTCTATTGATTTAAGGTAATGGAGGATTACAACCTGGCTGCTGACCAAGCCCTCACCTCCCAATCTTTCTCTCTCTTTCGTATGTGATGGTGATCAAGGTGGTAAGTTCAATGTCACTTCACCGTACCTCATCTACCATATAGTAACAACGTAACTTCCGCGCCACATGTATTCAAAAACCCTTCGACCTTGGACTAGTAACCCACAACTCCATTTTATAGGAGATGGAGAGGGGCAGACCTTGCTCAACTCTTTTCAACCGTCCGAAAAGGAAAAACCAAGATGTTTCCTTAGCTTTACATGCTTTTGCCTTCTTTGAGAGTCTAGTTGCTTTTTTAGTAAGGCCTAATAAGAGGTTAGTGCTTGGGCCGGCTTTGCATCGACTCCATGAGAAAAAGTTGGGTTTACGAATCATTAACTGCTATATCTTCCTTTCGTTTATTTAAACACGGTAACATTGTCCTCTCCGTGCCACCGAGAGTTGCCGTCCCAGCGATATTGCACATTTTTATATGATTGAGGCGGCTATATCGGGGTCTTTATAGGCGCTTGCAGGCAGCATTCATGCAACAGGTTTCTGTCCGTCACTTTCTTTTCTGCTATTATTTTGTCTCTCTCGAGTCGGCGGGAGAGGAGGCTGGCCGAGTCCCAATGGTATGCCCCTGAAGCAGGAGTGTCAGAGACGAAGATGGCGGTCAACACTTTATAATATGTAGCAGAACGAGAGAGATTGGGAGGACCCAGGAAACTCAAACAAGCAACATATGTTAAAGAAAATCATTTTGAGCCCATTCCCAAGTGCCTTAGGCTAATCAAATAATGATTTTCCAAATACAGATATGAATGTCATGTGTCCATCGATGTGCCTAACGTGAAGTATTTGCAGACGCATCAATATCAAAGCTCGGTTTATAAATAATATCGCAATTGTAATAAAACATACCGTACGATGTGTAATTTTCGGTTTTGCTGTCTTCATTGCATTTACTTAAATCGTATATTTTCACATGTGAACAGAGGACCGACGAACATGGGAAATCGGTGTCCATCACTACCGAAGAATGGAAAATCGTTGTCAGATGTGAGGGTGAAGCACCGATAATGATGATGGTTCCCCAAGATGTACAAAGAGCAATTCCAGCGCAGTGGTTAAAAAAGGGAGTTGACACGAACACTCTTAGAAATCATTCGACTGTAGAGCTGAATAATGAAGACCCCTAACTGTAAATACAAGATGACCGCATCAAGGTTCCCAAGTATCCGGGTACCGATGTGTTTTTAGGTCCACGAGATAAGATGTTACAAATGATAGAAGAGATCCGCTGTGCTAGGCACCGAGGCCATTTTACCGCTCAACATTAAATGAAAGATGATGTTAAGCTTTTAATGGAGAATACAAGAGTAAATGGGAATAGTCGTACTACAACAATTTTTGGCATGATGATCGGTTTGGTTTATATGAGGAGTGGAGATACCTAGATTCGCCTTGAACAATAGTATTCTAATGGTGGTACTAGGCAAAATAGGCTTAATGAATACCAAAGAGACGAGATTTTTGACCGTTGTAAGAACATCGAAACTACCAAGGCTAAACTCATATAGATGGTAGGGGTTCCCGGGCCAAATGCGAAAGAGTCGCTTGGGAAGCGCCATGTTCAAGATATTTGGCTGCCAAGTCATCGTTTCGAATGTACGAAGGAGTATCCATTTTGTCTCAATTTTTTTCCCCATTCCATCAAGTTTAACGAGTCCAAATATAAACTCGCAATTTTTCACATTTAGAGAGTCCTAAAATGCCGTAAAGACAACCTTAGGGGGCCTTTTTGTCATGTCTTGACAATTCCATACCCACAGCGGGGAGAATAGCAAGCCCGAAACGGTTCATTTCTCCGTGAGTTAGGTCCATACTGGTTATGAAAATGAGAAATCTACGTTTGATGGACGTCTACCTCATTTTTGTTATGAGTACGAGGAGACGCAAGTAAACTCAATATTTTGTAAAATTTTAATGGTCTGTCATAGAAAACTCAATGCTCGTGAATTTTTAATTAGCCGGCCGCGATAGTAAACTCGGTTACTTTTTCTATTTAAAGAGCTTTGAAAAAGATGAAAATAATGGCTCACAGTCTTCGTCGGTGCAGCTAACGATCTTTTTGCTAAAACACCTTCGTGATTTTTTCGGCGTTCCGTACGCAGATAGAAAAAAAGTTCCCAAAGGAAGAGTTCGTTGTTTCTTCTGAGCGCTGAAGCCCAACCACCTCCACAACAGCAAGTTCGTGTCGTCTTAATTTAGCCAGAAAAATACTATGTAAAAAGAAGGCCCGATTCGAAACGTTAATTGGTCATTTCGTACATAGACATTATGAAACCTACCGCAACATTGGTAATCGAGAATAACAACAGACAAACATGCGTTATATCTATTTACTTGTTAGACTGCCCGAGGGGTTTTCGTTTTAAATAAGGCAAGAAGGTTGGAGACCCTCATTTTCACCGTTTGAATGCCGCATTTTGTTTCAAAAAAGTGATAAAATTAGCCATCGCGATTGTGACGATCCACCGTTCTTCCTTCCGCGAGATCTGGTGTAAGAGCCGGAACCTCTCGCTATCATTTCATTGTGTTTTTATTTGTTTTGTCGTGTTCAAAAATAGGGATTTTAGCAAGCCCTAAAAATTTAAGCGGCTAACGCGGGGCTAGTAAAGAAGCCAGTTCGTTAAACGCACCTCCCATGAATAAACAACGCGTTAGCACGCACCGTTGGGGCATTAGAGCCCGTGTTAGTGCGGCCATGTTTTTTAAGAACTCGGTTTTTATCATTTTGAAGTACCTTGACAAATTCTAACCATAAAAGATGTTGATTTTGGCAGCAGTCGTTCAGCGGTGAGGTCCGCGAGGGCGGGATCATGAGTGAGAAGAACGGAGATGTTCACCTTACGTGCCTACGCGTCGGTTCTCTCAGGCGGTGGTTTGGTTGGAGCATGCTCGTATTGAACCGATGAGGGGACAAGAGGACCTTCTTCGAGGTGGAGAACATGAATAGTGGGATGATCTCTCAAAGACCGTGTACGTCTTTTCGGGACGAGGGAAATGAGCTTCCGATTGAGAAAGATGATATCTATTTTTTGACCCGGGTCCGTTGTGTCGTGGACCAAGGCCTAACTTGACCCCAAATGTCCAGTCGATCCTCATACTACCGCTCGACTCGATCCTCGTTCACGGTATACGTGATATCGAGGCGGGTGAGCACCGGTACCTATCGTACGGTGGCCGCGAGACCACCGAGGTCTCTCGTTATGGATGATAGTTCGCTAGCCGGGGCCAAGAGTCGCGCATGTGGGCCACCAAGGCCCAGCTTGTTGTTAGCACTAGATTGCATGTGCACCCCTGTGTTTTCGATCGGTGCGATGGTGTTGTCCGTCGAAATTGCAGACGATAACGTGTAAGACCCGACTCGCAGAGAGTTTAAGTTATGGGACACTCGTTGTTTCCTTCCTACTAGAGCAGCGTTATGAGACCCGTGATGATTACGGATGTATTGGGTTGCCGGCCCGCAAGAGCCGAGACAAACGATGGGCGCCTTTGATACCGTGACGGAGAGGGTCTCATCCGTCATTTCATCGATGATGCTCCTTGATTGGCTAACCACTCGCATCATCATGATTGAGGACCATCCTTATGCGGGATGAACTTCGACAGGAGATCCAGAAGAGGCGCAGGGTGTTGCCCTAGCACCCGAAACAAAGGATTCTAGATGGTAAGAGAAGGATCGATTGTGCGTGTAGTCGTCACTATTCTTTGAATGTTTACGCTTTTTTTTGTTTAAAATGGGTGAAAATATATTTTGACATGAAGTTTGTCGTTTGACATGTATGTGGCACTTGTTCGCCTAGTTTGTTCCCCCCCCTCGTTATGCACGCAGGACCACACGCACCGGGCCGGCACAACAGGATGCGAAGCCGCCGAAGAGAGTGATGATACCGTATTTCGATGAGCTTTCTCACAGAACTTGGAGGGTTTAAGCATGGGTGTACCACCTCTTCCTATGAGAGAGATTCCAGTCATTCAGCGGCATATTGGGGCAGTGTGCCGAGAGATACCGTGCTCTCAGAGGATAGTCGTGCGTGGTTTGCTATTAGTGACATCAAGCGGAATGAGGAGGAGATGAAGTGCCATACCCAGCTTAGTGTAGCCAAATTTTTGTAAAACACCTAAGTTTTGGGAGATTTTTTGACAATTAACTGGACACGACACACACACACACACACACATACATACACACATACACACACACATATATATACATACTTTTAAGGTATTTTGTTTGCGTGTGTGTTTTTTAATGTTTATGTATTTTCTATGGGCAAAAATATATACTCGTGTGAATCTTTTTATAACAACAGACACGTTGAATTAATACATAGTTTGACAATGAATGTGCTAATGCATTAAATTTCTAGGGATGTGTTCAAATGAGATGATCGGAACGACGTTCTAAAAGTCGTACCCTTAAAAAATAACGTAACAAGACCCGGATGACGAACGTGATAATGATTGTTCAACCGCACAATCACGAAAGTTGGGAATCTAACCCCACCACCAAATTGGGAGATGTCGCTAGATGTAGCTTCCGTGAGGAGTTGCATCGACCGACATGTACCTCGTAAATGTTATTGGTGGACACATTTCAGGAAAATTCTCTTGAATCAAGAAGTTCGACTCTCGTGTGTGTACAGATAACCCACAAATCGGCTAAATGTGTCTAGTGTGACGACCAGCACCGTCTGCGCATCCCATCGTATGATAAGGAGGTGACGACGTACATTCGTGTGAAAGAAAAGATTGTATATGAGGAAAACACTAAAACCTAAAAATATCCGTAGACATCAAAACAATAGGCAAAACTTATATACAAAATTGTTTAAAGTATATGTCGAAGGAAACTAAAATACTTTCGTACAGAGCCCGCGTGTGGCTCGGGGCGCAGCGGACCCCCATCACTGCACCCAAGTTCATAAGCTCCTTGAGAGGACTTTGGTGACTACGTAAGGACCAAGTCATAATGTGGTTGAAGTGTTCCTCGCCCTCAAGAGGTTGTGTTCCTCTGATCGAGTAGTAAGGAAGATCACCCTCTGAAAAGAACGAGGCTTGAAAATTTGTCATACCGAGCTTTGACTCGGCGTTTGTGGGCTTCGAGTGCTAGGTGTGTGGCATCTTATGAGTCTTGGCCTCCAAGCGATCGAGCAAGAGTGACACTTCTTTGTGGCGGTGGTGCCGGTAGGAGTTCGAATAAATGAGGCTTGAGTGATGGAATTTCGAGCACCGATTGGGCGACCGCTCCAAGCCTAATGAGTTGGAATGGCGTGAAGCTCGTGGGCGCTCGGACTCCACGCACCAGACGCCTACAATGTTGAACATAACTTTCATGCCATGTGGTTTTGCGGTTACCTACTAACCCACGAATCATGGCCTTGAGTGATGCCATCACGGCTCGACTTGGCCATTCGCTGCGGACAGTAGGCCGGAAGAATTCAATCTTGTCGAAATCCTAGCACGGAAGTTAACTTCGTCATCTATGGTTCGAAAATGATCCATGATCGTTGATTATTGGAAACGTACTCGAAACGCAGCGTACAACTCGACCGAACAGAATAAACATTTCTCCATCGGCTCGAAAGGTGGGAGAATGGCCGCCATTTCTGTAGGCAAGCAGCTGTCCGCCACGACAAATATAAAGGTGTCCTGGCCAACCCGGCGGGGTTGTACGTAACGCAAACTATTCCCATTTAGCGAAATAATTCGTAATGGGAGACAATTGGGGTGGAGGGGGCGGGTGAGCATGCATTTTCTCGTGAAAATTTGACATGGATGGCACTTCGGACCGCCGTGATGTAGTCTTTAAACAAAGTGGGCCAATAATAGTTTACACGCAAGATTTTCTCGGGGCGCGTATTATGCCGCAAAAGATGACCGCCGTACGCTCCCCGTACAGACAAATTCTGGCTTAAAACGCGTTCGCTTTCGTCAATGGTGAGACAACGCTCGAAGAATAGTACCGAGCACCACGAGATATAGAGTATCGTTGAGCATATGTAGTGTTTCGCTCGTGCGAATACAACGACGATCGTCCGATGTGAGAGTTGGGCGGAAGCGTTGAGTTTGGAGGTAGACCAAAATGTTCCACACCAAGGATCAAGAATCGATTAAGAAGACGATCATCGGTGAATGGATCATGAGCCACATCTCCGGGTCGATTCTCGGAAAGATCTCGACAGTAATTCAAATGGGGATTGTGACACTTTGGCGCTGGCGTGGGGCAGTGAAAACCATGTCAAATTGTTGGAGGATCATCATCCATTTGGGCCATTTTCTCCGGGACAACTTGCGAGACAAAATGTATTTACGGACTTTCTAAAGCAATAATAGGAATCGTAGTAACATGGGTAGTGCTCTAGGTCGCAGGCACCCAAGACCACCCTCCAAGTAGAGCCTTCCGAAGGCGCAGCACGTAGCCTTGGGTCCGATGAGACCTTTTTGGACAAGCACACATCACATGTTCGATTATCGCTGTCGTAACTTGAACCGCAACTACAAGGAGGATGGTGAGGTCGCTAGAGGAGAAAGCCCAGAGACCCGGGCAATACATGGGGGTGGAACCCAGTGCCTGCTCAAGGCGGCCAAACGATCGTTGGAGCTTTGGGTCGTCCCATAAATATAGTGTTCCCTATTTAATAATCGTGATGTTTTTCGTCATCCCCGCATATAGTCTATGATGAAACGACGTAAAAAGCTTCTGCTTTTCCTTGCAAACGTTGGAGTTGTAAGAAGATGATTGTGGTGCGACCCAACGATTGCCTTAACTTTGACGGGATCAACCTTAATCCCGCGTTTGGAGACAATAAACCCTATACACGCTCCGTACCTTACAAAAACACGCACTTATGTGGATTTAGACGTATATTGAACCCATAACGGCGAAGATTTGTTTTAGGTGCGCGAGAGGTAATGGGATCGTTTTCTGAGTGAGCCGGAGGTCATCCACATGCTCGTACAATATCGTCATTGTGAACTTGAACCAAATCTGCTTTAAGTGAGGATGGTGAGGTCCACAGTAGAGGAGAAAGTCGTGTGAGGACCTGGGGTACTAAGAAGTGGGGTGGAAACGAGTGCTCATTTCAAGGCGTCAAACGATCGTTGAGCTTGTCATCCCATAAATATAGTGTTCCCTTATTTAATAATCGTACAAAGCCTTTCGTCATCCTTTAATAGTTCATGATGAAACGACGTAAAAGTTTGGTTTTCCTCGGTAAACGTTGAGTTGTGAAGATGGATTAAAAGTGTAACGCAACGATTGTTTTAACCTTTATCGGATCAACCCTAATCCCGTTCGGGAGACAATAAAACCTATAAGATGCCTTACCCTACAAAAACACGCACTTATGTGGATTTAGACGCATATTGCAGAACCCTACACCGCAAGATTTGTTTTAGGTGCGCGAGGTAATGGGGGATCGCCTGGGAGTGAGCCGGGAGGTCATCCAAGTATGTTGTACAATAGCCATCGTCGTGACACATAGTCCAGTCTTTTGAAAAGTTGCTCCGTATTCTTTAGACCGAATGGGAGTTTGTTACACACAAATGTGCCCCAAGGACGGATGAAAGCAGCTTTATGTTGGTCGTCTTTTTTAATTGCAATCGTTATGCTCTCTAAACCATCCATAAAAGACTCACATCCGGCGCAATCATCAAGGATCCGATCTACAGAACGTCGTAGACAATTGGTTCCTTGGGACAAGCGCGTTCGTATCGTTGCGATAATCAACACAAACTCGATGGTGCCTTGTTTTTTTGTCCTTGTCGTGACCGGATTGGAAACCCATTCGTCAAAGGGAATGGGATGATGAAACCCGCATTCAAAAGTTTTTCTACTTCGGGGCCTTGATGGCGTCGCTTGCAAGGGTGGACAAAGTCAGTAGTCGTTGTCGAATGGGTTTAGCATTGTTTACAACTGATTTCATGCTCGACTATGTATGGATCTATGTCGGGCATTTCGTCACAAGACTCGACAAACACATCGCGGAATTTTAAAGAGGGATGTGAAGTGTGCAATTTCCCGACTGCAATCGCTCCAACCGAATGTTTTCCATGATACCCGTTTGACCGAGATACCTATGAGCATTGTCTTAGAAAGATTGCCCATGTTCCTCTCCGAATCGATGGTTTGAACAATTATGTAAATGGAAGGGACTATCTCGTGGGCTAAAAGGATGGACGGAGTAGTTATCGCGTTCGAATCAAACATCGACACGATGGTGGAATTCTCCTCAAAATCGTTCTTCTAGAGACATGATCTCGAATAGCTTCGTCCGTAGGTAGGATTTCATCTAGGAGTATCTTTAGAAGGAACTATGATGGTGAGTTCGTACCATTGGTCGTAACCACAGCTGCGGAGGGTTCGTATGTAATTTGGATGGTTTGGTAAACCAACTCACTGTGAGAGCGTATCCGTATCTCCAGGGAATCAGTTCCAAGCGTGCTTAGGATCCATGGGTTTACAGAGGCATCCAATGTGGTGGATATCATTGCAACTGTATTTGGAACCTCAGCAAGTGGAGAGGAAAACAACCTATTAGGGAAGATGCCCCCGCGAAGACCGGCACCAACACCGACGTATGAGTTAGGAACGCTCCTATTAGGGCACAGCGTGCTACTTGGCAATGTGGAATCAGTGCAAAAGGATAACCCGATCCATCGTGACTATTTTCTATCCAACGGAAAGAGGATGAGTTTGAAAAACGGAAGAAACAATGCGCTATTGCATATGACCAATCGTTACCCAACATAGATTATATGTCGCAGATGACAATTCACGTACTCAACGTCCACCGTATTGTTTTCCCACCAAGGTAATGGTGCTTGTGCGGTAGCCTTTTGGGAGGAGGCAAGTGTGAAGCACGAAAGCTTAAGGAATTCGACTATGGAGACAAAGGAGAACCCAAAGTAGCCAAGCAGTTGACAATACAGTTGAAGCACCCCACAATGACAAGACGACGGGATTGGGTCCTCGACACAACTTGTATCGGGAATGCAAGTCAAAAGAGGGCGGCTTAGATTTCTCTGTCAAAAAATAATTATGGGGAATCGTGAAGGGTCAATCTCGTACCAATGGCCGGTAAAAGCAAGGCTTTCAGTCGGGACAAGCTTCAATACTTAGAGAGCAAGACATGGCCGGGCGTGCGCTCGCGCGAAATCTTTTCATATTGTTGGGGAAGCCAGCGTGCACGCAGGTGTTACGAGTCGCAAGGCCGATGTCCTCAGGGGACGAATCGCGGGGCCGGGCATAGAGGGTCGCCGATATGCAAATCGTTACCGGCGGATTTGAACCGGAACCCGAGTTCCTACATCTATGATAGATTTCCATAAAGTTTGGCTCGTGTCCCAAGTTCAACACTTTGGTGCCATAGCGTTGAGGATCATTCACCGGAAGGATGTGAACCACCATTGCCCTCGATGGGTTGCGTTTGCATCCACGCAAGCGGTCATGGCCGCTGGTGACTAGGGCGATTGCGAGATGGCAGTCCTTCCGCAGTCCTTGTTTGCGATAAAATCATGGTGGCCTCAGCCGAGGGCATTTGCATGTCGAAGGGTTTTCCGCAGGTATTTTGCAGAAATTTCCATGGGTTTTTCCTTCCTTGTCATTTTTCTTAGAAGAGTTTTTTCGTATTGGGATTATTCTCGATGGTCCTACCGCTCTTCCGAAGAAGATGTCTTTTTCTTGCCTCTTCTGAGTTCCTTTCCACTAGGTTTTTGTGAAGTCGAAATAATTTGCCTCAAATGTAGGAAGAGTAGTCGTCGATTAGGGGCGTGTAGCCAAAGATATCGGGAGTGTTTCCTGACCCGAGACTATTTAAAATAGCACCAGAGATTGTGCTAACGCAGACCGCGAAGGCGTGGGACTTCAAGCCGAAGCAGCGTGAAAAGCGATTACTAGGCATGGGGGAACAAATTTGCTAACGTGCCGTACTGGCACGATTAAATCTAAATGCCGGGCACGACGAATGGATTGATCCTCTCGGTGTGACCTAATTCGAACAGGCCAATGTCTTTAGCTAGGGTTGGTAAGAGACATTTACAAACCAATTAGCTAGGAGATGATCTCGGATCGGCGCTTGACCAACCTCCTGCTGCCTATTCATGAATGTGATCGGAGATGTGGGTGCGTTGTCTTGCCAGCGCAGGTTAAAAGTTCCGTACCGCCCAAACTGGTAGGTAATTGAAATTTTTTTTAGAAATTCCGTAGCTAAGGCGACAAAAGTGTTGATGGCGGCGCGTGATAATTCAATATACCACCGCGCATTGCCCCGTGAGAGTGCGGGGGAACAACCGAAGCCGAATACTATCATCCACCATGAACTAGACAAGGCACTATGGCGAAAGGCAGTGATGTGGTGGGGTTTCTTATCCTCCCCTTGTCACGCGAATTTCGGTGATGTCGACGAATCTTGTGCGTGAAATAGAGGCCACGCAGCGGTTGTGATTGATGGGATCATTAGTCACTTTATAGATGCTTCCGGGATGTCTAGAGCCTAAAAAATGGCAATTGTGTGTTTGCCTTATCCGGCCAAGGAAGGCGATTGGTCGGGTTATCGGACCATAGGTCCGCCCTACTCAACGTGTTACCAATAGGATAAGTAGGACTTCGTTGATAAAAAATTTCCTATGGGTAGAGGGGTGTAGGGATATATGGTTGTCGTCCGTAGGGTATATTGTACTGTGGGGCTAACGGTTGCCTCCCTTGTCCGGGTATGGATGTTGGGGTGACTTCTGAAGCCCATATGGACGCAATAGAGCCGACCCGGGAGGCACGCCGCCATGTGCATATCAAGCAACGACGTGGATCTCATACCCAGATTTAGACCACTTTGGATGAATAGTGTTAACAATAGGTTGTCCGCCTTGTCCTAACGATTGTGGGTAGCGGTCGTCTCTCGTTATTTGCGCACCAACACACCGCTTCTCATATGCGGAGTGTCAAGGGGTTTGAACTCGCGCAAAGGATTCCAAAATCGAAAGGATCGTTGCATGAACCGGGCGAGTCCCACCGTGGGAGGGGGAATCGGGTCCCGTTGTGGCTACCGTAGAGTAGATCTCGATGACTCGGAGAGACCCACCGTTGGGCCAGATGACCGTAGGGTTGGGACCAGGGTAGAGGTTGACTAATGGGTTACCGATTGTTGGTATAGAACTATTTACCTATGGGGAGGGTACAACCGGGTTGGTTGCCATTGGTACCGACCCCATAGGTGCTAGTTGTGAAATGGATGTTGCACGAAGACATTTTTATGTGTAATCCTAATTATCACAAAGCAACGCACTAGTGAGTGGAGGATTGTGGGCAGGCACACACGCGAGAAAGGGTCCCTAGAAATCAGTATATACGCGTGTGTAACCGTACCACGGAGACCGCCCGTGGAAGGCATGGTGTTCACCACGACGTCTTCTTCCTCCGTGTCGTAGGAAGAGACCGCCGCCGTTTTAGACAGCATAAATATGGTTTGAAGATGCCACAGCGATTCGTTTATTTTAAGCAAATAACAGATTTGTGACAAATATAGCAGTTCTAAAGTAGATAAAGGAATTACACACCCAAAAGAAAAGAAAAACAAGGACTCTTCAAAGACTTATCAATCAACAAGTAGCCGTAATAGGCACTCGTTTGAGTACTACTCGTTTATCGGAGACAAACCACATCACAACAGTACACAGAAGAAGAAGCCCAAGCATGGCCACGTTACCTAGGCGCTCGCTCTAATCCCCGATGACAGGGTGTAAGCACTCTCGACATACACCCAAAGACCGAAGACAAGAGAACCATCCGTTTCTAGGTACCGAAGACAACTCGGGCCCCAATCACCTTCGTAAGTCTCAAAAGTTTGGCCACTAAGGATACCCCCCTCCCTAACCACAGACATTGGGGGGAAGGCGACAGACAAAGATGTTTATAGTGGCAGGAACATCGTATCCCGATAATTTGTTTCGATATCCTGGAGTGGGAACCCAATATATGAATGCCCACCGAATGCACTTGAAGGCAAAAGCCACCTTCGGCATGCACTGAGTGTTGTCTCGCGCTTAGCTCTAGTAATGGAGTGGGTTCCGAGACATGACAGGATTTCGCTCATTAATGACCGTAGTTTCAAGTTTGGAGATCTTGGGTGATTTTCCACTTTTTCTACCCCAAGATTCAGCCTAAACTAACGTTGGTGGAGTTTTAAAAGCAGTATGATTGATTTCCGGACATATCGCTTGATTTCAGGGCATTTTGATTATTAGTCTCTATGAGGGGGAGTGGACGTATGAAATGTGATGAGATCGACCAAAAAAACCATGCAAAACATGCTCTAAATATTCAATTCGATGAAGATATTTCTACAAGGAGGCTCTTTTCAACATCCATGCACTTAAATACTCAAATAGAAAAGTTCAACTCCAAAAGATTCCATCTATCGTATCTCGTCTTAACATTTTTTAACAAAAAATATCTTAATTAATTTAGTTACGTTCAAAATAAATAAATAAAAAAAAATTTCTCTTCAAAAAGTAGAGTGCGTTTGACATTAACCTTTCAAATGAGATAAAAATATTAAATGCTAATGTAAACAAGCACAGGATCCGTAAGATATGTATTCCATAACTAATCTGTATTACCAAAGGAATACAACATGCGTAACAACAAATTTTCTACCGGGTAACGTAACGTATCTAAGCATGGACCGCGCACGTGTGACCAAGGCGCTGGTTCTAAGCCTAGAACGCGTTATAACGCACCGAAGACCAACAATGCGAACAATAGTCGTGTAAAATTTTTCTTGTTGCTGGCCAGGTCTCGATCTCGAACTCTGGTGAGCTTTTTAACATGTCTACCTATATAACTTGGCTTTGGACAGATATGAAATGGTGAAGGAAATAAAAAGGAGAGTGATAGGAATAGTTCGGAAACTTGGGGTTTACTCCTCAAAGGAGTCACCAATTCTACTATAGGGTAACATGCTTGGGCAGGTTATCGAATATCCTCTCTAGGCTTTCAAGCCCGAGGCAAATAATCGTACTACCGTATAGTTCACAAAGATACCCACACACAACCAAGCCGATTTATATCAATTAGTAAAACGAGATGAGAGATTACCCTTTCCATTCCAAATCCTTTGGAAAACTCGAGGCAGCCGAAGCAGATCTTCCTTCACCAGTTCCAAATTCGTGTCCTACGATCAAACAAAGCACCTGGTAATCTCTGCAACAATATACTATTTATTAACTCAAATCAAACATATAAATATAAAATAACACAACATCTAAGCCATTCATATCATGCTATATTAACAATTGAAAATAATGACAATATCAAAGCATAGAATGGATAAAACAGACACATACTTATTGATTATAAAAGGAGGATTACAAACTACCTGCTGACCAAGCTCTCCTCACCTTTTCCAATATTTCTCTCTTTCTCTTTCCTCGTATGTGATGGTGATCAAGGTGGCAAGTTCTCAAATACCACCGGACCTCAACTACCATATAATAATGGAATCGCTCCACATGTATTCAAAACCTTCTCCACCTTGGACTACAACTCACAACCGATTTTTCATGACAGGGGGAGAGAAAGGCGTATCTTTTGCCCAACTTCAGAATCACCAGTGTTAGAAAACTAAGACAAGCTTTCGTTAGTTTACACGTTTTTGCCTTCTTTCTTGTCCAGCCGCCCTTGTGTGCGCCCCCACAAGAGGCGTTAGTGACTTCGCTCGTTTTGTACCGACTCTCCATGAGAAAAGTTGCCTACAATTCGTCGTCCGCGGATTCTTTCCGCGATGTTTAAACACGGGTAACACTCGTCCTTCCGGGCCAACCAGAGCGTTGTTCCTAGCCGCTAACGTTACCTTACATGGACCAAATAGCGTTACAACGCAGCCTTAGTAGTTTCCGGGTGCGTTTACCTCGTTAAATAGGTTTTTTGTCCCGTGTCATTTTCTTTCTTCCGATATTACCTTGTCCTCCGGAATGAAGGAGGAGGTCATTTTTCTCGTAACAAAATGCCCCCTAAAGTGTGAGGCCGCAGACGAAGACGATGGCTGAAATACTTGATAACATGTGTAGCAGAACTAGAGAGATTGGAGGACCGAGGGGAAAAACTCGAAACAACAACATATGCTTTTAAAAGATAGTGTTCGTCTTTGGAGCCTGCATTCCCATGCTCGTAGCTAATCAACATGATTTCTCTAAAAACAGTAGATATGAACAGCAGCTGACCGATAAGCGTAACGTGGAAGTATCTCGTAATAAGATCAATACCGAAAGGTCATTTCATAAACAATATCGCAACTTGGGGAAGGAACACAAATATAATGATGTAACCTTTTGCCCTGCTGTCTTCACGTCGCTTCACTTAAATCGTACATTTTTACATGTGAATAGATCCGCGCGAACATGGGAAATCGTCCGATTAACAACAAGAATGAAAATCGTTATTGCATGTGGAGGTGGCCACCGATAATGATGATGGTCCCCAAGATGCAGCGTACACCCAGCTAGTGATGAAAAGGATGATGACGACACTGAGAATCATTTGATCGTGAGCCAATAATGAAGACCCCTAATCAACACAAGATGAATGCAACAACGATGTTCTGCAAGTATCCGGGTATCGTATGTATGCCGTGCAGGTCTTATTTCCTAGACAAGATGCGTTGACATCACAGAAGAGATCCTCGTCGTAAAAGGTAGGCAACGAGGCGTCCCACATCAAAGGAATGTCACTAAATGAAAAGATGATGTTGTTTTTAATGGAGAACATGAAGAGCAATGGGAAGTCCGCATTTGAATTTATTTCAATATTTTAATTAAAAGATTTCCACAAATAACTTATTTTTGAATAATAAGTAGAAGAAATAACATTAGACAATCCGTAGGATTTTCAATTTGAAATTTTTACAACTTAGCATATAAACGACCCGGGAAATTGTATATGTGTTGGAAACGTAGCTATAATTTTGGAAATTGTATATGTGTTGAAACTTGCTATAGGGTAATATGCTTGGGTAGTGGTTATCGAATATCCCTCTCTAGGCTTTCTATGTCTTATGCGTATAAATTTATCATCGTATAGTTCACAAAGATATCCGTGTTGCATGTTCAAGCTGATTTGACATCAATTAGTAAAACTAGTAGATGAAAGAGAGATTACCCCTTTTCTGATTCTAGATCTTGGCAAAACTCTGAGTAGCGAAGCAGGATCTTTCCTTCACTAGTTCCAAATCTGGCCCGCGATCAAACAAAGTACTCGTGTAACTTTCTACAACAATATACTATTTATTAACTCAAATCAGCATAGTAAATATAAAATAACACAGACCCAAGCCATTCATCTCATGCCAGGACAATACTGGAAAATAATGACAATATCAAAGTACATAGAATGACAAAACAGACACAGCTTCTTATTGATTTATAAAAGGAGGATTACAAACTGCTGCCGGGACCAAACTCTCTCGCTTCAACCTCTGCTCTACTTTCCTTTCTATGTGATGGTGATCAAGGTGGCAAGCTCTCAATGTCACCACCGGACCGAAACTACCATATAGTAACAATGCACTCTGCCTCCACATGTATTCAAAAAACTTCCGACTTTGAAGAGAAACTCACAGCTCCATTTATAGGAGATGGAGAGAGGGCAGATCTTGCTCAACCTCTTTTCAACCAGTTTGAAAAGGAAAAAACCAAGATGTTTCCTTAGCTTTACATGATTTTTCCTTCTTTGAGAGTCTAGTTGCTTTTAGCAAGGCCTAACAAGAGGTTAGTGCCTTTCAGTTTCTATTTTGTACTGACTCTCCATGAGAAAAAGCTGGGTTTGCTAATCATTGTCCGCGGGATTCTTCCTTTTGTTTTATGTTTAAACATGGGTAACGCTGTCCTCTGGGCCAACGCAGAGCGTTGTCTTAGCCACTAACGCGATCTTTACATGAATCAGTAGCGTTACAACGCAGCTTTCATAGTTCCTGGGAGGCGTTACCTTGCAGAAATAGGTTTTGTCTAGGTCACTTTCTTTCTTCCATATTACCTGTCCCTGAGCTGATGAGGAGACATTATTTGCCTAGTAACAAACCCTAACCATGACCTGTGAAATTATACGTATGCTGGAACCCTGTGGAAATTGGATCTTTGACATAACAGTGAAACATGACATGGCAGTATATACCCCAATATGACAGTATCCATTGTTGTTACCACAATCTCCCCTTGATGTATTTGTCAGTGACTGATGTAACAACGCCCCAGATAGTGATAGTGATTCATATGTATCTAGATGATAGTGATGACAAAAATGTTCCTGTCACTATTGATGATAGTAATTGCTTTAATGAGACAGTGATTTATGATAGTTCCCTATGTCAGTTGTAACAATACCTTGATTGAGATCTACATGTATGGTAGTTACCTTTGTTGACATGGAAGTGATCTGTATGACAAATGACCTTGTTGACGATTGATTTGCCTGTGACAGTGACAATACACTAAATGTGGCAGGAACTCACTTTGGGATTTGTTTTGAACTGACACTGTTGGCCCTATGGAGGGTGATGTGTTTGATGATGATGCCTCATGATTATTGTACTTTGTATCTTAGCTGAACAATTGATGATTATCTAATAGAAGAAGAATTTGGATGTGGGTTTCCTTGTGGTGTTTTGCCTTTAAGTTCCTGACCAAAATACTGGTGTCCCGTTTGTTCATGCTTTTCTTCTGTTGTTCCTTTACGTTCTGCTGTGCATTATTGATATTATTGTTCTTTCTACATAATTGCTGATAATGCTAAGATGTTATGGTAATATAATATGTAACTGATGAAGAAATTTGTAAGTGCAATTATATAAAGCAAAGAACAATCAACATAATATGTAAATGATGAAGAAATTTGTAGATGCAATTATCTAAAAGCAAAGAACAATCAAGCCCTAAGAACGTTAACAAGTTGCAATTGCATTTGTGGACCATTAACAGGGTTCCTTTGTTTTTTCTTCAGCTATTATTACACTGGGTTTCCTCCAACTGTTCTACAGCACTTAGCCAATTGGTGGCCAAATCTATTCATTAACAAGCTGAACTCATTGGCATTCTTGGGGCAGATTTATCAGAGATCCGTAGCTGAGTTTGTCAGTATTTTTCTGCCTGTCTGATGTGGCTGAATTGCATTACCCAGCTGTTATTAAGAAGGGCATCAAGCTTCATTTTCCAGCTCAAAATTAGATCAGAACTCAATTGGAGCGAGTTCCAGGTTCCACCGTGTTATTATCCAAGTTGTAACTTCATCATATATTTAATGAAAAGGCTGAATATTATTGGACTTGCATTGTATGAATCTGGGCTGATATTTAATAAAGGAAAATGATCTTATATGCTGCTGTCCTAATAGGAAAATGGTGGTGCTGATCTTCAGTTATTTTCTATCATTTATTATTGCTTTGGACGCTCATTTGGGAAGTATTTAGCATTGTATCTCTGTTGGGAATGGAAAAGTCTTAAAAGAACACCTACAGCAGTATGCCCATGATGTGTTTAACAAAATCTTCTCTGAAAATGCTCATTAAAACTCAGAAATTTAGAGGTCATTTTGGGATATTTTAAAGGGAATATTACAATGGTTTACATGTGATGAAATATTAGGTTTCTATTTTTGTTCCTTGTCTAAATGCAAATGTTCATTGGAAATTCTTGGGTAATTTGTTGCATTTTAAATCTATTATTCTTGAACCCTAGAAAACCCCTAGTGAGCCTTTTCTTATGAACTTTTCTCATAAAAGATGGCTATGTTTAGAAAGTGAAAATTATGGTCACTCTCCCCACTCCATGAAGTGAGACGTCACTAGGATCCCTTTTGATGATAAAACTTTTGAAAAGCTTCTCTCTCTCTTTTATCGTTTTCTCTGTTTCCTTGTCTAATTTGGCCCCACAAGCCGCTAGGCATACCAAGGGCCAAATTCACCACGCATTTCTCAAGGTAACGTTGGAGCTAATTTGGCATTATTTCATACCTTGTTTGACCTCATCAACTCAAAAACTTAGATTTTACCTTCATGAAAATTTTGCTATTAGGTGATGTCAGTCAACCCTAGGCAATTTAGGCCTTCTGAAACCTTAGTTTGGCAAGAAGCGTCTCTGGTTAGGCTGTCAAGGTTTATCATTCCATATTGTTGATCATATCCTTCAAGAAAACCTTTTCCTTGTGCTGTGTGCCTCAATGCATTATTACTAAATCACATCTTTAAACCTTCGACTTCAGGTTTTATTTGCTAAGCTTCTTCATTGGTATGTTGTTCCTTTACATAAAGAGTTGTGGCCTAATCCAAGTGAGAAGTGTTGAGACTTTTTGAGGTAGTACTCAGTGTGCTTCAGCTCGAAATTTTGTGAGGCCAAGATACACATCACCTCCAAAACCTTAAAACGTTTGGAGAAATTTCCATCTAGTGTGAGGTATTAAAATAATTAATTTTTTTAATGAGGACCCTAAGTCTAACTTAGGAATTAGAAAAATTAGAATTCAAGTAATTAAACACATGGATGAACAACGAAGTGATGCAGACTAAGAAGTTTTTTAATCCAAGCCGTCGATAAGAGATTATATCACAAACCACCCATAGTCTCAATCAGCATAAGAGAAAGGTCAGTCGTTGCGTAAATTTCTTGAAGACAATTATGCTGATGCAACTTTACTTATCCACAATGTCACCAACAATCATACAACAAGAAAGTAAAGTGTTGATAGAACATACCAATAGATCGATGAAGACAAGCCGTAAAATATACAAAAGAAAGTATGCGTCAACAGATGCTTCAACCAACAAAGTCTCAATATGGTTGTACCCAACCGTATGCTCACATGTACCTCTTGTGCTTTCACCTTCATCAAAAATCAGTATAATTCAACAAAAGAATTCTATATCCAAATTTTGTGATCATCCGTATTTACGAAATCATCCGTGCTAATGAAGAACGTATTTACGCATCCATTTCTTTGATTCGTATTTACCATCATCTATATTTACACGCATCCGTATTTACGAATGAGGATGTGTGATGAGATGATTGAAATGTCCTCCAACGTTGACCGATGACATTCAATCACCGAGGGTGTGGACATATTTGGTTGTGTAAAACTCAAGGCTAATTTCGCACATATTTTGAAAGTATTCAAAATAACCATAAAATAAATGTTCGGCTTATTGGATCAAGATGATCTTTTAGATTGATCTTGCACCTCTTTCGGAAGAGGAACCCAATAAAAAAAATATTGGTGTCTTCATCTCACATCACAACATGGAGTTTGAAATTTAGTTGGTCTAATTTTAACACTCCCTCTCAACTAGGGAGAACTCCATCTAATTGCAATCAAATATCGTGCGCCACTGTAACTTGCTGGCCGGGCCTCTTTATTCTGGGCATATTTGGCGGGCCACCATGGAAGAATCATTCCCTACCGATGATTCAAATCGAGAGGTCCGAACCTCTATAGGACCTATAAAGAGTCCTATACCAACCTGACAGCTTCGCTTGATTCCACCGTAAGTCGTAGGAGGTCCGAACCGACTTGGAACAAGAGAGTCATATATACTAAATTCGGCTAGTCTCATTGACTCGAAGTCACCGGAGGTCCGAAACCTCACTTGGACTCGAAGAAAGTCATACATACCAACTCGAAGTTAGTCTCGACCGACCGAAGCCGCTGAGTGTCCGAACCTCACCCTGACCCGAAAGAGCTTGCCACTAATCTCAAGTTGGTTTATCCGACCCGAAGCGTAGGAGGTCCGAAACTCTCACTTGGACTCAAGAGAGTCACATATACTAAATTGACAGTCCGACCCACTTGCCGCTGAGGTCCGAAACCTCACATGGACCCGTTAAAGAGTCACATACCAACCCGAAGTTGGTTTATTTGACCAAGTCGTAGGATGTCCGAAACCCGATTGTGACTCGACTGCGATCGTGTTGCTGGGACACGTGTCATCCTAGACAGAGAGTACGACAACTTTGCCGCGTCCACCGTGCCCTTGCTAGCCAGTAGTCAGCTTTTCCCCACCTCATGGGCCAAATGAGAGGTACTTCCCATGAGTCCGGAACTCAAATGGGTAGGATGTATACTTGTGGCATAGATCATGAGAGGCGAACCAACTCATCATCATAACCAAAGGAAGCACACTGTCATGTTCATGTTTGGCCTCAGGAAAGCTGCTTATAGCTCCGTTGCAGGAAGCTATCCCTAAAACCCCCATAGCCCTCATGAGCTCATCGTCCAACAAAACCACTGCACAGGGGCTTGGCCCCACGATACCAAGATTCTCTGTTTTAAGGTTAGGAACACATCTTCCCCAAGGGCCAGGAGAAGACCGCGACCGCCTACCGCTCCTATATGATCGAGCCTTTACGATGCCTCGTTGTACCATATCTCGATAAAGTGGTACCGATCACGATGCTTGGATCGTTCGTGGAACACGAGACCCCATGGACAAACGATCCCCCTAGTTATCACAAAGGAGCAACGGTGGCATCTTACGTTTTAACAACTCATCGAAGAGCTTTAACCAAGGATTTCCACAACGGGCCACACATAAATGTACCTGCTGGCCACGCGGTTTCGGCGGCTACCGACTTCGCCCCCGGCTCAAGCATCGGAGGCAGTAAGCAGATCCAGACAAAGTTTTTGCATCCACCACACCCGCCACTAATCGGCACCGTAATATCCATGAGTGTCATACTCCTGCCAGCAGTATTCCACCTCATGGTCTATCGTGCTCGCATATCTTCAAAAGTTTCTTGGCACCAACTCAGAATGTTATGACCAACCATGTGTTGACCCGTTGTTCATCACACAACATACGTCCCAGACGGTGTTCACCAAGAACATCGTGCTCCCACGAGTTGAAGACATTTGCTTAGATTCGCTAGCACCCGGTTCAAAGAACGCCCTACTCAATTTCAAAGTTGAGCTCCATTGGAGAAGCCTAGCGACGACTTACACCATCATACCAAATCTTTCTAAGTTTGGCGGCCCATTTTCTCGAGAAAGGAAAATCTCGCCAGTGTCTCCGCCGCACCTGGTGCCTAGGAATAGTGCATCACCCAGTCCTTCATCTTGAACATGCGAGCGCAGCCCCTTCTCGTACCCATCGATGAATGAGAGGGACACACCGTCAGAAAAGGTCGTCCACACACAACACACCAAAATGAGAGGCTTCTCTCTATCAATTCCCACAAAGGCTCCGTATCAACGTTATTACCATGAAGCTATTTGCTCAGTAGCCATTCATCCTCTCGTACCAAGCCTCCGGGTGCTTGCTTCAACCTATAGAGGGATTTCTTCAACTCGCAAACATGGTGCCCCAAACTCGACTTAAATCTCAGTTGCTCCACATACACCTCTTCCTTTATCGCACCATGCGTAAATGTGTCCCCATATCCATCCGATGAGACCATCCTTGCGTAGCAATAAGGGCTGGTGACAGATTGATGGTGGTATATAGGGGTCAAAGGTGCAAATATATCATCATAGTCTATGCCCTCTTTTGAGAGAAGCCACGGCAACGAATCTTGCCTTGAACTTTTCAAAGACTTCCATCGCATCCATGCTGATCTTAGTAGAGTCATTTCGAGGTGACAATTGTTTCTTTGTCTCTCCGCTCCTGGAACCACATCCCGTACATCATTCTTCATTATGGACTCACACTCTCTTCGGTGGCATAACATCCTTCCGTACTTGATTCTACTACCTACTCAAAAGATCCAGTGCCCATTTGTACAATAGTACTCATGGTCGCTAGATACCCTTGGTACCTACTTAGCTTCTTGCTTTCACGCCAACGTCCTCTTGGGGCCATATGTCCCTCGACATCCTCGAGAGTGTCCCCCGAGCCACCATGATGGTTCTTCCCTATTGAAGGAGGTGGATCAATCGGGTCTATTGGTCCTTCAAAAGATCGGGCATCGTCTCATCCTTCGCTTTTCTTGATTTCTGTGCTCGTTCATGATCTTCCTCGTATCCGGAAGATTGACTACTTCGTGGAAACATCTTTTGCCAAAGCTAACATCGTGGCACATTCTCCACTTCCCTTCGACCATGCACATACTTTATAGGCCTTCGAAGTTTTGGTCGCAGCTCAAGGCATATTGTGTCTCCTCTTGATGCTAGCCCTTCACAAAAGTTCTTGAACTCGTTTGTCTCATATAATAAGATCATCCTCCCAAGGATGCCGTGCTAGTTACCGTATGTACTGTATCGTACTAATTGCAAGCATATTAGGATGTCTTTGCGGGACACTTCGAGGGGAAAGGTCCCCTATTCTTTCTTCCCCGCACAACTCGACATACACCTTCGATGATTATTTGAGAACTCAGCATCTCGTCGACCACCTTCTTGCTTGTGGAAGGGCTTGTAGTGAAGTTGTTCAAACCTCCCATAATATAGTTTAGTTTTGCTTTGGATAGTATCATATGTCACCGCTTCCGTTGACTTCTCCAACTGTAGAGTGTACCAACTCTAAACCCAATCGTGATACTTTCCTTGAAACTCTTTCTTCCACATGCGCACCTTCCATCAATGAATGCCACATTGAAACCTTTGTCTTCCATGGTCAAACAAACACAAGGTTCTTCTTCAAATCGTGTACATATAGTACATATTGCAAAAAGGAGGATTTGACCTGAGACAAGTGGAGGGTCACAAAATGCCTTCGTCCTTTCATTTATATGTGGCAATATTCCAAGGGATAATTTGTAGATTAGTATCCTTAGTCAACCATATCAATAAGTGCTTCCTTGAACCCAATGATGTGCCTTGAGGCACCACTATCTATCAACCAGACATCCATAGTGTTGCGGAGATGCAAATAGAGAGGGCAAGACATAAGAATGAATTCATTTCTTTTATCATAAAAACATTTGATTCCCTTACACTGGAATTTCTCGACCTTTTGAAGGGTTGCCCACCCAGCTTAGGAGCCTTCCTTTTCTTGACCTTCTTGAAAGGGCATTCTCTAGCATAGTGACCCAGCTCACAGATGTGGTAGGCAACTACACTTATGAATTGAGTCCTCGATCACCACTCTCTTTGCTTTGATTTCCCCTCTTCCGTACTTTGATTTGGCGTAAGAAGCCACAGTGATGGAGGCTCGTACTCATCAGCACATAGTCCATGACATCTTGGTTCTCCAAATTAAGATCCAATGTCATCTTCCAAGCTACGTGAAGTCATCCTTCCCAAATAATTCTTTCATCACCTTTAAGGCCATTGTAGTTTGAGGAACCCATTCTCTTCTTTCATGATTGCTACAAACTAGGCTTTGTTCTACCTCACCGATACCATGTAAATTTTTGAAGATGTTCTATGCTTGATGCAACTTTATCAGTCCCTAAATGCTACCGTTAATCATACAAACAAGAAAGGTATGTCGATAGAACATACCAAAAGAGATCGACAGAAGACAAGCGTAAAATATATGTGTTGGCGTTACAACGACTAATAGGATGCTTCAACCAAAGAAAGTGTCAACATACCAATTCAAACTGTATAAGTCACACACACAACCCTTAAATACAATCATCAAAAATCAACATAATTCAACAAAAGAATCCCACATCCGTATTTTTGTGATCATCCGTATTTACGACATCCATTTTCGGCATCATCTATATTTACGACATCTGCATTTACGACTATGAGGATGTGTGATGAGATGATTGAAATGTCCTCCAACGTTGACTCTATTTATATCAATCAACGAGGGTGTGTGTGACATATCTATTGGGGTGAACCTTAAGGCCAACTCGTACATATTTTGAAAGTATTTAAAATAAATTCAAAATAAATGTTCTTACTCTGATCAAGATGATCTTTAGATTGATCTTGGCAATTTCTTCGAAAGAGGAACCCAATAAAAATATCAGTACCTTCATCTCTACATCAATAACATGGAGTTTGAATCAGCTGTCCAATTTTAACAATGGAGACACACACACACACGCAGTCTAAGAGATCAAATTCTTCCGACGGAGCAAAGGTTTTACCAAGACCGATCCGATCGACTCTGCAGTTGCAGTTAGGCATCGGTGATTGGTCAGAGGGCCGTAAGAGCACAGCAAGTAAGGGCGGGCAACAAAGACGCAATGGGAGGAAAGGCAACTACCGCAGGGAGCCGTGCGGCCCCTCAAGAGGGTGATGTAGGCCCACGCAGTGGCCTGCGGCAGGCCCGCGCGCAGGCAATGCGCGACATCTCCAAGGGGAAAAGTCCCGAATTTTGTTGGGAGGAGGGGTTTTAAGCCAGGGGCTAAAACCGAGATCCAGGAGAGGCAGATTCACGTAGAGCTAGGCATACAACAGCCCAACCACGCAGGCCATAAGTTGCCGCGCAAAGCCACTGGGTTACACCAGCTTGATCATCCACTAACTTAGACTTCAGAGTGAGGTATATCTTCATATTTTCTTCTCGATTGGTGAGGTTTTCTTCTCGTTGGGTTTGCCGAGTTTATGGCACATGTTATGGCTCATTTGTATTTACCTTTGAAATATTTTTTCAAAGCACAAAAAAGCATATACGAGAGAATGTAAAATTTTGTGTGTCATAGAAAAATTTTGATTTATATATTTTTCATACATTAACATTACGTGATGAGATGTGAAGGTGGGCCTAGGTTTCTGCTCATTCATGTGCAGCATAGTTCAATAGCCGGTACCGTACGTGCGTTATCTAAAACATTGCACACCGAACATGGTCGCAGTCGGCTCATTCGCAAGCTCGTGAGGGACCAGCAGCAAGTAAATACCGTATAAGCTCAGAGGGTTACACCGTGGACAAACAAACTAATTTCCCAAAGGCGTAGGAAGTGCGCATTTCCCTAAACACTTAAGAGTTTTGGAGGAGGCGAAAAGGGAAAAAAATAAAGATGGTTTCGGATTAAAGCGCAATAATTGGAGCGAGATATGTACGACGGAAGATTAAATCGCAAACCGCTAATTGCAAGTTTCGAAAGGACAGGGCGCGAAGTAAGTGAGCAAAGCTGTGCGTACGTGCGATGCCGTGGGACCCGTATCGCATAGCGCACATCCCGTTTTAAAAGATAACCGTTAAGGAAAAGCATAGCCGGGCCGAAACGCAAAGTGCGACGTGGCAAGATGACGTGGCCCTAGCCCGCATACCGCATGTTGCAAGTTTTAAAAGTTAAGGGCAAAGGGTAAGTGTTATAATCGTCGAAGTGTGACGGTGCGATATGGTGGGACCCGATCACATAGCGCACATCACAAGTTTTAAAAGATAAAACGCGAAGGAGAAGTTAAAGACGATGAAATGCGATGCGATATTGGCATGGATGCGATGTGGTTCCAAGACAAATCCAAAGGATTTCAAGTCCCATTATGCGGTTATGCGCCATTTTATGAAGAAATAGGTAGAATGCGAAGGGTAAGAAAAATCGTGTAAGTGACCCGAAGGCGTATCAAAGGAGAAGAGTAAGTAGCCCAAGAAAGGTGATATGATTGACAACGTCAGCTATTAAAAAAGTACAGCAATAGGCCGGTGCGAAGAGCGTATAGCGCCCCATTGGGAGCATGACAAACCGGGTCAAGACGCATCAACAACACCGTATCCAACAAAACGAACAATATTTCAGCTTTAATTTGTTTTCTCAAGTATGATTGCACAAGTAACCCGACATGGCTTAGGTAGTCGAATAATTTCAAGAAGTTCAGGACACGAACCTTTGGGATGTATTTAAGTAGACAGAAATAAAGAAAAGGGGTTCAGTTTCGGACCCTCGGAGAATTGTTAACGGGTAATGAATTTTCTTCGAGAAAAAGAAATGAAAGAAGATCAAGTTTCTCGTAACTGCTGATGTTGATATGTCTTTCCTGCTTTCGTCCGTGTTTATTCCCCCTTGAATGAAGCAAGTAATGTAGTGGTACCGATTCTAATTACATATGTGAGGAGTTAACAAACCATAATTTGCGCTCCTTCACCTCATCTCTTCTTTCTTCACAAAATCCCCATCAAATTTTAAAGAATAGATTCCTGCTCGTAACATATTACATTTGTCTTTCTTTGTCCGCTAACTTCCTCGCAGACTTAAAAGTGATAGATTTTGTTTCTCAAAGATATCACTTCAAGTTTCTCGATAAACTCTTCTTCTTTTTCATTTCATTCGTGAGCATTGGCTAGCCTTTTATAGCATTGAGAGTAAGCTTCTGTGATCCATAATATTTTAATTATAAATTCAATGAACACATAAGCGAAATTTTGGAACGACGTGCTTCAAACTACCAATTGTAGTTCATTATCTTCGATGATGAAATCTGCGCTTGCGCTCAAACGCCGTCCAAAAAAATCTTCCGACTTTAAGATTTATAATTAAAAAAGTTTATGGCATTGCAAGGCTTTTATTATATCACATTATTGAGTGTCTTAAATAATTAGATTTCAAAGGTATTAAGCAAAGGCCATTTGATATTATGTACTTGTGACACACATTTACAAAATGTCTTAAGCACCGATTCTCATTGCTGTGTTGAAGGGATTGTTTTTTGAGACACAAATATTTTCTCGGTGCCGCTGTCGTAGCGAGACCAAGTTTACCTTTCCTTGGTTTTTCACATTATTTCCTCCGGTCGTTCGTTGAGGAGGAAATATTTGGTCGTGTTTAGCCTCGGTGTTCGGCTTTCAAAAGGCCTCACACCAGGTCGTACACTCTCACACTTTCGTAGTCTTTGCTTCGCTGCATCCGCAAAGACTGCTTTCTAAAAAGGCTCGCAATCCGAAACTCCTTCAATAACGACCCGTGCCTTCGTCCTCGCTTCCCGGCAGTAACTCTCATAACCCTTTGTCTTTAAGATATTCCCAAGGAACTCCTTTTCTTGGAACAAGACACTCTTCCACACCCACTATTTTTAGAACCTCAATTAGAAGAACATTTTCGAGTCCTGCTTTTTTACCTTCACTCGAGCTCAACCAAATATAGCTACTAGTACCTCTCGCTTATCGCCATCAAACTTACTCCCTACCAATTTTGCCCCCACCTTCATCCATACTTTCGTTGTGAGTGTTGGAAATGTTGTCATCGATGGCAAAGGAGATGGCAAAGGAGGACCACCCGAGGCAAGAACACAGCAAAGAGTGAAGACAGCAGCAAGATGTAGAGAGGGCTTAGCAACAGAGACAGGCTATTTAAATACAGAAAAGAAGCAGCCTTGTGCGCAGGCGCAGAGAGGTAGCAAGAGGCGTAAAAGGAGAAGTAAGAAGTAGCACCCTACCAAGGAGCAGATGAAACAAAGAGAGAAGAAGAAAGAGAGACCGAAAGGGATATTGTAGCCCGTGAATGAAATTTAATGGTTATGTCGCGCAGGTATTAGACATCAAAGCAATGGAGAAAGTGGAGAGGATTTTATTGGAGCAACATCGGTTCTATGGTTGTAGAAAGGAAGAGGCAGAGATGGGGGACTGGTTAGATACACCCAAGGCCAAGATAGGTTGTCGGGGTACCAGCTAGGCCAAACAACAGAACGGAAGCAACAGGCAAAGACAGAGACAGACAAAGAAGGCAAGAGACAAAAGCGCGCGCAGGCGCAGGCCTATACGTAGCAACCAAGGCAGCATACAGGTAGAGCCGTTATCACATAGAGAGGCAGAGGCAGCGAAGGTACAAAACAGAGGCGTTAGAGCACAACTCTTATTCCAGAAATCGCCACCCCACCTCCGGAAGATACACTAAAGGTTGAGCAATAACGTAATGCATATATATATATATATATAGACAAACCTTATTCCCGGAATCGTATACCCACGGGCAAAGTATTGTGCTTATATTCAAAGGACCAAAACATATATATATATATATATATAGCCATATGCAAAGGCGAGATTCAAAGAAACATAGTAATATAAAGTGGGACCCTTTCCCACCCAACATCGCAACATCGCGCCATCGCACCATCGCACCATCGCAACATCGCGAAATCACAATATCACACCATCGCAATATCGCACAACGCAAATGTTACATCGCGCGATTTTTTTCGTATCCGCCGATCGTCGTTGCGTACGTGTTGTCCGGGCCATCGGCGTTCCGACTCTTTCATATATATTAGAGGTTGTGATTCGATTTATTGATTGTAATATGAAGACCAAAGGCCGCGTATAAGCATTGCTTATATAAAATGATCGTCGTTAGATATATAAAACATAGTTGCGGTTGTATTAAAATACACGCATGGGCCGTGAACCCACGTTCGGCCATCGGGGAGGAGATTATTAATATAATAACCACCCGTGATATATGTCCGTTTCGCTCGCGAATGTTCCACATCAACAAGACACTCGTGCAGAAGGAAAAGCGTTGGAATATGGCCCGCAATTACAACAATATATTCATCGATATATAAAGCGCCGATATAAAAATGAAAACAATATTGTTGTAGTTACGCAGCACCATAAACAGTAAAGGCATACAAGAGAAGAGAAAGGGACAAAGACATGCTCGCAGAAAAGACAAATGCGCAGTTAGAAGCCAAGAGACAAAATGAGTGAGCCGGAGTTCTATTTGTAATTTGAATGTAAATGCCTTATTTAAATTTATATTGTTGTGATGCATTGGCAAGTCTCCGGAAGAGAGAAAATATCCCACTGTAATATTAAAATAAGCACCTACTGTTATATTTTCTGAATGAGCGGATAAAAGAGATGAGAAGGCAGAAGGGAAAGAGACATGGTTGTCCATTTCGAATTCCCAGTGGAATACAAACAGCCATGAAGCTGTTTTTGTATAAAACAGGGTAATATTCAAAGGGAGAGAGTTGATGAAAAAAGGAGTGAGAGAAGAAGAGAGTGTGCAGCAGAATTAAAGAGAGTTGAAGAGAATAAGCAAGCTGCAAGAATAATTTGAATAAGGAGGAGCTGAGCAAAGAAGAAGAAGGGGCTGAGCAGAGATTATGCAGGTCTGATATAAGAGTTGATGAACAGCAGAGAAGAAGATACAGAACAGAGCTGATATCCAAGGTAAATCAGCAAGTGTTTTTCTTTTGAAAGAGTAAGGAAGTTGGAGCTTCCCTATCAAGTTGTAGCTTGATAGATGTCAGTTGTAGCTGACTGAGGTAGGAGCCTCCTGTAGGTTGGTGCCTGAAGAAAATAGATGGGAGTTGGAGCCCGGTGTTGTAGCTTGCGTGCACTGAGGCTGGAGCCTCCCCGTAGGCTGGTTCCTCGTAAAATCACAGTAGAGAGGAGTTGAGCTAGTTTCCTTTGCATCTCAACAATAATAAGATGTGGTTTTCTCCCTTTATGGGTTTCCACGTACATCTGGTGTCTATGTGCATGATGTCTATGTGTTGATATGATATATCTATTCTGCTAATACTTGCTGCTAACATATTAAGACTGCTGGTACATTATCTAATCTGCTTATTAATTTCTACTCATAAATAAAGATTTCTCACACATTATGTTCATCATGAAATGAAGGTGTTAATAAAGTAAAATAAGTTTTAAAGGAAAAGTTTTAAAAGTCCATGAATGTGTTAAACTGATTCACCCCCCCCCCCCTCTTAGTTTAACTAAGAGTTCAACAATTGGAATCGGAGTCAAGTTCCTTTGGTGTAAGCTTAATAGCTTGAAGGAGATCTGGTTAAGTCATGGACTATCAAAATGTACCTATATTAAATACAACAAACTTTCCTAAATGGAGAGATAAAGTTAAAACAGGATTATTGGCTTATGAACCTGAAGTATGGAAGCTTGTATGTGATGGTTACTACACAGACTCCCCCACGGTGAAAGAACAAGAGAGGAATTCCAAGGCAAAATGTGTGATATATGACAGTCTTCATAACAAGGACCTTGAGTTGATAATGGATTTAACCTCTGCAAAAGAAATATGGGACAGATTGCATTTCATGCATGAAATAGACACAGAGGACTGCATTGTCAAGAAGGAGAAGAGAATTAAGAAGAAGAACACTTCAGGTCAAAAGGAAAATATTCAATCAAATGAGGTACCTGCTAGTGAAAATGGTAGTAAGAACCATGAAGAAATTTCAACTGAAGAAAAGGCCAAACTAGACACAGCCTTGACTGAAATAGAAAGACTAAAGAATGAAAATAAAGACCTTAAGACATTGGTGCAAATATGTGATGAGACAGAATTTGAAGATAGGAAATAAATTATTGGCCTAAAGACACATCTTGAAGAGACAAAGAAAGTAGAAGACACTCTGCTGCAACAAATGAGAGAGAAAGGTCAGGAACGTGAAAGATTGGAAGAAGAAGTAGTGAGCCTGAGAAAGAAATTAGAAAAGGCCCAAAGAGATTTATTAATGAATACTCCTCAAATGAAAAGCTCTGGACAGTTGGACCAGATTCTAAAGGCTCAAAGATCACCTCTCATAAAGGCTGGGATAGGATATGAAGGTGAAACCAGTAAGTCCAAGGTTGAAGATAACAAGAAAATCATTTTTGTAAAAGTTGTAAAGAACAGTGAAACAACTCAGCAAGTTCCTACAAAAGCAGAAACCGACAGGAACATGAGTTGCAGAGGAACAAATAGAATCAAGCAGCAACATGAAAAGACAGAGAATGAGAGGATGAAACAGTCAGTTGGAAAGGGCTCTCACACTCTTGAATATGATTTGAATAGATTTGGAAGATGTCAAAGGAGGTTCTTCCCTCCTATGAAAAATAGCACATGTTTATCTTGTCATAAACCGGGACATAATGCACCATATTGTAAGACAAAGCCAATCCAGTCCAACTAGCAAAGGATGCAGCAAAAGAGAAGAACCCCTCAAGAAAGCAAAGGGAAAAGACAATCTTCCATCAGGTACACAAATCATTTCCATGGCTATTGTTATCCATGCAATAATTTTGGACATAAATCTGTTGAATGTAAAATTTATTCAAGAAGGGGAAAAAAGCATTATACATCAACTCAAATGCACATTGGTCAAATAAGATGTTATGTATGCCTCAAACTTGGTCACAAAGCAAAATATTGTAATCTGCCATATACATTAAAGAACTCTAGACATATGATGGAATCAAAACAGATCAATCAAAACTATGAATAAAAAGGAAGAGCAGTCATTATGAAGAACCCCAATAAAGTATGGAAAGAAAAGAGAAAAGGGGAGCCTATTATCTCCATAACATAATGAATCTAGCATAGTCTCAGGGGGAGCTCCTCTAGGAAACAAAGCAAATATCTAACCAGTTAAAAATATGAAGCAACATCCCAGGGGGAGAGCAGGTCATATATAGACCCCATGGAAGTAGTCTAAGAAGAGCTCCATGTAATGAGAACAACTATGAGATCAGGAAGAAAAAGGAATTAGAGACAGAGCAGTGGAGTTGAAAAGGCCTGAAGGAGTGTAATACAGAGGTTTATTCATGAATTAGGGGTGTAATACAGTTTGCAGATGAATTATTGAGCAATTATTGAGCATAGACTTTGATTGAAGACTAAAACCCTGTGGTAAAGACTTAATATGCTTGGGGATGAGTTGGAGCAGCGCTTAAATGGCATAAGAGGACTGCAGAGAGAGCCCGAGAGCTGGAGAGTGGCAAAGGACCTCTTCAGTAACAGAATAGGAGAATGTTGGCCAGCGAGCTGAATATCTGGCCGATTATGAATTGTAAGAATTTTGAATAAGTTCCATGTATAGCTTTATGTCTTCTTGGTCGTATTATATGAGGAAATTATCTCAGTGAAGCTGTCCATTTGTCGTCTAAACCCTGTGTGAGGAATACCTTGCGTATTGTGAATTTTCTGATTATTCCCTGCAATTATGTATAGTACGAATCTCTGTATATGAGACATTGAATTAATATTATTGTGTAATGGTCGAATTAACTCCGTGTGAACACATGAGCTCTTGAGGAGTGGTTGTGTGCACTCTGCATAAGGATAGATAGAACCGAGGAAGTGGCGGAACTCTGAGTCAAAGTATAAAAGAACCCTTTAATGTATAATGGGAAGAATCCGAGGTTAAAGGAGGAGAATAGAATTCGGAGTAAAAGTGTCGGACCGGAACCTGGAGCGTAGGATGAAGTGGAACCGCAACCAGATGAACAATGAACGCGGATTGCCGAAAACCACCCTGCCATTTCGCACCGCTTTTCTGGAGCAGGTGGTATTTTATGAATTGGAGCGATTCCATACAGGAATCGACACGTGGCAAGGGACCCATTTCAAAACCACCCTTTAAAGTGCGCCTTCATGCATTATATATCGTACCAGGACACGGAGCGAAATGGACAGGAGTCGTCGATCTGATGGGCCGACATCTGACAGTGATCGCTCGCAGGACCTGCACGAAGTTTAAAGGAAAAGCCCAGGGGTTAACAAAGATACATTGCACGTGTTTGATTGGTCCTTGATTGTATTGTGGGCCCGGGGCGGAGTCATATACAATGAATTTGGTTTATATTGTTTATTAAAGTCTGACGGGTTATTAATATACGGTGGAAGACTAAGGTTTCTAGTTAATAAAAGATTGTCGATTATCTAATAATATATGAGTGGATATATTATATATAATGACTGTATATGTGAACGGGGCCTAATACATGTACATGTAATGGACTGTCGGATTATAACTGAAGAATTGAGATATTAAAAATGACCAGACTTGTTTTTATTAAGTTTGCCAGCGTGGAATAAAGAGAACATGCGAGAGTGCCCGAATTGGAAAAATGACTGGACAATGAAATTTTGGGATGCATTTAAACACAGTTAAGTGAAATATTGGAATTTACTGGGATAGTGAACAGATGAATAAAAACATAGGTGAACCAAGATATATAGAACAGTTGAATTGTATGTAAAGCAGCAATGGTTCTAGAGCAGTCCTAGAAAAGAAAATGCTATGACTTCCTTTGAACATCATGACAGAAAAAGCAAAAGATTAATGAGACCAAGATCAGATTCAGTATATTGATGATTGTTGTTGAAAACAGTGGAGAGCTCAATAATAGATGTCTTAATTATGGGTAAATGTGCAAGCTGAAGTGAAACCTCTGCATGGTTTACCAAGGTAATATCAATTGGTGTTTAGGTACAACCATACAAGCAGCATGCTTATCAACAGATTACCAAGCATTATCAGCGGAGCAGCAGTATGATACAGGTCCACAGGATCAAAGAACTATGGCAAAGGAACCTCAAGGCCCCTTTCTTAAGGTCAGTTACAAAACAGTATGAAGGTTGTTTGCTGGGTTTTCAATCAAAGATATTGAATATGCCTTTGTGTAAGTTCATCGTGATAGAACAGTCAAAGTATCTGAAGAATAAAGGACTAGCTTTTATTACCATCTAAAGCTCAATTTTTTTTTTAAATACTACTTCAGCACAAAGAATTTGCTGGTAATCAACCTTTAAAGAAAGATTGATTACTAACATACATACCTCCTGATGTCATAAATGAATTTCATGGTTGATAAGTGAGATTGACAAATACATTGAATGCAAGAAAGTGAACCACAACTATAACAGACATATTGGCTTCATCACAATTGAACAAATGTTGTACTGCAGATGAGTATTGCAGAAGAAGACATATTCCATCTACAATCTTCCTCAACAGAAATATACTAGCTCACTACATCAGACTGAGACAGAACTCTATACAAGTGAAAGGAGTCAATGCTTTGGGATTGTATCAACTTGTAGTGTACATTCAAGAGCAATAATCCTCAAAGAGTTCTCTCAACAAGTCTTGAACATCACTCTGGAGCAGCATGTTACAAAGTCAGCAAAAGAGGGCCTAAACATAACTCAGAGAGAGGAAATGAAAAGACAGAATCAACACTGAGAAATGTGCAACCCTTTGCCATTGATGTCAAAGGGAGAGGAAAAGCAGGTAATAGAAGAAAGAGTCTTCTAAAAGAAGCCAGGCAGAGAAAGACTTGGAGGAAGCATTGGATTATTAGTGGAGGTGTTGCCATCAATGCCAAAGGGGGAGACTGTTGGAAATGTTGTCATTGATGGCAAAGGAGCACAAAGGAGCAGCACCTGAACCAGCAATAAGGCAAAGGAGATGACAAAGGAGGAGCACTTGAAACATTAGCCAAGGAGCAGAGAAAGCATAAGAAGAGGTACCAGAAGCAGCAAAAAGAAGCAGGGAAACAAAGAGAAGCAGAGACAGGACCATTTGAAGAAGCAAGGAGCAGCATTAGACAAGAAGAAGAGATAGAAACAGAAAGATAGTAGCGACAGGAAAAGGAGACAACAAAGGAGATAGGCGAAGCGACAGGAGCAGCAGGACAGACAAAGGAAGCAACCACTACAATGGATGCAACAAAGAAGCAGAGGGCAGAGGCAGAGCCGTTATAAAATTCTGAGAATCGCCCAAGCCGGCAGATACATTCATATGTATAATTCCGAGAATCATTACCCGATGGGTGTTACATATAATACATAAACCTTATTCCGGGAATCGCACACTCCAACCGGCGTTATATATAACACAAATATTATTCCGGGAATCGCTTGACTCCAGCGGCAAAGTATACATATATAAGAATTGACGCAGCAGCAACTCTGTTTTAAATTATAAGAATTCCAGTGATTGATGCAAATCGGGCAGTGTCGAAGTTAGTGGAGTTGGGAAATTTTAACACATTGAAACAGTTTAAAAGACGCTACAGATCTCTTTGAGCGGAGTTGAATTAAATCAAAATTCAGTTTTGAAATGAATCGAGTCCGAAAAGTTCGCATCGGAGTTGTAGAATCGGGCGATAATCAAATGACATTCAACGCTGGCGATTTCCGATTTCCGATTGGAATCACATCGGGACTTTGAAGGGGCGAAGTCAAAGCTATAGTGTAATTTCTAGTTGGCGATTCCCAATTGGAATCGCATTGGAACTTTGGAGAGTTGAGAAGTGAGAACCGCGTTGCAATTTCCGATTGGCGATTTTCGATTGGAATCGCATCGGAACTTTGGAGGGTTGAAATTGAAGAGCGCATTGCAGTTGCGATTTCTGATTTATGATTGAATCGCAATCGGAGCACATTGGAGTTGCAATAGTTGAGTGATATCAATTTAGGCGATTGGCGATTTCCGATTGAATCGCAATCGGAGTCAAAGCGGAGCATCGGGACATGCAAATGGAATTTGCGATTGCGATTAATCGCAATCGGAAGAACTTAAAAGTGATTCAATCGCATTAGATTATTTGAACTTGTGGTTGCAATCAATCACAATCAGAGCAGGAACGATCAATCGCAATTGGAGGAGACTCATTACATCGAGAAGTGTGGCAAGTGGGCCCGAAAGGAGTTCTTATATGCTTAAATAATTTTTATTATATTACGCCGAGAATTGATTTAAGTCATTTCAAAAGGAAGTTTGTATGTATGCCGAGAGTTGAAATTACATTATATGTATATATGAAAGGGCGTTGTTATATATATAGATATAACATGGTTGCGGTGGTATTAAAGTATGCAGCGTGGTCTGTGGACCCACGGGCCTCGGCTCAAGGTGGAGGGCGATTATTAATATACAACGACTGTGATATATTTCCGTTCCGCTTGCGGAATGTTCCACATCAACAAGACACTCGTGGCATGAAAAGCGTTGGAATATGGCCCAAAATTACAGTCAGCAGATTCATTTATATATATAGCGCTGATATAAATGAAAAATGCAAGTATGGCAAACACAGTACATGCGAATAAACATAAATATAAAGGTATACAAGAGAAGATAGGTAGACAAAGACAAATTTAGGAAAAGACAAATATGAAATAAGCCAAGAGAAAAACGAGTGGGATGGAGTTCTCATTTGTAATTTGAATGTAAATGTTTTATTTAAATTTATATTACAGACGTATATTTTTGTCTCTGAAGAGAGAAAATATCCACTGTAAATATTAAAATAAGCACCTACTGTTATATTTTCTGAATGAGTGGATAAAAGAGATGAGAAGGCAGAAGGCAAAGAGACATGGCTGTCCATTTCGAATTCCCAGTGGAATACAAATAGCCATGAAGTTGTTTTTGTATAAAACAGGGTAATATCCAAAGGGAGAGAGTTGACGAAAAAAGGAGTGAGAGAAGAAGAGAGTGTGCAACATAATTAAAGAGAGTTGAAGAGAATAAGCAAGATGCAAGAAGAATGTGAATAAGGAGGAGCTGAGCAAAGAAGAAGAAGGGGCTAAGTAGAGATGATGCAGGTCTGATATAAGAGTTGATGAACAGCAGAGAAGAAGGTACAGAACAGAGCTGATATCCAAGGTAAATCAGCAAGTGCTTTTCTTTTGAAAGAGTAAGGAAGTTGGAGCTTCCCTATCAAGTTGTAGCTGACTGAGGTAGGAGCCTCCCATAGGTTGGTGCCTGCAGAAAATAGATGGGAGTTGGAGCTTCCTTGCAAGTTGTAGCTTGCAGAATTGAGGTTGGAGCCTCCTGTAGGTTGGTGCCTGCAGAAAATCAGTGGTGAGAGGGAGTTGGAGCTTGCCTTTAGATCACAACAATAATAAGATGTGGTTTTCTCCCTTTATGGGTTTCCACGTATATCTAGTGTCTATGTGCATGATGTCTATGTGTTGATATGATATATCTATTCTGCTAATACTTGTTGCTAACATATTAATACTGCTGGTACATTATCTAATCTGCTTATTAATTGCTGCTCATAAATAAATATTGCTCACACATTATGTTGATCATGAAATGAAGGTGTTAATAAAGTAAAATAAGTTTTAAAGGAAAAGTTTTAAAAGTCCATGAATGTGTTAAACTGATTCACCCCCCCCTCTCAGTTTAACTAAGAGTTCAACAATTGGTATCAGAGCTAGGTTACTTTGGTGTAAGCTTAATAGCTTGAAGGAGATCTGGTTAAGTCATGGACTATCATAATGTACCTGTATTAAATACAACAAACTTCCCTGAATGGAGAGATAAAGTTAAGACAAGATTATTGGCTTATGAACCTGAGGTATGGAAGCTTGTATGTGATGGTTACTGCACAGACTCCCCCACAGTGAAAGAACAACATAGGAATTCCAAGGCAAAATGTGTGATATTCAATAGTCTTCATAATAAGGATCTTGAATTAATAATGGATTTAACCTCTGCAAAAGAAATATGGGATAGATTTCACTTCATGCATGGAGTAGACACGAAGGACTGCACTAACAAGAAGGATAAGAAAATTAAGAAAAAGAGAAATTCATGTCAAAAAGAATATGTTCAATCAAATGAGGTAGCTGCTAGTGTGAATGGTAGTAAGAGCCATGAAGAAATTGCAGCTGAAGAAAAAGCCAAACTTGACACAACTCTGACTGAAATAGAAAAATTGAAGAATAAAAACAAAGACCTTAAGAGATTGGTACAAATATGTGATGAAAAATAATATGAAGATAGGAAAGAAATTATTGGCCTGAAGACACAGCTTGAAGAGGCAAAGAAAGTAGAAGACACTCTGCTGCAACAAATGAAAGAGAAAAATATGGAATGTGAGAGACTGGAAGAAGAAGCAGTGAGCATAAGAAAGAAATTAGAAAAGTCCCTAAGAGATTTATTAATGAATACTCCTCAAATGAAAAGCTCTGAACAGTTGGACCAGATTCTAAATGCACAAAGGTCACCTCTCATAAAGACTGGGATAGGATATGAAGGTGAAACTAGTAAGTCCAAGGTTGAAGATAACTAGAATGTCATTTTTGTGAAAGCTGTAAAAGACAGTGAAGCAGCTCAGCAAATTCCCACAGAAGAAGAAGCCTGCAAGAACAAGATTTGTAAGGAAACAAACAGAATCAAGCAGCAACATGAAAGAACAGAGAATGAGAAGATGAAACAATCAATTGCTGAAGGCTCATATGCTCCTAAGGATGTATTGAACAAATTCGGAAGATGTCAAAGGAGGTTCCTCCCTCCTATGAAAAATAGCACATATTTTTCCTGCCGCAAACAAGTACATAATGCAGCATATTGCAAGACAAAGCCAATTCAGTCCAATCAGCAAAGGATGTAGCAAAAGAGAAGAATCCCTCAAGCAAGAAAATGGAAAGAACAATTTTTCACGAGGTACACAAATCATTTCCATGGCTATTGTTATGCATGCAATAATTTTGGACATAAAATTGTTGATTGTAAAATGTATCCAAGAAGAGAAACAAAATATTATACATCAGCTCAAATGCACATTGGTCAAATAAGATGTTATGTATGCCTCAAGCTTGGCCACAAAGCAAAGGACTGTAAACTGCTATATATATTAAAGAACTCCAGACAGATGATGAAATCCAATCCAATCAAACAAAACTATGAATCGGAAAGGACTGCAAACATTATGATGAACCCCAATAAAGTATGGAAAAAAAAGAGAAAGGGGGAGCCTATTATTTCAATAACATAATGAATACATCCTAGTCTCAGGGGGAGCTGCTCTAGGAAATAAAGAAAATATCTAACCAGTTACAAATATGAAGCAACATCCCAGGGGGAGAGCAGTTCATATATAGACCCCATGAAAGTAGTCTAAGAAGAGCTCCATGTAATGAGAATAGCTATGAGATCAGGAAGAAAAAGGAATTAGAGATAGAGTAGTGGAGTTGAAAAGGCCTGAAGGAGTGTAATACAGAGGTTTATTCATGAATTAGGGGTGTAATACAGTTTGCAGTTGAATTATTGAGCAATTATTGAGCATAGACTTTGATTGAAGACTAAAACCCTGTGGTAAAGACTTAAAATGCTTGGGGATGAGTTGGAGCAGTGCTTAAATGGAAGAAGAGGGCTGGAGAGGGAGCCCAAGAGCTGCAAAGAGACAGAGAACCTCTTCAGTAATAGTATAGGAGGATAATGGCCATCGAGTTGAATATCTGGCCTGTTATGAAATTGTAAGAATTTTCTCTGAGATCTATCGCCTGTATATATATACATATATATGTTTATGAAGAATTGTGAATAAGTTCCATGTACAGTTTTATGTCTTCCTGGTCGAATCATATGAGGAAATTATCTCAGCGTAACTGTGCATTTGTTGTTTAGCTCTGTGTGGAGGGGACCTTTCGTAATTGTGCATTTGCCGAGTTAAATCATGTATAAATGTGTGTATGTCTTCTTGATGAAGGATAATGGATTTGGGTAATTGATGTTTGAATCCCATAGCCAAGGATATGGGCGGAGCGATAGAACTCTTTATACCCTATAATAGGAATCTCTATGCAGGAAGACGGAATTGAAATCATGTATATGATTGAGTTCTAGTGGTGCTCTGGGAATGAGTGAGAGTGCTTTGACTCTGTTGTAGTGTACTCTGTCCCTGTGTTAATGCACATACTCTAGAATGTTCGTGGTTATACGCTTCGGTGTGTATATCAAATATATAAATCATGTGTGAATATACTGTGGAATGGAAATGGTTGAATAGTGACATTGAACATATTGGAACCACGAGTTAATGTTGTACACAGAAGTGTCGGATCGGAACCTGGAGCATAGGAAGAAGTGGAACCACGACCAGATGAACAGTGAACGCGGATTGCCAAAAACCACCCTGCCATTTCGCACCGCTTCTCTGGAGCAGGTGGTATTTTCTGAATTGGAGTGATTCCATACAGGAATCGACACGTGGCAAGGGACCCATTTCAAAACCGCCCTTTAAAGTGCGCCTTCGCGCGTTATATATCATACCAGGACATGGAGCGAAATGGACAGGAGTCGTCGATCTGATGGGCCGAAATCTGACGGTGATCGCTCGCAGGACCCGCACGAAGTTTAAAGGAAGATCCCGGGGGTTAACAAAGATTATAACTGAAGAATTGAGATATTAAAAATGACCAGACTTGTTTTATTAAGTTTGCCAGCGTGGAATAAAGAGAACATGCGAGAGTGCCCAGATTGGGAAAATGACTGGACAATGAAATTTGGGATGCATTTACACACAGTTAAGTGAAATATTGGAATTTACTTGGATAGTGAACAGATGAATAGACACAGAGGTGAACCAAGATATATAGAACAGTTGAATTGTTTGTAAAGCAGCAATGGTTATAGAGCAGTCCTAGAAAATAAAATGCTATGGCTTCCTCTGAACATCATGATAGAAAAAGAAAAAGATTAATGAGACCAAGATCAGATTTAGTATATTGATGATTGTTGTTGAAAACAGTGGAGAGCTCAATAATATATGTCTTAATTATGGGTAAATGTGCAAGCTGAAGTGAAACCTCTGCATGGTTTACCAAAGTAATATCAATTGGTGTTTAGGTACAAGAAGCATGCTTATCAACAGATTACCAAGCATTATCAGTGAAGCAGTAGTATGATATAGGTCCACAAGATCAAAGAACTATGGCAAACAAACCTCAAGGCCCCTTTCTTAAGATTAGTTACAAAACAAAGCAGTATGAAGGTTGTTTGTCCAGGTTTTAATCAAACATCTTGAATATGCCTTTGTGAAAGTTCATCTGATAGAGCAGGTCAAAGTATACGAAGAATAAAGGACCTTCATGATTACCATCTAAGCTCAAAAGTTTTTTTTAAATACTACTTCAGCACAAAGAATTTGCTGGTAATCAACCTTTAAAGAGAGATTGATTATTGACATATATACCTTCTTATGTCATAAATGAATTGCATGGTTGATAAGTGAGATTGACAAATACATTGAATGCAAGAAAAGTGAACCACAACTATAACAGACATATTGGATTCATCACAATTGAAAAAATGTTGTATTGCAGAAGAAGACATATTCCATCTACAATATTCCTCAACATAAATATATTGTCTCACTACATTAGACAGAGACAGAAGTATATTTGAAGCCTTATCATCATTTTAGTTTTTAAATCAAATGATGCATCTCTGATTAGTTAAAGATAGTACAATGTGTTCTATGAAGTGTCATTATCCTCACTTTCAGCTCTATACAAGTGAAAGGAGTCAGTTCTTTGGGATTGTATCAACTTGTAGTGTACATTCAAGAGCAATAATCCTCAAAGTGTTCTCTCAACAAGTCTTGTACATCACTCTGGAGCAGCAAGTTACAAAGCCAGCAGAAGAGGGCCTAAACATAACTCAAAGAGAGGAAATGCAAAGACAGAATCAACACTGAGAAATGTGCAACCCTTTGCCATTGATGTCAAAGGGGGAGGAAAAGCAGGTTTTAGAAGGGTCTTCTAAAAGAATCCAGGCAGAGAAATACTTGGAGGAAGCATTGGATTATCAGTAGAGGTGTTGCCATCAATGCCAAAGGGGGATATTGTTGGAAATGTTGTCATTGATGGCAAAGGAGCACAAAGGAGCAGCACCTGAACCAGCAATAAGGCAAAGGAGATGACAAAGGAGGAGCACTTGAAACATCAGCCAAGGAGCAGAGAAAGCATAAGAAGAGGTAGCAGAAGCAGCAAAAAGAAGAAGCAGGGAAAAAAAGAGAAGCAGAGGCAGGACCATTTGAAGAAGCAAGGAGCAGCATTAGACAAGAAGAAGAGATAGAAACAGAAAGATAGTAGAGACAGGCAAAGGAGACAACAAAGGAGACAGGTAGAGGCAGTGGAAGCAAATATAATGGAGACATGCAGAGGCAGAGTAGTTGTCGAGCAGCAGAGGCAGAGGCAGCAAATACAGAGGAAGAAATGAAACAGACATGTAGTAGAGGCAGAGGTAGAGTAGCGTTGAAGCTGAAACAGGCAAAGGAAACAGGTGGAAGAACACTGCTAGAGTGTAACAGTCAAAAACAGAGGCAGAGTGAAACGGTCGTGCAGTGGAGACAGAGGCAGCAAATACAGAAGCAGTGAAGTGGTTGAGCGGTAGAGGCGTTAGTACAGCAGAGGCAGAGGAGTTAGCACAGCAGAGGCACAGGCGTTAGCACAGTAGAGGCACATAAATTCCAGGAATCGCTTAACCCCAGGCGGAAGGATACATAAAATAAATTCCGAGAATCACCTCCTCCACTGGAAGATACACTAAAGGTCGGAGCGACAATGTAATGCATATATATATATATATATATAGACAAACCTTATTTCGGGAATCGTATACTCCAGCGGCAAAGTATTGCACTTTATATTCAAAGGACCAAAACATATATATATATATATATATGTATATATATATATATATATATATATATATATATATATATAAAAGATATATATATATATATATATATATATATATATATATATATATATATATATATATATATATATATATATATGTATGTATAGCCATATGCAGCGCGAGATCCAAAGAAGCATAGTAATATAAGGTGGGACCCTTCCCAATTGCAACTATCTCAATGTCGCAACATCACACCATCGCAACATCGCAACATCGCGCCATCGCACCATCGCAACATCGCAACATCGCGCCATCGCACCATCGCAACATCGCGAAATCGCAATATCGCACCATCGCAACATTGCACATCGCAAATGTTACATTGCGCGATTTTTTGTTTGATCTACCGATCGCCGTTGTGATGTGTTGTCCGCCGTCAGATGTGGGGCCCGACCCTTTCATATATTAGAGGTTGTGATTCAACTTATTGGATTGTAATATAAGACCAAAGGCTTAAGGTGGAGGGCGATTGTTTATATAAAATGATTGTTGTTAGATATATAAAACATGGTTGCAGTTGTATTAAAATATGCCGCATGGGCTGTGAACCCACGGGCCTCAGCTTAATGGGAGGGCGATTATTAATATACACGACTGTGATATATGTACGTTCCGCTTGCGGAATGTTCCACATCAAAAAGACACTCGTGGCATGAAAAGCATTGGAATATGGCCCAGAATTACAGTCAACAGATTCATTTATATATAAAGCGCTGATATAAAAATGAAAAATGCAGTTACACAAATACAGAAGTTACGCAGCAGCCATAAACAGAAAGGCATACAGAGAAGAGAAAGGGACAAAGACACAGTCAGAGAAAAGACAAATTCGCAGCAAGCCAAGAGACAAAATGAGTGAGCTAGAGTTCTCATTTGTAATTTGAATGTAAATGTTTTATTTAAATTTATATTGTTGTTATGCGTTGGCAAGTCTCCGGAAGAGAGAAAATATCCCACTGTAATATTAAAATAAGCACCTACTGTTATATTTTCTGAATGAGTGGATAAAAGAGATGAAAAGGCAGAAGGCAAAGAGACATGGCCGTCCATTTCGAATTCCCAGTGGAATACAAACAGCCATGAAGCTGTTTTTGTATAAAACAGGGTAATATCCAAGGGGAGAAAAAGTTGATGAAAATGAGTGAGAGAAGAAGAGAGTGTGCAGCAGAATTAAAGAGAGTTGAAGAGAATAAGCAAGCTGCAAGAAGAATGTGAATAAGGAGGAGCTGAGCAAAGAAGAAGAAGGGGCTGAGCAGAGATGATGCAGGTCTGATATAAGAGTTGATGAACATCAGAGAAGAAGGTACAAAACAGAGCTGATATCCAAGGTAAATCAGCAAGTGTTTTTTTTTTGAAAGAGTAAGGAAGTTGGAGCTTCCCTATCAAGTTGTAGCTTGATAGATGTCAGTTGTAGCTGACTGAGGTAGGAGCCTCCTGTAGGTTGGTGCCTGCAGAAAATAGATGGGAGTTGGTGCTTCCACATCAAGTTTTAGCTTGATAAAATGTCAGTTGTAGCTGACTGAGGTAGGAACCTCCTGTAGGTTGGTGCCTGCAGAAAATAGATGGGAGTTGGAGCTTCCTTGCAAGTTGTAGCTTGCAGAATTGAGGTTGGAGCCTCCTGTAGGTTGGTGCCTGCAGAAAATCAGTGGTGAGAGGGAGTTGGAGCTTGCCTTCGCATCACAACAATAATAAGATGTGGTTTTCTCCCTTTATGGGTTTCCACGTATATCTGGTGTCTATGTGCATGATGTCTATGTGTTGATATGATATATCTATTCTGCTAATACTTGCTGCTAACATATTAAGACTTCTGGTACATTATCTAATCTTCTTATTAATTGTTGCTCATAAATAAAGATTGCTCACACATTATGTTGATCATGAAATGAAGGTGTTAATAAAGGAAAATAAGTTTTAAAGGAAAAGTTTTAAAAGTCCATGAATGTGTTAAACTGATTCAGCCCCCCTCTCAGTTTAACTAAGAGTTCAACATGCAGGAGTAGTGTTAGGTGTTTTTGAACCTTTAGATTTGTTCCCACTCTGTTTTTTAGGCATCTTTATTGGCTTCTGCAAGCTTAAACTATTTGCAGAGGTAATTTTACTATAACAGAGGCTGGATTAGGCAAATTCAGCAAGATAGAATGTGTCGCTGGCTTTTATGCTCAATTAGCTCTCTCAAGTGAAGTTTTGAGGCTAAAAACTAGTCTAAAATAGAAAACAAGGGTTTCTTAAGTCTTTTGATTGCAAATTAGGTTAAAACTCTGAAAAAAAAGGTTTTTCAGAAGATATAGGGCATCTACAGAGGATTTTTGGCCTTTAGAGCTTGAATTTGATCATAAATCTATGAAGAAATGATAAATTTTCTTAAAAATGTTGTGTAGTGGATTCTAAGGTTCCTGGAAAAAAATTTCCAGGGTTTTGCCTGTTTTTGGGACTTTTGGGCAATTCAATTTAATCAATTTCTTTATTTTTATGACACTTTTCTGTCTTTTAAAAGGTTTTTTAATGGAGTTGTAGGTTAAATTCTTAGTAACATACCTATTTTTGACACAGGTATCGGTTTTAACAAGGTATATGTTAGTCTTCTGGTCGATTTGGTTGCTTCTGAGGTTGAACTGGAGCGATATAGCTCCTCTGCAGTCTTTTACAGGTCTCTTGGGAAATTTCAGAGGTTCTAGGTGTAAAAACAGCAGGAAAATGGCTATCAGGGGGCTTTGTGCAGGTTTATGCAGTCGGGAGGGAAAAACAAAGGTTAAACACGAAAAATGAATGGAAAAATGCATATACAAAGGTTTATTTAAACTTTTGATCGTATTAACCTTCAACATTAATTACAGGTCGCATCAGGCGGGAAGCAATTTTAAATTTACACAATCGTTGAAAATGGGCAGTTTATCCCATAGAGTTTTAGTGGTAAGTGGTTTTAGTGAAAACCCACGTGATCCAACCATAAGAAGCCACGTGGAGGGGAGAGTTCATCACGAAACTTCCCATTTTGCATGGGTTTTTCAATGGAGTGGTCGGGCATGTAATCCACGCGATATCGCTCCTCAACCATTGGATTTGAGAAATGAATGCGAAGGGTTGTGTCGGAGTGGAAAGGTGGGACGGGGTTGATTTAACTGCAGCGGAAGGGTTTAAATTTATGAAATAAATAGTTTAAACCACATTTAAACCATAGTCTATATAGCAGTGGGGATTTATAATATGTTCAAACCTTTATGATATGGTCAAGGGGTTAAAAGGTATAAAACATATATAATATGCTTAATTTATATACAGCGGCGAGATTTATGGTTTAAACATTATAATAATGTCTAATAAAATATACAAAGTGCGGTCTTTAGACATGGTATATATATATGGAAGGGTTAATGTCTTTATTAAAACATTTGTTTAAATGCTTTTAATAAAACATAAGCGGGCAGGTTAGGACTGCAACATTTTATTAAAAATGTTTTGCAAATGTGCATAATGATATGTTATATTATATAGTTTTTTAACCTTTTTGAATAGTTTAAAAACTATAGGGCGGGATATTTGGATATGGATAATCTTTTAGACCAAAGGGTTTTTTATTTTTGGATTTTCATTTAAGTACATGGGACAATATACTTTGGTCAAAAGTTTATAATAGTGGGTTTTGTGGGGTTTATTAGATATAATGGAATTAATAATATAGGAAAGGGTATTTTTTAGGGTTTTAATAAAATATGTTAAAAGTTAATATGAGAGGGGAGTGAAAAGCAAAATACACATTATCTTTGGTATAAAATAATCAAGCATTTGCTCATCTTTATATTTCTTTGAATAATACTTAGGATAAATGTGACTTTGTGGGTTTTTATGAATGTTTATGAAGGGATGGAGTTAATTATTCTAGGGTTACAATTTTACTAAGTAAGAGTGTGTTTTTTCTTAGGAAAAAGGGGTTTTAGTACATGAATGAAGGTAAATGATGATGAATGAGGATTTAACATAAGAATTCAATATTTTCAACTAACCAGTCATAGAGCCTTGGGTCCGGTCCGAAAAAAAGTCAGAGAAATGCTCTTAGCCTATTTGACTGATAGCTTAGAATACTGAACACTCGTGGGGGAGGGGAAATTAGTGATTTTTCCCGATGATGTATTATTTACATGATTTCTCCACTACTTTCTACCTACCCAATCTTGTATTTCTAACATTTTTTCTTCATTTTGCAGGTGCATTTAGGCTTGCAACCTTAAAAAATTTTCTTTCAAAGCATAAAACTAATCTAAATCTACCTTATTTCATCTGAGGGCTCAGATTAAATTGTTGAGCTTCTCATTATTCTCTACCTATCTACTTATTTGTCAAGTTTAAATTGTTTGACAAATCTTCATTCTCTATCTAAAACATGAAAATTTAAGATTAAACTGTTTTAACTGATCATGGATTATGGAATTTATTGACACTCTGCACATAATCATTATTTTTGCAGTAAAAATTAAAAGTAGTGGCATTTGGACTTGCTCACTTTCAGGTTTTATTTCTTTTCTTTTGGGGTATATATTTTAATAAGTCCCTTAATCTTTCTTTTAGGCTACACCCCGACCCCCAACCCCTAATGTGAAAAAATCAGTACATCAAAACCACATGGAAACATATATATATATATATATATATATAAAGTAAAAAATGAATGGCACAATGGTAAGGCTTATCTGTGGTTTGGTGGAGGTCATAGGTTCAACCCCCGATGCCTTTGCTCAACCTCCCACATAAATTTTTGTGGCCCTTGGGCTACCACATGGCAGCCCCTAGCCACGCCACGTGGTAGCCTGTGATTGGCCTCCCTATTAGCCAATCAAAACCTGTCATATCCAACGAATAAAAATGTGCCACGTAGGCAAAATATCATTCACCGGAGAAGACCATTGACCAAGTCAACCTACACAGTCACCCTACCACGTAGGCATGCCCAGTCAACTGTATGGATTGCTGACTGGGTTGTCCTGCATTTTTTTTTAAATTTTCTATTTGAAAAAGTGGATAGAACATGTTTCGAGGAGCATACGGTGTCAGTTTTCTGCAAAACAAGTTGCGTCAGATTTATAACAAGGAGATCTACGCAATCATTTAGGTTCCGCACCAATCAAAATTTTTATTTATTTTTTAGAATAATTTTAAGCACCTTATCAATCCTCCCCAATGGAATATTTTGGACACCAAAATATCAGTTTCAGTTGTTCAGTAGATGAGGGTAAAATTCCCATACCTTTCCAATCTCGATCCATTTGGCCTTAGAAGGATGTGTGCCTTTGAGCCCTACACGAAGGTAGTCTACACTCCCTCATTTTGAAGGATTTGTTCTTATATCACGAATGATGTATTTTTGAAGTTCATTAAGGAATTCTGAAGCGAAATCTTCAAAATATGGAATTTGAACATTCTCTCCTTGTTCTTCACTTTGAAGCCTCTCCTTACAAAACTGATGCCAAACTCTATCATTGACTTGGTGCTTGAGATTGATGCGATACTTGTACTTTCCTTTGCTCTTTTCAAGATGATCTTGCACTATTTGTTGTACCATTTGGATTTGTTCAATGAACTTCGTGGGTTTTTCCATGTCGCCATCAAAAGAGACACCATTCTTACTAAGATGACACAACAAATAATGATGCAAATGGTAAATAAATTCCACTACTTGGTTTACCTGACTAAATCTTGAATGTACATCTTGAAATTATGCATATTTTTGAACATAACTTTCATGTAAAAAAAAATGATGCTTGAGTACAATAGTTACACAAATAACATGCCTAGAAGTCATATCAACAAACTTGTTGCTAATACCTCTCTTGTACCTTTTGACCAAGTGCAATTGTTGATGAACACCCATCAAATGAAAATTCCTTAATCACTCAACTTAATCATTGCACCATTAAAAATTTATGAATGAAATGTAATATGAAAGTCAGTTGCATAAACTTGAAACTCAAATGAACTTTTCAAGTTTAAAAGAGAAAATAATAGAGCTGAAATGATCTTTTGCTTCGAATAATCACATGCCTCTTCTTGTTTTCCTCCCCACTAGAAGACCTTTTTCACACATGTCAATACATGCCAAGGAGCTACAATAGAGGAAATATTCACAAAATTTTTTCTCCAACATTTGGCTGCTCCCAAAAAACCTCTTATCGAGATGACCATCTTGGGCGTTGACCAATCCACAATGGTGTCAAAATTTGAGAGGTCTACCTTTAATTTACCTCCTCCAACATTATAGCACAAGTACATCAAATAATTTTTACCCAAATCATACTTTGACATCTTCAAAAACAAATGTTCATGCCTTATGACACCAAGTATTTTTCTCTTATACATGACATGTTCATAATGAAATTTTATAAAGTTAAAAATGACATAAAATTGGACTATCACATCTATAAATGGATCCAATTCATCATTCTTCATATGCATGAAAGTAGTATGAGTATGGAAAATACCATAAAAATTAATAAGCCATTCAAAAAAATGATGTTTGATGTTAAATTTCATCTGCCACATACCTCCTTCAACAAATATTCTTTGATGAAAGCCACTGCTTTGGTCCCTCACAATACAATTCTTTCCATTCTTCTTGGACACCAAAACCATAGGTGAAGTGCATGGAGGAAGAGAGGGTCGAGTGATTCCATTTTTCAACAAGTTTTGGCTTTGCTTTGGTATTTCTGCACTTTTATATTTTGACATCCCATGCATGCCAATGTCACAAAGATAACATTCTTGCTGCAAAGGTTTTTCATGTGGGATTCCATTCTTCTTGAGAGGCAATCCCTTCACATCCTGAAACACCTTATCATCATGGTTAATTACATCAATAAAATAATAATTGAAACCTTTATTACAACCATCAAATGCTTCATAATCATCATCAACATTGGGTTTGATCATAAGAAGCGCTAATCCTTTTCTTGAATTGACTAGCCTTTTCATTTGCCCTACATTATCTATTGAAATATTTAGTTTCTTGCGATGGGCTCTCATTATGTACTCCATGCCACCTTTTAAAAAGTGGTACTTGTTTTCATGCCGATAGAAGATTTCCTTTTTGTGATAGAGGTAAGGGCATCCCAAAACAATCCCTGAAATGTCAAGCAATACAACATCTAATTCCACTTCACCAATGAGGTTTGTGGTGATTGAAAACTAGAAAATACACTTTCTTGTAACCTTTAAATTGGTGTCCTTGCATATCCAACCCAATGGATATGGCTTGGGATGAGGTATGGCTTCAAGATTAAGATCAAATAGTGTGTCGATTTTTGTACTTTTTGAGACAACCCTCACATGAAACAATTCAATTCTAGTTTCTTCATTTGAGGTACTAGTGCGACAATTTGAAGTGCTAGTGCTAGCAATGTAGTTATTACCTTTTATCCCCATGGTTGTTATTTTAGTTTCATCACTTGAATCAGACCCCAAATCCTCTTGAGTGATTGCAACTATCATTTCCTTCCCTTTCTGGTTGAATTTCTTTGGCTTCATCTCCGGATAAAGCTTCCAACAATTGTCTTCATTTTGACCCTCCTTGGAACAATGCTTGCATGTCATTTCATCTCCTTTCTTTTCGATGGCTAGATTTTTCTTTTCTTTTCCTTTGAAACCCTTTCCTTTCTCTCCACCCTTGAATGGCTTCTTTTTACCCTCGTTTGGAATATTTTTCCCTCTTTCCTCAAGGTGAGTGGCTTTCACACAAACCTCATCTAGACTACTGGGATTGAACATAAGGATGGTATGCCTTAGGTAGCTATGTAAACCCCCTATATACTTTAGCAACGTGTCTTGTGAATACAAATCAACACCTAACATAAGATCTTTTTTCCTAAATTCTTGGGTGTAATATTGCACACTTTGACCTTTAAGTTGTATAAAGTTCTTCCAATTCATGATGGATTTTTGCATATATGCTAGAGTGTAGAATTGTATTTTATTTGAAGCAATGACATTAGACCAAGAGAGTGAGATTTTAACATGTTTTTCAATCTCATCTTGTGTCTTGTCTTCCCACCATACTAGTGTTGCACCCTCCAGTCTCAAGGAAGCTAGCTGTATGTTTTTACCATCGTCTTGAAGGTTTTGAATTTTGTAATAGACCTCCAACTGATAAGAAAAACTATCAAGTTTTTGTGCATTCACTTCACCATTATATATAGGCAGCTCAAATTTAATATCAGGTTTGAACAAGGGTTGTTTACCAATTCATTTTGAGGTAGGTTGATGAGTATGAGTAAGGGTTGTAATAGTGGAAGAGGATGAAGATGAAAGTGAAGATGGTGGTGAGGATGATGGTGGAGTAGATGGTGGCTTATCACTATTTCTATTACCTCCTCCTCTCGTAGAACCCTCTCCTCTTGGAGGTCTGGAGATTTCACTCTGCAAACTTTAGTATAAATATTATCCTGAATTCTCTCAAGGTTAGCAAGATAATATGAACGATGATGATAATCGTCTCATCCAAAGACATAATTACCATGATAATTTTATCTTTTGGAAACATTCTATTGTAGGGGTTAGGGAATGATACTGGTTCTAACCGAGATAATTGTGAATAATCATCGATAATCGCATTCACTCGATAAATTTCTGAGGGTGGTGGATCGAAAAACATTTGAAATATATGATAAGATAATTCAAATGGGCTTAATGACATCTAGTTTCCATGCAAGGTGAATTCAGATTCTAAAGGAAGAACTCAAGGATCAACAAACTCCATTGTGCTTGATGGTATCATATTAACCCGGGAAACATTAGAAGAAAATTTGGGCGGAGGGAGTGAAACCGTTCCCATGAGTGATGAACCTTTGAGCAAACCTATACCAACATCTTCATAGGGAGTAATTTTTTTCCCCAAAAAAGGTACACTACCTATAGAGTTAGGGTCTCAAGTATAATAATATAACTAGTCTACTTTTACTATTTTTCCTTGATGAGGAAATAGTATCATACAGAAGAGTGATGAGACCACTACAAACATATTATAGGTCCAACTTTGACCTAGTAAAAGGTTGTAATCAAGTTGATTATCAACGAATTTAAATTTGATTGCAATTGTCTTACCTTCTAACTCTATTGGTATATCGTTTAAAATTTTGTAAGGACGAAAACATCTTCCATAAAAGGTTTTCACGGTGGTAGGAGATTGATTGATAGTTGGAGAATGTAAAGCTTTCCAAAAATAAATATACATGATACATGTAGAAGCTCCTTCGTCAATTACTATGTGAAAAATTCATTTTGTTTTGACGAAAAATGGTATTTGGAATGCTAGTTGATGTGGGAGTCTAGGTATATTACTTTCAAGATCGAAGATAATAAGGTTAGAATCTTGAGGATCAATTTCTCTTATAGATGAAAATAGTAACTTTATTTGTGATGGATATGTTTGTAGCACTTCAAGAGTCGACAGGGTTGAAGGATACATCACCAGATTTTCAATAATTTTATAGTGCTGAGCAGCTCTAAGGTGTGGGTTAAAATTTTATTTTCAAGCAACACCTTTAGGAGGCGATCGAATCACCATGTTAGAATTTTGTTTTTCAATCTGTAATGGTTCAGAAGGAGGAGGAATTTTTTGAGAAAAATACTGAGAGTGGTGGGGGGGGGGGGGGGGGGTTGAATCAATATTTATAACTTACCTAAAAATTTTAATTTTTCCTGACTAATTTCTATACACAACTTAAATGAACCCAACTAGCATATACACGTGGATATCTTTAAGAAAACTTGTGTATGACCAGAGATCTTATTATGCAGATAATTAGTTACTTAAATTAGTGCATCATTCATTCATCAAATGTTTAGTAAGCAATAAACATGTGCAGTAAGAACATAATTAATCATCACACATAAGAAATACACATGAACACCAGGATTTTAAGGTGGAAGCCCAATTCGGGAGAAAACCACCACTGTTGTCGTCTCTGTATTCAATATTTATTATATGGAAAATTACTTACAATATTGTACTGATGCAGACTCATATCAATACGCAGGAATCTACAAGGCTACAACCTTCTCTCGTTCTGCAGCTGCTACTGGAAGGGAGCTCCAATCCCCTGTTCTCATTTACCAGCCACTACTAGAAGGGAGCTTCAACCCATTGATTAGAACACTAGCTTCTACTGGCAGGAAACTCCTATATCCATACTAAAGGCTTCAACCCTCAGAACCACTGCAGACCATGTTTCATCAATTTTCACACTGGATCCCACAACTTCAACACAATGCTTCATAAAGATCAACACCAATAAACTTAACCTAAATTTAAATCAGAACAGTGAGATCACTATAACCAGAACATAGTAATCAACCCAGATATAAAAATTATTATGCAGAATCAATCTCAACCCTAATCATTCATTATCTTAAAATACATATGCTACTTCACTTTAATCATTCCGTGTGTATACACGCTTTCCTTCACACCAACCTACGTATAGATATGAGAATTCTGAATTTATAGAATATGATCAATCTCAGAACCAGATTTGAGGCTATCAGACAAATATATTTTCAGTAACGCATAACCCTTATTCAACCAGTCATCATTAAACATATTTACTCACTCTTTGATTAGAATTGTACATATTCAACTTAGCATCATATACAGTATTCAAAAAACCAAGATCTACATGAAGACTTCATTTATAGACAACAGAAATACAACAGTAATAAACAGATAACCTCTCCAACAAGATTCAGAAAACCCTGACTTCCATACGCGCTTTGGCTGAGGCAAAGCCGCGTATATACGTGCTTTCACTGTGACGAACTAGCGTAAAGATCTGTCAATGTTATTACTACAGAAATATGCATATCTATAAACTTACCCAGATTCCTTTACTTCACTTCAGAAAACATGCGCTATGTCACAGACCCAAAGATCTCATAATTATATCATGCAAGTACATAGTCATTTTAGGTCTAGCGATCCCGATCCATCATTGTATCCAAGGGTGCATCATAGATTCAGTGTTACCAATAAAACAGATTTCATCCCATGCAGATATACTTCAGAGAGAAGTATTCAATAACAACCCTTACACATGCACACCCTTGCACTATGATCTTCCTCTCCTTATATAGGATTAGCCTTTATCAATACCATGAGCCAAAGCCACACAAGTGTCGGTGGTATTCTTCGACGAAATAAAATAGACGATATATCGCTCAATACTGTGGGCTAATACCATGGTAATGACCCTTGGTATCATAATTTTAGAGCACAAAATTTATACGCGACTTCGCTTCTTCATACCAGCATGTATATGCGGCTTCTCTTCATAAAAATTGCTTATATACTAATTCTAGATGTATACGTGGGTTTCCTATATACCAAGTAGCATATACATTGCCTTCATACATGGGTTGCCTTCATCAAGCCTGCGTATACATTGATAAATATTTCCTATTTCATTTCTTTGGAACTTACTGGAATTCCTTTCTCTATCACATCTGAACTGACCTGTAGAAATATCATTTTTACATGTTTAAAAAATTGGTTGCTCTCAAAATACAAATCATCAAATAGGTTTCCATCAAGGACATATTTAACAAGTAGGTTTCCATCAAGGACAAAATATTACATCATAGTGCCAACAATCTCCCCCTTTGGACTTGATGGCAACCATGTTGGTGCTTGATCACAACAACGTGTAGATACTTGATAGATACATCAATATTCAAACACCAAGTTACTCACCCCCTTTGACATCAAGGGCAAAGGGAAAATTAATACCAAACCAAGGTTTCTCTTTTCTTGTAGAAAGAAGAGCTCCGCAGAACTGAAGCACACTGTATTGACCATGATCCCCATGAGTTCATGCTAAATCTTCAGACATATTTTTCAATGAAGTACATGACTCTATAACTCAATCGAGCATGACCATTCCTATCACCAAGGACTCATACGTACATCAATTATCCAACCAAGTGGAATTACATATTTGACTCAACTACCCAACCAAGCGGGTTTACAAATTTGAACAAGTCCTTACATGACTGAATATAACAAATTTACATCATAGGTCTCAACATGACCTTTTCATCAAATAACATATATGACTTTGAATAACCAAGACCAAAGAATCTCAAGCAGGAGATCATAACATAGAAACCAATCAAAATGCCAATAATGCATCCTTTTCAACAACGTAGGTGCTCCCCCTAAGCTTGTGCATCCTGAACACCGTCAACAACTAGTTCATCAAAGCATCTTCATCAAGGTGATAAATATCAAAGAAAGGGACAGCAAGATGAATGCTACAACAACAACAGAGATTACCCAACATCACCATAGACTGTTCTAAAAGCTGACACAGAGAATTTATGTCAACAAAAACCATACGCGATTTTATGCACAAAAACTCGTGTATATACACGATTCGCCTTTATGAAACCAAGGTACCAAATTTAATCTTCTTAAATTAAGCCGATTTGATAAGAGAGGTAGAGACCACTCCCAGCTTCTGTCTAAGATATGTGAATGCTTCCCTGGGAAGAGGTTTAGTAAATATATCTGCAACTTGTTCTTTGGAGGGAACATACTCCAATTTAACCTTTTGTTTAAGAAATTGTTCACGTAGGAACTGATACTTGATAGGAATGTGCTTGGTCATGGAATCCATAACAAGATTCTTTGAGATACTAATGGAACTTGTATTATCACATAGAATGGATATGGGAGATGAAAATTTTATTTGAATATCTTGTAATGTTCGCATCATCCAAAGAAGTTGTGTGCAACATGATGCGGCAGCCACATATTCTGCTTCTATTGTAGATAAGGCAGTAGAACTTTGTTTCTTGCTGAACCAAGATACTAATCGGGGCCCCATATAGAATGCACAACCACTAGTTATTTTGCGATCATCAAAATTTCCAGCCCAATCTGCATTTGTGTAAGCATGAAGAGTGAGATCAACATTATTTGGATACCATAGACCAAATTCTTGAGTCCCTTGTAGCTATTTGAGTATTATTTTTACAGCATGAAGGTGAGACTGTTTTGGGTTAACTTGGAATATTCCAACAATCCCAACTGGATGCATAATGTCTGGTCTTGTCTTGTTTAGATAAAGAAAACTTCCAATCATGGATCTATACTCTGATTGATCTACCATGGGAGAATAATCATGAGAACTGAGGTTACATCTAGTTACCATTGGAGTACTCACAAGTTTTCAATCTTCCATCCCATACTTCTTTAGAATTTTCTTGAGATATTTTGCAAGCGATAGAAATATGCCATCTGTTGCTCGTTTCCCTTGTAAGCCAAGAAAATATGTTAATTCCCCAAGTAATGACATTTAAATTTCTTGGTGCATAATGGAGTAAAATTTCTGATTCATGGATTCCTCATTACTTCCAAAAATTATGTCATCAAGATACACAACAATAATCAATAATTTATCATTCTCAATTTTTGTGTATAAGTTATTGTTAGCAGATCCCTTTGTGAAACCTTGTTGTTGAAGATATTTGTCAAGACGATAGTACCATCCCCTAGGAGCCTATTTGAGACCATATAAAGACTTTTTAAGTTTGCAAACAAGTTTTTCATCATTTCCTAGAATGAAACCTTCTAGTTGTTCTATATAAACGTATTCTTCTAGATCACCATTAAGAAAAGAAGATTTTACATCCATTTGATAAAATTTGAATTGTTGAAAACTTGAAAAAGCAAGAAAAATTCTTATGGCTTCAAGTCTGGCTACAGGAGAAAATGTTTCTTCAAAGCCTATACCTTCTTGTTGAGAATACCCTTTACAAACAAGTCTAGATTTTTTTCTAATAACATCTCCATTTTCATTTAACTTGTTTTTGAATATCCATTTTGTTCCAATAACATTTTTATGATGAGGTCTTGGAACCAATTCCCAAGTATGATTCTTTTCAATCTGATCAAGTTCTTCATTCATGGCTTGAATCCAACATTCATCTTTCACTAGCTTGATTTACATTCTGTGGTTCAATAGTCGATAAGAATTCTAGATAGCTAGGGGATCCTATAAGAGTTCTTCTTGTTTGGACACCTGATCCCTTTTCTCCCAGAATTTGTGATTCTGGATGATTCTTTTGAACATACTTGGATGGAGCCTTTTCAGATATATCTTATTCTGGTGCTTCATTGGGTTCTCCTTCTATATTATTTCTACTTTATGAGGGAAAATATACATGATCATCATCTTCATTTGTTGTTATATTTCCCTTTTAGGAGTTTTGAGAGACTCATCAATTACAACATCAATACATTCAACAATCTTTAGAAGTATTTTATTGTAACATTTATATGCTTTAATTCTAGAAGAGTAACCAAGAAATATTCCTTCATCTGCTCTAGGCTCAAACTTACCAAGTTTTTCATCATTGTTCTTGATAAAAAGTTTTCTTCCAAAAAGTCTAAAATGATTTACAGTGGGAAGATTACCATACCAGAGCTCATAAGGAGTTTTATCACTATTCACATGAACATGAGCCTTGTTAAGAATATTTACAACAGTATGTGATGCTTCTCCCCAAAAGGTATCGGGAGTTCAAGATTCATCAAACATAGCACGAGCCATCTGTTGAACTGTTCTATTCATTATTTTTGCCACACCATTTTGTTGTGGGCTTCTAGCTACAGAAAAATGCCTTTTTATGCCATGATGTTCATAGAAATCAAAGAATTCACTTGATATATATTCTCCTCCTCGGTCAGATCTAAGACATTTGATTTTTAGATCTAATTCATTTTCAACCAGAGCTTTGAAGATCTTAAATTTTTCAAATGCTTCATATTTATGTTTTGGTAGACCGATCCAACACATTATAGTATTGTTCTCCATGAGGTGAATTTTTCCTTACAGGTCCACATAGATCAATATGTATAAGTTCAAGAGGCTTACTTGCTGATTCTTATTTGGCATTGAATTGCGCCCTAGTTTGCTTACCGAATTGGCATGATTTGTATATGGTACTTTTAGGTAGATTGATGCTGGGAAGATCATGAATAGCTTTGAGTATGCTAGATTTTCTTATTTGAGAGAAGCTCAAATGTCCCAATATTCTGTGCCATAGCCAATTTTCTGAAGATTTACCTAAGTAGCATTGTTGTTGGCCACCTTTCAATACATACATATTTCTTGGTGTTCTAGTTCCTTTTATTATTGTTTTTCCAGTGTTAAGTTCACGTACTACACATTCTTTTGAACTAAAGACAACTTCATTTCCTTGATCACACATTTGACTCACACTCAACAAGTTATGTTTTAATCCATCCACATACATAACATTGTTAGCTTTCACCTTTTATTTTAGAAAAACAGAGCCTTTTTCTTTAATGACAGTAGGAGAGTCATTTCCAAAAGTAACATTATTTTCCTTCTCTAGAACATTGTATGAAAGGAGTTTATTTTTATCACCTGTCATGTGTTTTGAGAATCCGCTATCAATGTACCATTGATTTTCTTCCCCTTCTGCAAATAAAGCTATGCCACATCTTTCGACTTGTAAGTCCTTCTTTCTCCATACCTTGGAGTTTGAAGGTATATTCTCTATTGGTTGAATTTTTCTCCTGCATTCAGATTCTTCATGTCCAAGTTATTGCAATAAGAACATTCAATTTAATTTTGAAGAGGAGAAAAGTTGTTATAAGTATTCTTATTTATTCTAGTGTCATTTCTTTGCTTTCTTGCTTCTCTGGTCATGATGGTTTTATATGCAACACATTGAGCAGCTTTATGACCAAAATTATGACACGAGAAACATTGTCCATTAAAGAAGAAATTTCTACGATCATGAAACCTTATAATTATGTTTACCTACTGATTGATGTTTTTGTTATTGTTCTTCCTTGAATTGAAGTGGTCATGCTTTACCTGGGTGGTCTCTTTGTTATTTTTCTGAGTGACAAAATGTTGTTGGTTGGCTTTAGCTACATTTAGATAGCTTGGTGCTCAAGACTGAGAGGATTATCTGATATATCCAAGGCCTATATTTACAAGAGGAGATCTTTGTAACTTGATAATTTCATCTAAGGTTTCGGATCCTTTAGAAAATCTAAGATTTAAATTTTTCACTTTCTCAGTTTCTTTTCTTAGACTTACTATTTCACATTCTAATTTCTCATTTTGCTTCTCATTTTATATAAGCTAATTCTTTAGAGTATCTATGGAAATTTTGTTTTATTCCAAACATATTTTGAGATGATTTATTTCTTCAAGAAAATCATTTTCTTCTAATGCATCCATAAAAGTATCTTTACCCTCACTGGAGTCTTTTTCAAAAGCCATGAGCATTCTAATATATTGATCATATTCTCCTTATTCACTATTTGATAGACCATCACTATCTTCATGAGTATAATAGCTTTCTCTATTGATAAATCGTTTCTTATTTCCTTTTGCCACTTCCTTTCCCTTTTCATAGTTATCTTTATGGGGAAATTTAGAAGCGTAATGACCAAATCTTCCACAAGAAAATTTTTTAAAAGGAAGTTTACCTCTGAACCTTCCAGTTCCAATTTGTAGCTTCTTTACAAAATTTATCTCATCTTCTTCTGAAACATACCATGATCCTTCTTGTTCTTCTACTTCCTTTCCTTTTGCAGCAGCTCTAAAGACAGTTTCTTTGACTTCATATGGACCTCCTTTCCTCATTTCACATGTAGTCAGAATCCCATGAAGTTGAACAATAGTAAGATTTTGTATATCCTACTTCTCTTCAATAGCAGACAATTTTGATTCGAATTTGGGAGTTAGAGATCTTAAAATATTTTCTAATAGAGTAGTGTCAGTTATGGTTTCACCCAAATTTCTAATACGATTTACAATATCATCTAGACATAAATATAAATTAGCAATGCTTTCCTCATTAGGCATTATAAGTTTTTCATATTGAATTTTGAGAGTTTGGAGTTTAGCATTTTTTACCTTGGCATCACCTTCATAGCTTAGAATTATTTTTTCCCATATATCCTTTGTTGTATTCAACTACATGAATTTGACAAATTTTGATTCAGTCAAACTTCCCAATAATGCATTGACCGTCTTTGCATTGGTTTCATAGTTCTTTCTTGCGGCTGGATCTGCTGGAACTGAAGCTGGATATTGATAAACTCCTTCAACTATAGCCCATACATCTTCTCCAAGAAACTGAAGATAGGATATTTTCCTTGTCTTCAAGAAGATTAAATTGTTTTTGTTGAAGAGAGCAGACCTGATAGATGTTTTCCTAGATTGATTTCGCATCTTAGCTAATCTTCCTTCTAGCGATTAAGCTTCTTCACATGAAACAATGCAATTCTAGTTTCTTCATTAGAGGTACCAGTGTGACAGTTTGAAGTGCTAGTGCTAGCAATGTAGTTATTACCTTTTATCCCCATGGTTGTGATTTTAGTTTCATCACCTAAATCAGACCCCAAATCCTCTTGAGTGATTGCAACTATCTTTTCCTTCCCTTTCTGGTTTAAGTTCTTTGTCTTCATCTCCGGATGAAGCTTCCAACAATTGTCTTCATCGTGACCCTCCTTGGAACAATGCTTGCATGTAATTTTAACTCCTTCCTTTTTGATGGCTACATTTTAAATTTCTTTTCCTTTGAACCCTTTCCTTTCTCTCCATGCTTAAATGGCTTCTTTTTACCCTCTTCTGGAATAATTTTTCCTCTTTCCTCAAGGTGAGTCGCTTGCACATAAACCTCATCTAGACTACTGGGATTGAACATAAGGATGGTATGCCTTAGGTAGCTATGTAAACCCCCTATATACTTCAGCAACGTGTCTTGTGAATGCAAATCAACACCTAACATAGGATATTTTTTCCTAAATTCTTGGGTGTAATATTGCACACTTTGACCTTTAAGTTGTCTAAAGTTCTTCAAATTCATGATGGATTTTTGCATATACGCTAGAGGGTAGAATTGTCTTTTGTTTGCAACAATGAAATTAGACCAAGAGAGTGAGATGTTAACATGTTTTTTAATCTCATCTTGTGTTTTGGCTTCCCACCATACTAGTGTTGCGCCCTCTAGTCTCAAGGAAGCTAGTTGTATGTTTGTATCAACATCTTGAAGGTTTTGAATTTTGCAATAGACCTCCAACTGAAAAACCAAGATATCACGTTTTTGTGAATTAACTTCACCATTATACATAGGCAGCTCAAATTTAATATCAAGTTTGAACAAGGGTTGTTTACCAATTCATTTTGAGGTAGGTTGATGAGTATAAGTAAGGGTTGTAATAGTGGAAGAGGATGAAGATGAAAGTGAAGATGGTGGTGAGGATGATGGTGGAGTAGATGGTGGCTTATCACCATTTCCATTACCTCATCCTCCTGGAGAACCCTCTCCTCTTGGAGGTCTGGAGATTTCACTCTGCAAACTTTAGTATAAATATTATCCTGAATTCTCTCAAGGTTAGCAAGATAATATGAACGATGATGATAATCATCTTATATAAAGACATAAATTCCATGATACTTTCATCTTTTGGAAACATTCTATTGTAGGGGTTAGGGAATGATATTGGTTCTAACCGAGATAATTGTGAATAATCATCGATAATCGCATTCACTCGATAAATTTCTGAGGGTGGTGGATCGAAAAACGTTTGAAATGTATGATAAGCTAATTCAAATGGGCTTAATGACATCTAGTTTCCATGCAAGGTAAATTCAGATTCTAAAGGAACAACTCAACGAGAAAAATACTGAGAGGGGGAGGGGGGTGAATTAGTATTTATAACTTACTTAAAAATTTTACTTTTTCCTGATTGATTTCTATATGCGACTTGAAGGAACCCAACTAGCGTATACATGCAGATATCTTTAAGAAAACTTGCGTATGACCAGAGATCTTATTATGCAGATAATTATTTACTTAAATCAGTGAATAATTCATTCATCAGATGTTTAGTAAGAAGTATACATGTGGAGTAAGAACACAATAAATCATCACAAATAAGCAATACACATGAACACCAAGATTTTAAGGTGGAAACCCAATTCGGGAGAAAACCACTGCTACTGCCATCTCTGTCTTCAATATTTATTATATGGAAAAATACTTACAATATTGTACATATGCAGACTCATATCAATACCAGTATCTACCTGTAGAAGGCTTCCACTTTCTCTCATTCTCCAGCTGCTATTGGAAGGGAGCTCCAACCCCCTGTTCTTGTTTACCAGCCACTACTGGAAGGGAGCTTCAACCCCTTGATCAGAACACCAACTTCTACTGGCAAGAAGCTTCTACTTCCATATTGAAGGCTTCAACCCTCAGAACCAGTACAAACCACGTTTCATCAATTTTCACACTGGATCCCACAATTTCAACACAACACTTCATTAAGAACAACACCAATAAACTTAACTCAAATTTCAATCAGAACAGTGAGATCACTGTAACTAGAACACAGTAATCAATCTAGATATCAGAATCACTATGCATAATTAATCTCAACCCTGATCATTCATTATACTAAAATACATACGCTACTTCACTTTACTGATTCCGCGTGTATATGCACTTTCCTTCATACCAACCTGCGTATAGGTTTGAGAATACTGAATTTATAGAATATGATCAGTCTCAAAACTAGATCTGAGGCTTTCATACATATATCTTTTCAGTAATGCAGAACCCTTATTCAATCAGTCATCATTAAACATATTTACTCACTCATTGATCAGATTTGTACATATTCAAGGTAGCAGCATGTACAGTATTCAAACAACCCAGATCTACATGAATACTTCATTGATAGGTAGCTGAAGTACAACAAAAATAAACTTATAACCTCTCCAACAAGCTTCAAAAAACCATGACTTCCATACGCGTATTGGCTGAGGCAAAGTCGTGTGTATACACGCTTTCAGTGTGATGAACTAGCATATATATTTGTAAATGTTATTACTACAAAAAGATGCAGATCTATAAAATTACCCAGATTCCTTTACTTCACTTCAGAAAACATGCACCAGGTCACAGACCCAAATATCTCATAGTTAGATCATGCAATTAAATAGTCATTTTAGGTCTATAGATCATGATCCATCATTGTATCCAAGGGTGGATCATATATTCATATCTACCAATAAAACATAGTTCATCCCATGCAGATATACTTCAGAGACAAGTATTTAGTAACAACCCTTACACATGCACACCCTTGAGCTATGATCTTCCTCTCCTTATATAGGATTAGCCTTTATCATTACCATGAGCCAAAACCACACAAGTGTTGATGGTATTCTTGGACGAAATCAAATATATGATACAACGCTCAATACTATGGGCTAATATCATGGTAATGCTCCTTGGTATCATAATTTTAGAGTGCAAAAGGTATACGCGACTTCGATTCTTCATACCCATGTGTATACATGACTTCTCTTCATAAAAACTGTGTATATACTAATTCTGGATGTATACGCGATTTTCCTGTATACCAAGTAGTGTATATATTTCCTTCATACGCGAGTTTCCTTCATCAAACCTGCGTATACATTAAGAAATATTTCCTATTTAATTTCTCTTTCACTTACAGGAATTCCTTTCTCTGTCACATTTGAATTGACCTGTAGAAAAATCATTTTACATCATTAAAAAATAAGTTTCTCTCAAAAGAAAAATCATCAAATAGGTTTCCATCAAGGACAACTTCAACGAGTAGGTTTCCATCAAGGAAAACATATTACATCATAATGCCAACACAATTGAAGTGGAAGGTTGACTAGATGGACTATAATAGTTTCCATTTACTATAGGACCCTTAGATCAGTAATCTTTAGATCTTGTGGCTACCATAACTTGTGAAGACATCATCATGATATCTGCCAATGTCAAAGAAGAGGATGGATTATATGAAATCATTTTATTTTCTTGAGAGGGAAAATAATTTTCAGAATAGCAGGAGAAGGATAACCATTTATGAATTTGGTAACCTCTACCTAGTGTGGGAATTCCTTTATGTAATGATGTTCATTAGAAATTAGACAAGGATAACAAGGTTTCTTTTTCTTGTCAAAAGGTTCATTTTTGTGTGGTTTCTTTTTTTTATAAAAATTCTATTTTGCTTGACCTTTCCCCTTATTTTTACCTCTAGATGGTTGATTCTTGTGAGTAGATGATTCTACAACAATAATTTTAGAAGTAATTTCTAGAGGAATTTTTTCACTAGGTGAATATTGTATAGCCACAGACTGAGCATTTTTAGAATTCTTATTTATAACCTTATATTGATGGCTGGAATAACCAATTACACCATCACCAATGTGAGATCCTGTAGGAATTGACACTGGTTGATCTAATATTATACAAACTTCTAGACTGTGTATAGACAAGGTCTAGGTACTGAGAACGATCAATTACTTTCTCTTCCATTACAACTCCTCCTTTAGCAACATCCTCTGTAATATCAGGAAATAATGATTTTGTGAACCATTCAACCAGAATTTGATCTGGAATAAAAATTGTTATCACTAGGCTAGAAAATATTTCACTATGTCAACCTACAACCCAACATAACTATTTCAAACCAACTTTTAACTGGAATTTATCCCTTCCAGTTTGAGAGGGCTCTCTAAAATTACCTATAAGATTCTCAGTATAGAGGTCAAAATCTTAGCTAATTATGTACTTGTTATGTGATTTTTTTGTAGGCGAAATAATATGATGACACCCACCATTGGGCATGGAGTCAGCTAAGGGAAATCAATTACAAATAAACTACTTTCATGGAAGCTGAGGAAATTTTGGCTGTGAATTGGTGTGAGTAATAAAAATACATGAAACATGAAGGTAAAAAATATGTGCCAAAACATAATATCAAGTCAAAAGATAGTCTCCTGCAAATTTATATTAATCGAAGAAAAATATTACAAGGGTGTTTCTCTCCTATCATCAATCAAACCCCTCATAGTGAAAATGTTACATATATATAGAGTGAGGTTCCCATTACAAAAGTCTGCCACCTGGGCTAGACTCGATGCACATCATAAGGGACCTAATTATAATTGAATTACAACTCATGGAGTCTTTGTAGGGATATTTTTTTTAGATAGAATATTAAAACAATAAGGAGTATCCTATCATTTAATTCTTCAACAAATTTTTTTGGTGACCTTCGTCGAATGCAACAAATTGCTGATTTGCTGGAGTGTTGAATTACTTGAGTGTTGGAATGTTATGCTCTTTCCACGTGTATGCTGACCTGTTGACCTACTGAGTTGTATCCTTGAAAAAAAAGAATTAATAGGCTAATGATGTGGATACCTTTGAATTATTGTCCATCCAATGCCTTGCTATCTGATTTCCTGAAAATTCATCAAATCTTCTTTACGCTGAAAAAATAGAGTATAAGCAATTTGGTAGCAAATGCAAAAAAAAAACCCTTTTTCTAACCATCTGACTTTTCTGAAAATTCTAGGGTCTTCTTTGATGTTTATTATATAAACACATGCATTTAGAATTCACATTGCTAAATTTTAAACTTGTATTTTCCTCCATGAAAAGCTACAACAATTCCATAGAAAATATTCACCTTCAATATGAGAAGTTGTTATGAAACTGTTAACTTTATGTTATTTTTCCCTTTCATGATTTCTTCCACCTCCATGTCATTTCTAATAGCCTGTAAAAGCATGTATACTACTAAAAATATTGGTAAAACATAGTATAGGAAAAAATTTATGATGTTACCGTGTTCAATGAGTGCCATCTATTTCAACAATAATCTTGAGGCCCTTCTTCAAGAGCTCAGCTTGGATCATTTCAATTTGAGTCTCTAAGGCTCTGACTTACCCCTACAACCATCTCCTGTCTTCTTGTAACCATTTGTTCCTCTTGCACAAGTGCTTCATCATTATGTGCAAAGGCAGTGTTCTCTTTAACATTTCTCCAAATTCATCTGCGACCTTATTATAAAAATCAAGTTGCTTTGATATATCCTCCTTCTATTCCTAAAAAAGTAATTTTGATTCTATCACCTCATTTCTATAATCTCTTAATTGTTCTTGTAAAACCTCCACTTGAATTTTTTCTTGTATAGGCTCCTTGCCTTTCCTTTTCTTCATTGGCTCTATTTTTGCTAGAGTGTTATGAAACCAGCTCCAAAAATAGAAGAAAATGGAGATCAACGCCTTAGAAATTAGCCACTTCAAGGGGTCAACCTCCAATACATTACATAAATGAACAATTCTTGGATGATACAAATGAAAAAACCTCTTTATATATATAGGATTCCATGAGATCACAATATAATCCTATACGAACTAACAATAATAATGTAAGCACACAATAATAACAATATTGGGGCTACCGGGGCACAACAATAACAATAAGGGGGTTACACTAACAACAATAAGGGACTATACTAGTAATATAGGGACTTAACATTCCCCTCTACTTCAAAAAAGTGTTGTCCTCAATGCTTGAGTAGCTCCATATGCTTCCATATAAAATTCTCATCCTCCCATGTAGAATCTTCACTGGGTAAGTTCTTCCACTTGATGAGATACTCTCAAATTGATCGATTTCGTAGTTGTCGAGTTCTTGTTTCCATGAATGCTTCAGGTTCCAATATGATTTTTCCTTCCTCATCAAGTTTTGGCAATATTGTTTGAACTGTAATTTTTTCACCTATAAACTTCTTTAAGCATGAAACATGGAAAACTGGATACACTTGCAAAGAAGCAGGAAGCTCCAATTTGTATGCCATAGTACCAATCTTTAGCAACACCTTGTAAGGACCATAGTACTTTAGCGATAATTTATTATCCTTCTTATATTGCTTTAGGGAAATTTGTTTGTATGGTTGTAGCCATAAAAATACCCAGTATCCTACATCAAAACTTCTCTCGCTGCGATGTTGATTTTCCTATTGTTTCGTTCGATTTTGTGCCAAATTTAGGTTATCCTTTAAGAGTTGAAGAAATTCTTGTTGATTCTCGATGTGATATTCCACTGATATAAAAGCTAGATTGAATACCCTTAGGTGTGAAAAGAGGCTGGAGCATGTTGAATAGGTCAACTTTGACCAAATCAAATAGCGTTGTTATGGAGGAGTGGCATTAATGATGGGACAACGTAGTTTTGGAGGGAGATTAATTGCATGATGGTGGAAACCCTAATGAGAGGGACCCAAGGTGAGAAGGATCACATTGTTTATAAGGAAGAGGATGGCAGGCATATGGGGTTAGCTGATGATTATTATTTTGATATGTCTACTTAGAATTTTTCTCAGTTCTGCTATTTAGCTAAGATTGGTGTTGTTTAGCACAGGGTGTTCCTGGTTAGGAATCCCACCTATTTCCTTGAGAGGTCTCTTGGGAGAGTATTGATATATAATTTCCACATATCCAGCATTTTGGCCAAGCTTCAGTATTTAGCTATTGCGCAGTTTCTATTTAGATCTGAGTTGTGTTGCAGGGTGTTACAGTGGAGGGTTGAGAAACCCACTTTCTGAGCTAGTTTTTCATAGGAGGAAGGATTACTTCTCTTGGGAGATCCGAAAGGAGGGATTCTGAGTAAATTTTAGATATTTTTCACCAAGCCAACTTATCCCCATCATTCATAGCACAGTTGCAGCTAGGAATTGCGTTATTTTGGAGGCTAGCTTCAGAGGAGGATCTATTGGCTCTTTTAGAGTGTTTTATTGTAGGTGAAGGGTTCGGCCTTTCATTGGAGGAGACCCTTTGAGGAGATATACATCAGATCCATATTATTTCAGCCTTCTATTTCATTAGCTTCATTTTTTAGTGACTCTTCAATCCTATGGTTATATATCACCATCTGTATTTGGGTGTATTTCTGGAAACCCTTCCCGAGTTCTCTTGGAAAGGTGTCAAGGAGGCTAAATCTTCACTCCTAGAATTATTTGAGCTCTATAAAAATATATCTCCATTGATCTATATTTATGAAATATTTTATGTCCTAAAACCATGCTTCCATAGCTCAGGTTATTTGTATGGCAACTATTTCTCATGCATTGTCATATTTTGCTTGTAGAGTGTTAGCCATCAGTATTTTTTACATGTTAGTGATGACTATATCTACAGCTGAGTTTTCTAGAAACTAATTTCCTTATGTCAATATGTCATCTAGAAAACCCTCCTAAAACTTTTTTCGCCCTTCTACTTTTCAGTCCGCCCATGTCGAAATCAAAACCTCATTATCACTATCCTACCTAGCTTCATCCCTACTGGTCTGCCCATCAGTTTTAAAAGGCAAATCCAAATCTGTTTCAAAAGTATCCCCTATGTTAGGAAGTGGCGCTTTAAGACATTTTACCCGCAGCAATCATCAAAAGGCCAAAAGCCTCCATACGCCAACGAGACCTACCATAATCGACCTCCCACTTTGCAAATGAGATTGAAAAACGACTCTAAGTACTTACTCACATCCCCTAGATCTCAGCACTGCATAAACCCCAATCCCAAGCTGACTATTAGGTTTTTCACAGTGTTTTATGGTTTCTACAAAGGCAGGAAATATAACTTCATCTCAGGAGGAAATGCTTGAATCTACAGTTAGAAGAACAGTTGCTTCTAAATGTAACCTGAGCCTGAGATATGTCTGCAAAACAGAAAGCTACTCATCCAGACCTTATAGCTCTTTCCAGCATGAAAATCACAGTAAGAAAAGAACACCACTATCTCAGCAAACTGGTAAATTGTCATGGCCCAGAACCTCCTTCATTTACAAGCAGAGGGTTAGGGCACCTCCTTCATTTACAAGCAGAGGGCGCTGGCCAGTATTGACTTTAAAGGTTGCAAAAGTCTAGGTTTTCCTTTTACAGAACAAGTGAAAACAGAGATTCCAGGTTTTTCTGAGTGTGAATGATGATCATAACAGAGAATAGAGTCTGCAGTATGCAAGTTCAAAGGAAAACAGAGTTTGGTCTGATAAAGGAGGTCATTTGAAGCTTTCAAATCATATCAATTGTTAAACTTTAGAAAGGCATGTCATTAGTAAAAATTCCAATCATAAGCAGCCTGCTTGTCCACAAGATCAAATTGAAGAGGTGCTGACAAAACATGCCATTACACAGGCAGAAAGAAAGTTCTTGGTTTTTCAAAAAGCACTGAACTCCATAGTCACAGAGACTATCTTTCAAGTAATTTGTCATGAGATGACCAAAGCAAATGATGATATTTCAGTCACCCTTAGAGCAGTGCAGGGAGACAGTGTCACTTTGGCTAGGGTTTTTTCTGAAACACAGTGATGCTTGCAAGAAGAGATGCTAGTATTCATGTTTTTTTTTAGTAGTTTACTTACCATCACATCCAGGGAAAAGCTGTGTCAAACAGATTTGTCAAACAACCTTCAGATACCTTACCTGATGAAGAGCCTCCTCCATGTATGAGCAGATGGCCAAAAGCCTTGGATGTTGTTAAAGACTGATTGATCTAAGAGACAGTGGAAAGAGACAAAGGAAGAAAGCTAAAAGGTCTTTACACCAGGTAAATGATAGTGTTTATGATACAAAAGTATTGGTTTTCCTATTCAAATGAAATGTCTGTCAAACTGTACCTATAGTGGAAAGGAGACAATATTGAATATATGCATGCATTGATACCAAAAAGGAGAAGTTTCTTTAAAGGAAATGGTTAAACAGTACTCCACTATCACCTGCCCAGAAGTCTATAGGAGCTCTTTTTGAGTAAAACAGAGAAAATATGGTATGAAGGGATGCAAGCTAGAATATAGCACTTACAATCCAAAAAGGAACTTGTTTATCACCTGGAAGCAGGAACTGACACCATGTACAAAAAGAGCTTTTGCCAAAGCCTGCACATCATATAGCCATCAACAGATTAAGACAGAGTTTCTGAAAATGAGTTTTATTAGCTCTGGGCAGCACTCAAAACCCATGAAGCACTTCACTATTACAAATCCAATCAAAGGAAATCTACAAGATTCTGTCAAAACCGAGCTTAAAAAGAGGAGGCATTTCTGCAAAGCAGGGAACAGTCAGGACATTTTATCACAAGTCATTATCCAGTTTTGAAGAATTTGGCAAGCATGAAAAGGAATCAGGTACAATGTGTCACCTGCAAAGGAGAAAAGGTAAAACAGTGGACAAAGTTGACCTTTGAAAATGGTTCCATTACAAAAGGTCAAATACCCTGGTCAAAGTCAAATAATA
>JAXQQM020072589.1:0-90418 GCA_034641835.2 Pinus albicaulis
CCATACTTTTATATCATGATCATCATCATGGATAACTGATGGTCAATGTAGATTGACATTTTGTTTTTTGTATCAGTATCTTTTAGATCATAAGGTGTTTGAACCTAAGATCATAAGCGATGTAATATTTTTTGACACAAACTTATTTAACCTAAGGATGTTACTACCTTCATTCTCTGAGTATCTTGTTCAACATGGATTGAATGTTGTTTTGTTTTACTTTTATAATGTTGTATAGGTCTATTTAAAACTCGATTAGCTAATGCATTAGCGAATGTGTTTAAATTTCTTGAAATGTGTTGATGTTCGATATAATCAAAATGTCTTTCCAAGAGACGAACCTTCAAAAATAATCTCAACAAAGCTAGATTTATGATAGCATAAACTTTGTTTAAATGTAATATAATGAGTTGTGAGTCTAACCTAACGATCAAACGTCGAATACCAAATGTGAAGGCATCAGATAATAACTCAATGATTGTGTTATATTATGCAATATTGTTCGTTGTTTGACCAAGGCATATCCCATGTATAGAGCCTATCTCATCGGTGGGTGAATCGATAACCCAAGCTACAGAAGAAATGTTATGTGTACTATGACAGGCACTGTCAGCAAAACCAATGTAAATTTGAAGAGATGTTGACATCTGCAATATCAAGAGTAATCAAGATAAGAGGCGAAAGTAGTAACAGTTTTAAAACAAAAAAAAACTAATCCTAAGGCACACTTGTCTAATCTAAGGCACATTTTTCTAAAATGTAACTAATGTATGAGGGAGATCTTCAAACGAAAATTCATGCACAATATCTCTTGAGATCAAGACCATTTCTGGGTTTATCTAAAGAGGTGTTGTCATAATCAAATAATTCATAGGCTCCTTTTGCAAGCACGCGCTTAACAATATAGGGATCATGCCACATCGGTTCGAATTTACCAGCGCCTAGCTTGTCGTTATATTGATTGTATACTAAAACTAGGCCACCTTCTGAATGAATGCAAGGGTTAACACTTTGATCGTACTAAGATTTAACACGTTTTTTTCTGAGCTTCGGCAGCTAATGTAGTGGTACGTCAAGTCTCATCTAAATTTTCTAGGTATAGAAAGTGTTTCTCCTATTCATAGGTAGCTAGTAACAACTCAATGGCTAATTTGAGTGATGGTATTTCACATTCAATGGGTAACACAACTTCTAAACCGTAAAAAATTTGAAAAGGAGTGAACTCTGTAGCAGTTTTTGCAGAGGTACGGTATGCCCATAATGCAAAAAAAAACATGGTATGCCAATTAGATTTATGAGTTCCGAAAATCCGTTTAATCATGGTGGTAAAAACCTTGTTGACGGGCTCAACTTGACCATTAGCCTATGGGTAATATGGTGTAGAATTATCATGGCGTAGGCCAAGTTGATCAGAAAGTTTGGTCATCATAATATTTCGAAAATGGCTCCCATGGTCTGTAATGATAGCTTGAGGGACACCGAACCGAGAAATCACATGATTGAATATGAAAGTAGCTATAGTTTTTCCATTAGTTTCTAATGTAGGCATCGCCTCGACCCATTTGGTAAAGTAATCTATGGCGAGAATAATATACCCATGCCCCCAGGCCGAGTGAGGGTTACATGTAATGAAATCGATGCCCCATTTGGCGAAAGGACCAACAACAATGATTGGGTGAAGAGGAGTTAGAAGTGCGCACATATTTCCATCAAAAATCTGGAAATTGTGGCATTTTTTAACCGTGATAATACATTCTTTAAATAAAGACAGCCAAAAATAACCAACACGCAATATATTTTGGGTTGTGGCAAACCCAGACATACATGACCTACACAGGCTCCATAATGGAAATCGTTCAAAACCCTTTTGGCCTCTTCATGAGTTATACAACATCGAAACACAAAATCGGCACCACGATGATAAATATTGTCACCAACAATATTGTATTGCTGGGATTGGTACCAGATTCTCCGTCAATTTGATCGTGAAAGCTCTGGGGGAAAGGTTTGGGTCTGAATATATATAATGATATCTCCATACCAGGGATCTAAAGTACTGATTATAAACAGAGATTCATCAGCGATAGGATTCTCTGCCACCGTTTCAGACTCAGTATTGGGAAAATCACACATAATTTCGGAAAACACTAGTGATTTCTTAGACTTGGATTTCTCGAACTCCAAATCAAACTCTTGCAGGATAACAATCCATTTGGATTATTTTCCCCCGATAATTTTTTTTTTCAATATGTACATCATTGGGTTGAAAATAGATATCATTGTGGTTTTGTGTAACAATATGTAATGACGAAAACATTGGACAGCTTGAACTGTTGCCAAGGACAATTTCTCCACATGTGAATACTTGATTTCCATCGGATTGAGATTCTGACTTAGGTAATAGATCACATGTTCATTGTGAGATTCATCCTCTTGAACCAAAACCATTCCAATCATGGAATCAGATGCAGCTAAGTATAAAAATTAATCCTGGTGGTAATTGGGCAGATGCAACAATGGTGCATGGGTCAACATGTTTTTAAGTGCATCAAAAGATTTATCAGCAATCTCGTCCCAAATAAATGAAACATCTTGTTTCAAAAACCGAGTAAAACATTTTGTTAACTCTGCATATTTCGGGACATACCTACGTAAAAGGTTTTCTTTCCCCTGCAAACTCTAGATTTGGCGAAGAGTTGAAGAGGAGGTAAGTTGATGATAGCCTCAACCTTCGATGGATCAACATGAATTCCCTCTTACTAAAATACGAACATTAGTAATCGTCGTGATTGTACACAAAAAAACACATTTTTGTGGATTCAAACGAATTTTGTAATGCCTACATCTCATAAATATAGCACGTAAGTGGGTAGGATGATATTCTCTGCGTAAATAATGAGCAGCTAAGTCATCCAAGTAAGGTTGTACAATATGTTTGATATCGTGAAACACATAAGACATGGCTCTTTGAAGAGTTGCACCAACATTTTTCAGTCCAAAAGGTAATTTAAAATATGAAAACATGCCCCAAGGACATATAAACGTTGTTTTAGGTTGATCGAAAGGGAGTATGTTGATTTGATTGTAACTAGAAAAACCATCCATAAACGAGAATATTTCGTTTCCAACACAATCATCAACAATTTGATTTCTATAGGATGTAGGATAGTTTTCTTTGGGAAAAGCCTTGTTAATATCCTGATAATTGACACATACTCTAATAGTCCCTTTTTTTTCGTTACAGAAACTATGTTAGATACCCAATCCGTCAAAGGAATAGGATAAATAAATCATTCACGTAATGATTTTTCAACTTTAGCTTTGATTGTTGCAGCTTTCCGCAGATTTATTCGATATAATCTTTGTCTAATAGGTTTAGCATCCGGGTTATGTCTCGATTTCATGAATAACAATCTTAGGATCCATACCTGTCATCTCTTAGTAAGACCAGGCAAAAATTTCTTGGAGTTCTTGAAATAGGGCTTTGTAAGTTTTAATCTCTTTAATCGAACAAGAAGCACCTATATGAATGTTCTCAATTATTATAGGTTTATTTGATATGTCAATAGGAATTGTTGTAGAAATATTTCCCAAATTTGTTTCAGAATCTGAACTTGTAATTGATGTGGGATTTTGAGTTTCCTTGACATAATCAATCGTAAATATGGTAGAAAAATCATTTTCAAGTTTATCAAGGTCAGGAAAAAAATAATATCGATGATGTACATCGCCCCATGGAAATTCATCTAATGAAAAGATTTCTTGAATGTTTTCATCAGTTGCAAATACATGTTGAAAGGGATCCAGAAACGATGTCAAAGTTGAGCTTGATATAGAAGATGATTCTTCACTAACCACATTCATTTGATCAATAGAAGTTGATGGGGTGTCATAATATGATTTTACTGCTACATATGACGATTCAAAATGACTTAAAGGCATCTCGCCATTATAAGAGTCCAATTATGATTCTAAAGGCGCAGTCAATGTGTCATCAAATGGCATTGTCCTTGATGTGATCCTATTGATATTGGAAATATTTCATGGTGCGTTGGGAGAGGGTATAGCGAAAGTTCCCATGAGAGCGGGATCCTTCATTAGCCCTACACCAACATCTTCATATGGGATAACCAATTTTCCAACATGCTGGATACTATCGTAGAAGTAGGGTCTGAAGAAAAGTAAGACAATTGATCGATTTTAAAAATATTTCCTTTGTGAGGAAACATTATCATCCGAAAGACTGATGAAACAACATCAGTCATTGTGTAATACCAAATACGACCCAGAAGAAGGTTTTAATCAGGAGGGGCATCAAAAACTTCCACCTCTAGGTTTATGGTTTTTGCTTCTACTTCTATAGGCAGATCTTGAAGTATTCCATATGGATGAAATCCTCTTCCATCAAAGGATTTAAGGATAGTCGGTGATTGGTTGAGTGTTGCAGAACCAAGGGTTTTCCAACAGTTTAAATATATTATACATGTAGATGGCCCTCACCAATTACAATACTAAAAACTCGTCTTGATTTGACTAATACTGGAATTTGAAAAGCCATTTGATGTGAGAGTATAGGTACAAAATTTTCGAGATCAAAGACCAATAGATTCGAGTCTTGCGGATCAATAGCTCTGATGGATGATAATAGTAATTTCCTTTGTATTAGACAGGATTGTAGCACTTCTAGGGCTGACATTTCTAAAGGGAATATGGCCAAATCTTCAACAATGCTGTAATTCTGAGCGGCTCTCGCATGTGGATTGAAAGATTGTTTTCGAAGTACAGATTTAGTAGGTGGTTTAATCACTAAATCAGGGTTAGGTTTCTTGATTTGTAATGGTTCGGAAACTGAAGGAGTTTTTGCTAGTGTTTGACTAGATGATTTAGTCTTTTTACCAGTTACAGGACTCTTAGATCCATAGTCTTGAGATCATGTCGCAACCATGACCTGAGACATCATTAAAATATATGCCGATGAATTGGAAGAAGATCTGGTCATTTTACTATCTTGAGATGGAAAAGGATCTTTCAAGATAGCAGGTGTGGGTGAACCTTTGACAAATTTGGATACCTCGGCCTGATGTGGACACTATTTGGTATAGTGATCCTCGCCGCAGATAAGACAAGGATAACGAGGTTTTCGCTTTTCATCAGATGGTTCAGTTTTTTCTGTTTTCTCTTTAGGAGATGTGTTTTGTTTATTTTTTATTCTTCCCTTTCTTCTTATTACCGGATTTAGCTTTAGTCGTGGATGAGTCCACAATGTGAATTTTGGGAGAAGTTTCAAGGGAATAATCTCCTTTAGGTGAATCTGGTAGAGTTATAATGGCAGAAGTAGATTTAGATGACCTCTTCTTACTCTTTGTAGTATTAAATGTACCAATTACACCGTCTACAGAATGAGAACCAGAAGGAGTTGCAGTAATTTTACCCAGGCATGGTAAATCAAGAATTGTTTCTTATAGATTACCAGATTATGTGTATACAAGGTCTAAGTATTGTGCTTGAGCTATGACCTTTTCTTATATAACAACACCTCCCTTAGCTACGTCCTCAATGATCTTTGGAAGTAATGATTTAATGAAACATTCTGCCAAAATTTTATCCGGAATGAAAACCTTCACTAAACGTCATCTACATCACCATTCATGTATGTGATCTGAAATGTATGTAGACATACTTTGTTTTAATGAAGTTAAAAAATTTCGTGCCATTGTCGTACAGACTGGAAACTGGAAGTGAGTTAGGAAATCTATTGCTAAAGCATTGAAATTATTGAAAGAGCCACGTGGTAACTCGATATACCACTTTGCAGCTAATCCTATCAATGTTATCTGAAAAGGTCTCAATCAAATGGAATCATCGATTAAGGAGTTAGATGTGCACCAAAGATGATAAGTCATTACATGATTTGAGCGCTCTTCTCCTGATTTTCCTTAAAACTTAGGCATATCACTGGGAAACTTAATCGTTACTGATACCAATGGAGTGTAAAACTCCTAAACTTGATAATTATATATTATTATTGATGAAGATGAAAGATGATTACGATGGGGAATCACCGAGGCTTTAAATATAGCCTCATGGTGTCCCTTGGTGAAGAGGCATGATCTTTGATCATGCCCTTTCACTTAATAAAACCTAATATAACTATATCTAACTAATAATTAATAAAATATACATAACATTGCCCCTCTCTTAAGATGCTTTGTCCTCAAAGCATACGTAATGAAGGACATCGTTGACGAATGTTTGGTTTTCTCGAGCGACGGGCTCTTGCTTCCCACATTTTAAAAAAATCATGGAGCATCTTCTCGAGCTCAATCTGTTGGTGATGTGGATAGCTACAAGATTTGATATTGACAGGGTCGGGTCCTTCCTTGACTTCTATTGGATGTTTGATTTTCCTATCGGGAGGCACTTTTATGGGTAGATCCTGGAATACTTTTTCGTGTGTCCGAACTAATCCTTGTTCTTCTGGTGACTTTTCATGGCTCCCTTTTGAAGATAACATTTCTAACTGATGACATTGTACCGTAGATGTTGGCGCTCCTGTTTGAATCATCTTTGTCACCAGAGAGGAAGATACGACTTGATCTTCTAGGGCTTGGAATCCATACAACCTGTGTTTCTGCCCTTTCCACTTAAAACTTATAAACTGCTTCTGATGGTTGGCAGAATAAGTACCTAAAGTTTGTAGCCATTGAATTCCTAAGACCACATCTACTCCTCGTAATGGAACGGTGTAGAATGGAGATTCTAAATGAAAATTTTTTATCTGTAGTTTGACCTTATGGCATTTCCCTACTTGCTCAATCTTCTTACCATCAGCCACCATTACCTTCATATTAGGCATGGGGAAGGTAAAGATGTTAAGTCTTTTTGCCATGGTTGAATCTAGAAAATTGTGGGTACTGCCAGTGTCGACGAGAACCATTATGTTGTTGTTCTTGATATGTCCTCTTAACCTTAGGGTTTGAGGTTGTGATATGCCTGTCATAGCTGAAAATGACACTTGCGGAATAGTTTCGCCATCCACTTCTGGAGAGAACTCTAAGTTGTCTTCTAATCCTTCTATATATGAATCATTATTGTTAGCGTCATTAGTTGCTTCACAATTGTATAGATTTTTCACTTTTCCATTAGCACATATGTGCTTAGGGTCCCAGTTTTCACCGCAATGCTTGCACTTGCCCTCTCTCATTATTTTTTTTTCCACATTAGATTTTTCTTCTTCACGAACATGGGCTGGGACATATTTTGTGTCATCTATATATTCAGTTGGAGGAAATATTTGTCTTGAATATACCTTTTCTGGTTTTGATAACCTCTCAAATTTCTTTTCAACAGCTTTTGCTTTTTGCCTTGCTACTTCTACTGATGTAATTTCATGAAGTTCAAGCTCTTCTTGTATATGGATTTTAAGTCCTGAGATGAAACACTGGATTAGACGAGATTCTGACAATCCCGGTACTCGTGTTGCCAAGGTCTCCCATTCTTGAGTGTACTCGTCCACATCTCCTTTTTGGCGTAATTTGATAAACGTTGAAAAAAACTTTTCTTCTTTTATGCCTTGAAACCTTTTGAAGAATGCATCCTTAAATTTCCTCCAACCGATAGCAAGCGTCGTCTTTTTCCACCACATATACCAATTATATGCTTCTCCTTCCATTTTCATGGAAGCATGCTTAATTTTTTCGTCATCACTAGTAATGTCATAAATCTCAAAATATTCTTCCGCTTTATGAAGCCATGCAACGCTATTTTTTTCATTACCATCAAACTTGGGTAGCTCGATTTTGGCTTTTCGCTGATATGCTAATGGTGGAACAAGAAGGGGATATTGATTAGCAAATGCATTCCAAAGCTGCTTATTTTGAAAATCTGCATTACTATCTTCTTGATGATGTGGGGAATTGGTCTTTTCCTGATACTCTTCTGAGTTCCCTGAATTTGCGGAATTGTTTTGTTGATTTTGTTCCATATTAGGAAATATTGGGGATTGTGTCTGACTTAACTTATCTATCTTATCATTTAGCTTATTGAAGAGTTCTGTCATCTTGTTCATTGCTTCGTTATGCTTTTCTATGGCCTCGTGATGATTTAGCCACATTTGTCTTTCTATTCGATTTGTCGTATCATGAACCTTTTTGATGTCGTTGGAGTGTCCTGCAACTGTACCTTCAAGATCGATTAATCTTTTTCTGAATTCTTCAGAATTATTATTGATCTGTTTCTCGAGATCCACCAATTTCTTCTGGAATTCGGCCATCGACATTGATGAAGACATTGAACGTGTATGAGGTGGGGAATATTTTTCTGCCAGTTTTTCCCTCTTTTTTTTTTAAAATTAATTAATTAATTAATATTTAATTAATTAATTAAATTAATTTTTTTTGAAATAATAATAATAATTTCTATTATTATTATTATTATATATATATTTTAAATAATAATAATAATAATTATTATTATTATTATTTTATTATTTGAATTATATATATATATATATATATATATATGGGGAAAAAGATTGTAAACCTTGAAAAGTCACATTGTTTTTAAAAGTCACTTTGTTTTGAAAAGGCACGTTGTTTTGAAAAGGGGAAATGGGTTTTAATACCATGGGCAATTACCATGGGCCCAAAAACCATGAGCTTGTAAACCACGAGCAATTACTCTTCCTTTTTAATTTTACTTTGTCTTCACATGTACGTATTTCTTTATATATATATATATCTCTTTTTACTTTTTCTTTTCTTTTTCTTTTGGAACTATTTTATTTTAAATATATATATATATATATATATATATATATTTATATTTTTTTTTTCTTTTAATTTATTTCCCCCTTTGTGTTAACTTTCCTTCTCTCTTTATTTTATTAATATATATATATATATATATATATTATATATATATTTCTTCCTTCTTTTTTTTTTTAAAACAAATGTTGTTGCCCACAAGCACTTGGTTTTTAAAAAATCTGCAATTCTGGAATTTTCTTGTAATTCCTTAATTAGGTGATCTGAGATCCGGCGATAGCTCACGTACCAATGGAGTGTAAAAACTATGGTAAACTTTAATAAGTATATATTATTATTGATAAAAGATGAGATATGATTATAATTGGGAATCCATAGGAGCTTTAAATATAGCCTCATGGTGTCCCTTGGTGAAGAGGCATGATCTTTGATCATGCCATTTCCACTAATAAAACCTAAGATAACTATATCTAACTAATAATTAATAAAATATACATAACAGGCTAAATGAAGAATAATAAATTGGATCATTCTTGAGGTGAGACAAATCTGGTAAGTCTAAAGTTGCAATGAATGGTAATCGATGATCAGGGTCATGTTGCATAAGCTGATAACCTTAAGGAACAATACCAATACCCGAAGGAGGATATCCAAGATAACCTGGAATAGCTTGAGAAGATGGGATTAGTATACCTCTGAGGTATCCAGGGTTAGCCATACCAAACTGAGGTTGAGCTGGTATTTGATATGTATAACCAGGGTATGGTTGATTCTGGTAGACTGGATTTTGTCTCGTTTGTCCATATTGAAATTTCCCTTGAAATGGTTGACTCTGCACAAACTGACCTATAAAAGGTTGGCTTGTTTGAACTGTAGTTGCACTAGGTTGTCCTACATAAGTTTGAATAGTAGACTAAACTGCAGGTCCAGTTTAATGAGCAATAACTTGAGGGATTTCCTATGTAACAGTTGATGCAATTGTTTGAAGGGTTGTAGCAACAGGGGTTTGAGAAACTCCAGGGATAGGTGTACTTTGTTTTTGAACAGAAGTTTGTACAATAGATTGGATAGGAGTACTTGGAGTACTCAGACTAGCTTGCTAACTACTAGGTACAGCTACCTGAGGGGTAATCTGGAGTGCAGTCTGTATAGGATGTTGGACTTGGGTATAACCAAATTTTCCAATTGGCTGAGCAAGTTGATTATAAGGTACTTGTAAAGTAGGTTGCAAATATTTTTTATTCAAAAATGGATTCCACACAGTATTAAAGCCTGGGTAAGGAGCTCGCATTAAAGGTTGCGATGCATAAGGTTGACCATAACTAGTTTGAGGTATTACAACATAAGTTTGATCATTTCCTAGATAAATTCCAGTAAAAGGTTGACCTCCTTGAAAGGATAGTTTCTCTTGATAAAATTGTTTCCCTTGAAGAGGTTTTTGTCCTTGAAGAGGCTGTCGCCCTGGAATATGGTACTGCCCTTGAATAGGATGTGGCCCTGGAATAGGGTACTGCCCTTGAAGAGGTTATCCTTGAGGAGTATACTACCCCCCCAGACGGTAAATTTCCACCTTGAGAACTAGTTTGAGGAATATTTCTGGACATCATATAGACTTTTTCCATTGTCAAAGATTCGGTGGTAGCACTACAAGGAAAAAATCATCTAGCGGATGTTTTTGAGGAACCCCTTATAAAAATAGCCTAGACATTCGTTTGTAGTAGAGATTACTAGAGGAGGTTGTCAAGTGGAGGTTTTTGCAGATGTTTTTTTCTGATGTGTTTCTCATCCTAAACCGCACCAGTGTATTCCACTAGAGAAAGCACCGGTGCGTACAAAAAATTGGCACACCGAAACACCGTGCGCTCTGTACAAACCTGCCCGGTGCATCTCATTATTGTAGTGCATCGGTGCTCTACAAAGATTCAACACTAGTGCGTTCTAAAAGCCCATGCCAAAACTGAAACAACCCGATGTGGTTAGAAGAAACCGCCCGATGTGCCTCGAAAACCCGCGCACCAAAACAAGGTTAAATATAAAAAAAAATACGGCCAAAAATCCGCATTTTTCGCTTTTCAGTGCTCCAGAGCTCTCAAGAACCAGAGAAAATTTACCTTGTGTGAGGCACCCTACCATCGGTGCTCCCATTACACACACTGTTGATGTCCATTGCCCACCATCTCTATTTCGAATTTTGCAAAATGGTGGGAAAATTTAGTTTTGAAAATTCTACAGCCAAATGTACAGGTATTTTACTTGTTTTTCCATAATTAATCCTTTTAGTGGTATTTTACTTGTTTTTCCATAATTAATCCTGTTCAGCTCGCACTGGAGCGATGTGTTGCCTATAAGTTTACTGGTCACACCGTGACTGGTGCTAATGGTATCTGCACCAGTTCTGGGGCGGTACTGAAATGACTCACCGTGATTTTTTAAAATTAAAAAAAAAATGCGGTGTGGTCGGTTACTCGGTCGCACCGTTGACCATGTCGAATTGCGAGAATGCAGTGCGTTGACGGAAATATGTGCCCTAGGGCGGGTATTTTTTTCAATGCACCGCCCTCCCGAACTGTACATATTCAATGGTGCGGTCATCTAAACAACTGCATCGTTGACTATGTAGTGATGTCAAGAGGGCAATGCGCTTCCTAAACTATACGCCCTGGAGCGCATAGTTTGGTCAGCGCACTGCCCTCCCGACACTGGTACATAGTCAACGGTGTGGTCGGTTATACCAAGGCACCATTGACCATGTAAAAATGCCAAGAGGGTGGTGCGCTGAAAATTTCCAAGTGCACTGCCTCCGGTGCGCAACAAAAACAGATGCACCATTACCGGTGCATGCCTTTTTTTGTGGCACACCGACTGTTTTGTTTTTTCAAAAAAAATTATATATATATTCCTCAATACATGTCTCATTTAATAAAAAATTGTATTTAATATGTCAATCATTCAATAACGTCAAAGGAGAGAAGAGAGGGAACATCAGCAACAACAGGCGGACCAGTATAACGTGTTTCGCCTGTGGGAGACACGAGAGAGGGACAAAGATATGTACCCTCACCCTATTACAACAACCACCTAGGCGCTCCTAAGGGAGATAAGCCTCCTCAAGTTCTATGAGGAGGCTACATCCCTAAAGGGCCATGGTGAGTTTTTGCGATAGCTTATCCATAGGTGGAATGGCCACCGACAGGCTTTCTGGGTTGGTCCTAACCAGTGGTACACGCCCACTGAGGAGGAAATCTATTTCATTACTGGCCTATCGAGGAGAGGGGTGGATTTTCCCTCATTCCCAGAGGTCCCCATTGGCTATGCAACAGGAATTCAGTTGGTGTACTCCCAGATATACACTAGTGTGGATATACTATCTCCTGCAGATTTTCAGGTCTCCGGTGGTCCAATTACGTATCGCTTCATTTGGTGCAGAGGAGGTGAGGTGCCTCTCACTACTGATTTCAACCATTTCACACCATACCAGCGAAGGGAAATGCATTAGTTTCCCACTTCTATTTTATTTTGATTCTTTATTACAGATGTCATGACTTGTGAGGCGGTCTGCCATTTTTTTTCGACAGTTCTATACAGCTTTAGATAGATGTCGTGCTTAGGCACAAGGGAGGGTGAACTTCCCTTTTGCTTTAGAGATATTTTGTTCATTTTTTTAGAGGTTTACAGAGATGAGGCCTAATTTTGTTTGATAGCCTCGTAGGCTGATGGTGCATGTACAGATGCAGATGTGGGGATAGATGATACCCAAGAGGGGCGAGTCAAAGCTTTTTGCGAGAATATCACATGATGCACTGGAGTTGCTAGCCAGTGTTGATGAGCATCCCTCCATTCTCGTCCCCTATCTGTATGTTGGTTTTGAATTTGTGAGGGTGTGACAACATCCTCTTCACAGATGATGAGTCATCGAATGATAGAGGTAATATTATTGTTCTCTTTAGATTTATTCTAACATGTTATTTAACTTGTTTTTATTAAACTGTTTAATGAAATTGTTTAATTACTGTTGTGTACTTATATATATTTTGTAGACATTGGGTCATTTGATGTTGATGAGATGCCACTGCCACCAAATGATCCAGGTGCAGATCCTGATGACGATCAGGAGATGGCAGATGTCGAGGATCAGGCTGGTGCAGACAGACCTGATCCTCATGTTGCGTAGGTACTGGTTGGTGTGAAGTGTAGGCCTGACACTAGATTTGAGATGGAGTTTGGTGACCAACTGCGCGCTTGGACTATTTGTGGAGGTGGGAGTCGGGCTCGCCACTATGAGAGAGATACGAGGGGGCCAATGCTAGGGTGGTAGAGATGTGGAGAGGCATGCAGGGTGACATGTTGACACGATGTCATCTCTGTGATGAGCTACTAGCGTAGTGACGTGGTTGAGGAGGGCCCTTCAACGTAGGCGTGGTCGAGACGCGGTACATCGACAATCAAGAAGTAACGCATCATCATGCAATGATCACGATCGAGGTAGTAGAAGTCATCATTCACCTTGCGCCACAAATGAGAAGCTGCCGGCATCGATCGGCGGTTGTGATCATGAACGGTGGACCATCACGGTGAGTCAACCTTCTCGGCTTGCGGCATCCGAGTTCACAATCATGAGCAAGCTAGACCATCCACGTCAAGTCATCATGATCAACAACCTGCAACATTCAGTAGTACTCATGATCATGAGTAGGCCAGACCATCCATGTCGAGTCATCACGAGCAGCCGATAGTTGATCATGATCAGCATGAGGCACCACCAGATCAGCAAGCACGTGATGATTGGCATGTATATGAGCTTGTCGAGGCTGCACCATTGACTGAGCAGACCTCGACTAGTACTACTATTTATGATGTACCACCAACTGATATTTGACATTTATATTACAGTTGTATATTTTTGGCATTATATATATATATATATATATATATATATATATATGGTATGTATTTTTATGTTCATGTTGTAGTTGTACTTAATTTATGTGTTGGTGATCATCATGATGTGTATATTGTTAGGTCATTAGATATGTAATGTTCATTTAATGTTCGGCTTGCAGATAGATGGTGTATGTGATAGCAGTTATTTGACATGAGATGTATATTTGATGTTTTGTATTGTGATGATGTTATACAATGCTTGTGTTTTGTTAGATGATCATGATCACGATGATTAGATGATGTTAGCGAATTTGAATGTGTTTTTTAGTTGAATATGATGTTTGTATGATGGTTATCATGATCATGATGTTTATTTTTAATATTAAATCTTGATATTTATTAAAGATTATGTCGTGATTCTAATTGAAATTTTAATTTTAATTGTATGTAAAATTGTAAAATTGTAATTGTATTTGTAATTTTAATTTTAATTGTAATTGTATATAAAATATTTATAAAATTTTAATTGTAATTGTAATATTTAATTTATTGTGAAATGATTGTAATTGCAATTGTATATATGTAAAATTGTAAAATTGTAATTCTAATTCTAATTGTATGTAAAATTCCAAAATTGTAATTGTAATTGTGATCTTAATTTTAATTGTAATTGTATGTGAAATTGTAAAATTCTAATTCTAATTCTAATTCTAATTGTAAGTAAAATATTTGTAAAATTTTAATTGTATTAATGTGAAAATGATTGTAATTGTAAAATTTTAATTTTAATTGTAATTGTATGTAAAATTCTAGAATTATAATTGTAAATATTGTAATTTTAATTTTAATTGTAATTGTATGTGAAATTGTAAAATTGTAATTCTAATTCTATGTAAAATATTTGTAAAATTTTAATTGTATTAATCTGAAATGGTTGTAATTGTAAAATTGTAATTGTGTGTAAAATTCTAAAATTGTAATTGTAATGGTATATATATATATATATATATATATATAATTGTAAATTGTAATTGTAATTGTAAATGTTATGTAAAATTCTAAAATTGTAATTGTAATTGTATGTAATATTCTAAAGTTGTAATTGTAATTGTAATTGTAATTTTAATTGTAATTGTATGTGAAATTGTAAAATTGTAATTCTAATTCTAATTCTAATTGTATGTAAAATATTTGTTAAAATTTTAATTGTATTAATGTGAAATGATTGTAATTGTAAAATTGTAATTGCATGTAAAATTCTAAAATTGTAATTGTATGTGAAATTGTAAAATTGTAATTCTAATTCTAATTCTAATTCTAATTGTATGTAAAATATTTGCAAAATTTTAATTGTATTAATGTAAAAATTTTAATTATATTAATGTGAAATGATTTTATTAAAAAATTTAAATTTGTAAATTTGTAAAATTGTAAATAATTGTAAAATAATAAATCTAGAATAATATGAATTTTTTTAACATAATAAAGTTCAGAAAATAATGCAAATAAATTCATGTACTTTAGAATTATCATTATTTTATTATGATCTTACATACCAAAAAAAATAACTTTATACAGTACGCCATTGTTTTTGAGATGAACATAATTGCAAATTATCAAGTGAAATATTAATTTTAACATTGACACAATGCAAATTACCAATTAATTTAAAATGCATATTATAATGTTTCGAAAAAAAGAGTCTTATAAGTTATAAGGTAATTAAGTCCTCTTCTTTATAAAAACCCATCTTAAAAAGTATAAATGATGAAATAACACATGTACAATATCACTCTCGATTCTCATGATCACCCTCATTATCTTCCAGCTCACTTGGCATGATAACATTATTGTTCTCAAAAATATGTTTTGATATAGGGTCATTTCTCAATACGAACCACCAATCCCTATCCAACACATCTGGGTAAAAAAACACCTAGTTGCAGTGTTTGGAGAAAACATAGGGCTCCTTAGCTTCATCCCACATCTTTCTAGAGTTGATACATATCGGCCTACTATCACGATATTCCTTTACATTATTCCGATCAAAGGTGTCCCACCACTTGCACCTAAAAATAACACATTGGAAAGAAGAGAAATCCACTTCAATGATCTCTTGTATCTTTTCGACGTAACCTAACGTCACTCGTACTAGGTTTTGATCACAGTGGCTATATCGACTAAATTGATCGAACTCGACTTCCACTCCACAGTCTTGTGTCATGTGTCCATCATCAGAATTTTCTGTGCGAAAATGGTGTCCATATGCCCACATAAATGGGAACAAATGCACCTATAAAAAAGTTAAAAAATCATAGTGTCGTGTGTCTTATAATAACCCAATAGTTAAAATATGAAATATATATGTAATTACATTTGAAAGGTGCATTATCAAGTTTCAAATGTACATATAAATTAAATAGATTATTACCGAGTTGGTGCACCCATTCCCTACGTTTAGCGCATCCTCTTCAGCATGCGGGTAACGACCGGTTGCACCGTATTTCTATCTGACTTGGTCAGCAACCCAACTGTTGGAGCATATTTTTGGCATATTTTATTTTAAATGATCAGGATAAGGCACACTTCTACCATTCAACTGTCTAAATTATTTCTTGTCACTATCCCATTTCATCCTCTTTTGTTCATACAATGCGACCCACTATTCTATCACTTCGGAATTGTAAAAAACGAATTTATTGATTGCTTCAATTTCTCCATTCGTTTGGAGCAGCTCCCCTTCTCTTTTGTCTTCATCCCTTTCATCATCCCAAATCACCACACCTAGTTTATTGTATATATGCTTGATGTACTCACTGGCATAATAGAAAGACTCATATGATATGTACCCCTATGACATAGACCCCTCGGGTTTTTCCATTTCTCGAACAAAACCTTTCAATTTCTTCATGTATCTCTCTAAGAAGAACATCCAAAGACAAGAAACTACCCCAACTAATTCAACCTCCTATACTAGGTGGATTAGAAGATGAACCTGCAAGTCCATGAAACTCGTCACCAGTTCCTTATCAAACATACAAACAATCGCAACTATCTCTTGACACCACCCTAGAATGCTAGCCACATGAATCTCCTTTGACGTGATCCAACATACAAATGCAGATAATTTAGACATGGCACGTCCTAGGTCTTAGGGGAATTCATATTTCACACACCCATGCATGAAAAAAGGATAATGACACTGCAAAGTTATAAACACGTGCAATAATATACAAAATTAGTTATGTTTTATGATCTTTGCATGGGATAAAATTTATTCATATAACAAATAATAAAATCATGCTTTTGGCATTATACGTACTCTTAGAAGATTCGAATGGTCATGCGATTTCAATCCCGACATATGGTCATCCACGGTGAATCAGCGTCATAGTGAAGACCTATATGAAGATGGCACCCTCACACCCATTATAACTTCCTTTGCCAAAGAAAGATCATATTTTTTTTAAATCCATGGCACATCACCTTCTTTGAAATACCATGAATTAGAGGGCCAATTCCTACCTCTGATCCTGTACTTTCTAATCATCTTGGAAAATGTTTCTTTTTAGTTTTTGAAGTAATAATATCTTTCCTAACAGCCAATGTGTCACTTTGTTTCGATGATGTGTGCCTCCATAAAAAAGATGAAACATTTTTAAATATATGCATGGGATCTAATAAGTGGGTAATCTTAAAATGCTCCCAATATGGGAGGTTATAAAATATATATTTCATTTTCATCCCAATGGAAAATTTCTCAACATAGGTATCAAAGAATTCTAGATCATTGAACATAGGCTCCCCATTTGAATCGAACATTTCTATGAACTCCTTCTCCTTCTCTCTCTCATATGCTCTAATCCATTCAGCTGGTGTCGTTATTGCTAGTCTTTAGGTTCTCTCTCATTTACCATTGAAAGAGGATGTTGCTTTTCTGTAAGGGTGTTCTTCTGGGAGGAATACCCTGGGGCGGTCATACACTGACTTTTGTAGGCCGTTGGACCATCTAGCTTTCAGAGAAGGTCCACAACATTTACATCCAAAATACCATTTTGTTACAAGACCTTCCATATTATTGTATACAATTTATATGCATGGCATGTTAAATAATATCATGAAGATCAGAAGAATTACAACAAATTAAATAAATAATATGAGAAAGAATATTGTTACGTATATAAACAAATCAATAAATATGTAATTTACCAGAGAAAACTCCTAAGCCTGGATAATTATGTGTCATGTAAGCACATATTCCATACAACATAAAACTCCTCTCTGCTGCGATGGGTCTTGATACATCGTATACATTTATCCCATCCCATAATTCCTTCAATTCATCTACCAGTGGTTGTAAGTAGTCATCCATATTCTTCACTTATCTTCTACCAGGGACAATGAGAGCCAACATAAGATGTTCATTCTTCTTGGACAACCATGGGGGGATATTTTTATCGATCACTACTATAGGCCAAATAGAATAGTTGGTGTTCTAGAGAGAATATGGGTTGATGCCTTCCATGGCTATGCTGAGTCGTAGACTTCGTACTTCATCCTTGAATTTTTCGTTCCATGTATCCTCTATATGCTTCATGACTATTGAATCAGTTGGGATTCACATAAGTCCTAACTCACTTCTGTGTGAGGGATGCCATCCTTGCAACATAGCTAATTCTTTGCAATGAAAAAGCCTTTGAATCCTTTGGATTATAGGTGTGTGCCTCAATATCTTAAAAGGGGGACCACGTGATTTACCCTTCTTTTTTGATTTATCATACCTATCATGCCCACATTTCGGACATATCTCTTTGTCTGCATATTCTCCTCTATATAGAATACAATCATTTGGACATGCATGATATGATATGTACCCAACACCGAACATTTTCAACAATTTCTTTGCCTCTTCGCAACTACCGGGCAAGACATTATCTCTCGGAAGAACCTTATCTTTGAATAACCTGTAATTGGTGATCATGGAAAATATTAAATGTACACTAATTTCGATATAATTATTAACATTCATAAAATTGACTATTTGTAATGTTCATTGTGTGATTATATTTCTCAAAATTATATAAGGGAGGACTTTATGGTAACTTACCTCAAAATTTCCGAGAAACATGCATTCAAAATGTAAAACTTTTCTTTCAAGTTGTACAGCAACATCATTGTTCCCAATTGGGTAGACTTTGACTGACTTCTAGGTTCAAAGAGAGGGGTGGTGGAAGCAAATTTAAGGCTTTCGAAAAAGGTGTCAGCGATATGAGCATCATCCCCTAGCTGATCATCGTTTTGGAATACATCTAACAACATTATCTCCATGGAAGTTGTATCACTTAATTAATCATCCATACCAACCTCTATTTGATTGCCTCCATTGCCAACTATTGAAGAACTAATATTGTTGTAGTCGTTCCTAATTGGTGAATCTGGACATAGTGGGAATTAAATCGGTGGTTAATTCAACCATTCTTGGTATCATTCCTCTCCTATTTTTTCTATTAATTCAACCTTCTCTCGATTCGACATTGTCATCGGGTGCAACGGAAGATGGTAAGTATGTCGTTCATCATCACTAGAATCCTAATAATTTCAAAAAATATATTTGAACATGATTAGTACAAAATATATGATATCAATTAGTAAGAACATTGACAATGCATGATTAATTGGTTTGACGTTGAAATAATTACATTAATATACCAAACAATTATTATTACCATCATTGTCCTGGGATTGTGGCTAGAAGATGCAATATTGTTACAATTGGCAGGGTGAAGTGGCTATCCATTTTCATCTACCGAATGCGCCTTGTGGTATGATGCTCCTGATAAGAGCTTCCGACATTTTGGATCTGTTTGAATATTTTTTGCATCTGAACTCGATTATGAATCTGCATGAACCTGCAAATTTGTATACATTATAAATTTTATTAAGCTGATTGACTTTGAGAAATATTATAGGATGAGGTGTATTTTGAAGAATTGTCCATTCGATCTAATTATGATATTTTCTCCCTGCATTTGAGCAAAATCAACAATAAATTTTGGTGTACACACCTAAAAGTAATTTCGGTGCCTTAAAAATGGACTTATTGTTATCAGTGCTAATGTACAGATAACCGCACTGGTGTGTTTTAGTTACTGTGCATCGGTGCCATGTTATTAACTGACACACTGGTGCGGTGTTATTAATTGACGCACCAGTGATGAATAGCCGCAAATAAAAAAAACGCAACTTTATTTCTTTTAAGTGAAAAAAAAAAAGCGGTAAATTGAAAAATGGGCAACAAAATATTTTCGAAAATCTAATTTCATAAAAAAATTCTTCAAATACTAAACACTTTTCATTATTTCACTATTTTTGCAAAAACATTCAGCCAAAGATTTGCATGAGACATACATGTTGCAATAGAGCATGAGAGCATTGTGGAGCAGCGAAATACTTACGAACAGAACTATTCAGACAATCAAAATTCCAAACCTCTGGTGATTTAAACCTTGTAGCATAGAATTTCAAAAAATCTCGTGATTAAATTTTATTTTATTTTTTTACATTTTCTGCAGTATTTTTTACGCAGTAAGTAGAAAAATTAAATTTACTGTTCATTTTCAAAAAACAAAAAAAAATCCATTTTACCCTAAACCCTTCATTCTTTTTGTTTATGCCCTTACTTCTTCCTGTTTTTGTGATTTCAGAATTAGGGCTTTTCATTTTAGATTTATGGGGTTGAATTGCTATACATATAGGCCTATAACATCTAACCCATGGGACGACTTGCATATTCAGATCCCAATCCATGTCGCCCCTTGCGTGAATTTTTAAAAAATTGATTTTTTTTTAAACGATGCCCCCTACGTAAACTAGTGCACCGGTGCACTGTCTTATCACAGTGCACCGTGCACATACTATTCGATAAAAATAAATAAAAACAGATTTTTTTAATACGTGTGCCATACGTAAAATAGGGCACTAGTGCGTTATTTCATTATAGCGCACCGCGCACGTACTATTTGGAAAAAACATTTTTTTTTTGTGTGTTAATCAGTGCATCTTTTAACATATAATGCACCAGGTCTCCTCGTTGACAGAGAGCACCATACGATGGTCCCCTGTTTTCTTTGTGCATTTATAAGAATAGGTCGGAGCGCCCATTCCACGTTAATCGGTGCATTGGTTAACATATAACGCATCGGTGCTCCTTTTTGACATAGAGCATCATACGGTGTTTTATATTGTTTTGGAAGTGCGTTTGTAAGAACATGACGTACCGACGTTGGTGCATACAGCATTAAAGGCGCATCAGTTAATTGAATTTTTTTTTACCTGAAAATTTTATGATTTATTTATAAAATATATTAATGAATGATATGGTACAGGTTTCATATTGATAAAGAAATGGCTGACAAGAGATCAAGTAACAAAAATACAGATAGCACATCAAGAAAAGCAAAAAATGCAAGTTATTTGTAAATTCTTTACAAAAAATATTATTTTTGAACTATATGTAAGTTTAACTAATATGTATTGTTTACTGTGTATCATGCAGAGACACAAAATGACGAAGCTCGGTAAGATTATTTCTGATCTATGACCATAAGAGCGTAAAATCTTGATGGAAAAAATGCAAAAGGATGAATCAGGTGAATGAAAAAATACTATCGATCATATATGAGTTTCTTTTTTTAATTTTCATTAATAATATACTTAAAATTATTAGATAACATGTTTCAAACAATCTATTAATTCACATATGTTTAATGTTCTACAAGGACCAACAACTCAGAAAAGGAATTTTTTTCTAATAAAAGAAAAAAAATAGAACATGCAAATGAAAATGAATAGCTCCTTAGCTCATCTGGAGTGGTGTTGGAGGTTAACGAAAGGGGGGGGGGGGGACTTTTACAAAAGTTTGAGGGATCTAGTGGAACAAATGTATAGATGTTTTTTTCCATTTAAAATACAAAAATCAATCAAATGATTTCAAGAACCAAATTTTATCTAAACTACAGGAAGAGTTTCCAGATAATTGGTCAATGAGACATGTCAGACTTTTAATAGTAGAAAAGTACAACAACAACAAAAGAAGGAATGAAAAAGTAGTATTCATTTAAATGTTTTTCTAGAATTATTTATAAATATCACTTTTGTTCTATTTACTTTTCATATATCAATATAAAAATTAAATATTTTATTGTCATGTTACATTTTTAAGAAGATTTGAAAATCCCAAAAGATGAATGACCTCATATCAGAAATATGCAATTAGGAATGTCCAAAAAAGTGTACAAGGAGATGGTCAAAGAAATGGACAAAATTGCATCGCAATAGGAGACATCTCAACAACAACATGCTTCAAATATAATATGTAATCATTGAATTTTTCAATTAGGTACAATAAATAAACAATTTAGCATTAAATATTAATTTTCAATTATTTTCTTACAAAAAAAAAAAAAAAATGGAACCCATTCAACACATAAAACAGGGCGACAAGGAAGAAAAGGGTTGATATCTAAGTTTGTGAGTAATTGTTACTTCCTTATAACAACTTAACTAGATTTCATTTTTGTATGTTTTAAGCTGTTTTACAACAATCATCATTGAATGTCTTCAAACAAGTGATATAACATACAAAGAAGAACCATCAGACGAATTGATTAACATTGGGTTAAATATGGGTTGTGAGTATATGTTGGCATATCAGAAATTAATTGTGGAATTTGTAACCATCTATTGATCTTGTTTTACTTAGCTCTATCTATAATTAATAGAAAAAAAAATTATTTTATATTAAATATATGATTTGTTATGGGGTATAAAACTTGCAGGAAACAAAGTATGGAACTGTGCCAACAGATGAAATCTTGAAAGATGGCATGTTACATGGTTTTGAAAGAATGTGTATAGTTTATGAGTCAATTGTTGCAATGGTATGTCATTTATTTTCGATTTACATTGATGTATATTATTTAATATTGCAATTTCATTATTCTCACCAATGTATATACACTCATTACAGTTTATTTTTATGTTTGTAGATGGAAGGTGAAGAAGAAGAAAACAATCAACACAGTGAACAAAACATTCCTGAAAATAACCCAAGTCATGGAAGTAGCTCTAGCAGTGATAGCAGTTCAAGCAAAGAATGATGATCACTATGTTTGGATATCAAAGCAAGGCGTTGTATTTTTTGAAATATTTGTCTGTGAAATCAGAAATTTTGTTTAATGTAATGGACATAGTGTCCCAATTGAAAGACAAAGGGATACCAATAATTGTCCCATTTTGTATGACAAAGACTGTCTTATATATATATATATATATATATATATATATATATATATATATATATATATATATATATATATATATATATATGTTTTAATTTATTCTATTGAATTCTCCATTGTTGTTGTGAAATGTAACACCACTAATTAAATTTGTGGATGATTAAATATTATAATGAAGGTATGTGAAATCTGATGATATGATATAACAAAGTAATCTAAACATCACATTCAAATGCACTAATAAAAATTTAATTGATATGAATATTGTTGTAAGATATGTGTCATCTTTTGATGAATAATAAATTTTAAAAAATCACAATAATTATGATTAGGATATAACAAATTAATCCAAACATCATGTTGAAATGCATTAATAAAAATTTAATTAATATGAATATTGTTATAAGATGTGTTGACTTTTGATGAATAATGAATTTTTAAAAATCACAATAATTGCACTGTCACAGGTCGATGTTTCTAAAAAATACGAAGTAAAGACCGATGTGTGTCAGTTATTGTACATCGGTGCGTTTCTATGACCTATAGGCATCGCACAAATACCAATACCAATTATAACTCTCGGTTTGTTTTTGAAATACTGCGCATCGGTGCATTTATGTGAGACTACGCACCAATGCATTTGTATGACCTATGGGCACCACACAAATACCAATACGAATTAGAACAATCGGTGTGTTTGTCTGATACTGCGCATCGGTGTGTTTCTATAAGACTACGAACTGGTGCGTTGATATGACCTATGGGCACCACACAAATCCCAATACCAATTAGAACGGCCCCGTGCATTATATCACGTTCAGTGTGCTCGATATGGTTTTAGACCTTTACGGCCCGGTGCATGCACCTTCGGCCAATCCAAATGACACGCAGGACGTTTGCCTCTACGTCTGCCGTGCGTTGACACTGAATATTGCAGAGTAAGGTAAAACATCTATAACAACCTCTAGTCGCCTAGTTTTTATTTGTGTTGAAATTTCGTTAAAAAACTCAGCCAAAACCTCCATTACAGAAAACGAATGTTGAAATTTTTTTTGACAATTTGGACGATTTTATAACACTAAAAACCTCTTTTATAACCTCCGCTAGAGGGTCTTTTCCTTGTAGTGTAGATTCTTGAAGGGTAGTTGATTGTGTAAGAATTTCAAAAGAGGGAGATCCTCCTGAGAAATTACCAGAGAGCGACTGATATCCAGCAGGAACTAATGGACCACCATACAAAAAAGTTTCTGGTGATGAAGAAAACATGGATGACTCGGTAGACATGATGGATGAAGCCATGTAACTACCTCTGGGTATAGAGTAAAAAGGAATGCAACGTGGCGAATAATTAAGACCAGTATTATGTAGAAAATCAGTAATCTTTTTATACCAAGGATCTTGTTTAAAAGGATTATAAGGGTAAATCAGTTCACTATACCTTAGATCTAAATATTCTTGACGCGAAGGAATTATGATCTCTTCTTTCGTGTCATTGATCTCTTCGATACTAATTAGGCCAGTAGGAAGATTCCCAGTAATGTGAAGTTTCACTCGAGGTGAACGAGGACGACCAGGAGTTCGGGCTATGAATTTTGAAGTTGACTCAGATGAAGTAGATTCAAATTCAGGTTCGATGAGTTGAGTATCTGACTATTCACCAGTAACAGACTCAACTGTGATTACTTCAGAAATTTCTGGTTGTTATTGATTTCTTTCAATTGTCTGAGGTTTATTAACTTCAAAATCAGGATGTATTATTACATATGTTTCTCCTTTTTCAGTAGACCGGGTTCCTGATTGTTGACCTCTTTTAGATTTAAGCTTTTCCAATTGAATCGGTGTAGATTCAGGGGGTTTCCCCTACATTTTATGGGAGTGTCCCAGTAATTCAGCCACAGTTAATTTTTAACACATGAAATAAAATAAAATAAATTCAAAAAAATACACCTAAGGTTGCTAAGAAAACAAGTGATTTGAACACATGCCTAAAAAATATAAGAGTCAAACCACACACAAATAATATGTTTCCATAATAAAAACACTAGTTAGTGTTGAAATCCAACATCGCAGAAGTTACTGTGGAAAATTGGCAGTTGGAACAGTTACCTTGACAACCTGCTTAATGAAATAGTCTGGTGCAAGTCCCTCCACTATGCCATCTCGAACTCAAGAGTACCCTCCAGAAAGTCCAAGTGAGTCTAGCCAACGTCTGTTCCAGGTACAGTGGGACCTTCCCTCCACCGTCACCTTGGAAAAAATCCTAAATATTATGGCCACAAAGGTCACCAACTGAGACAAATGCACCTGGGGGAACATTTTACGACCCGATATACACGCTAGGGCAGAGTATCAAGCTCAATCCCCTTGAAATCTCCTTGACATGATAAATCTGTGGTTTGCTAACAAGTGACCCCGGGCTCCTCGACGATGGTTAATCCGAGTTTTACCGTTTGTATTACGTGCACATCTTCTATCTTCACCAATGAGGTAGGTACGATTACCTCACTAGGTCAGACATGACTCGTGCTTGACTCATGTGCTTTATTACAACCTATTCCAAAACACTAGCCTAAGATATCTTGGTGGAATGAGCCCTAGAAAATGTAAAAATGTCTAGATTGATTTTATTAGGTGCTGTATTGATTTGGCTATTGTTTAACACAAAGGGTATGGAGTTGAAGCTTTGATGATGTTGTGACCCGACAAAAAATACTCTAAATACGTCAACATGACAAAATGCAACTCTTTCTTTTTAATGAATTCTATTTAGGAGAAAGTTGAGATATTTTTTGAATTTAAAACACAAACTTCCTCATTCTTAAACAAAATTATTTTTGAAAAGAAAAAAATTTCATTAAGAACTAAATTTCCAAATATGATCAATTTCTCTTTTTGAATAAAATTCCATTGATAAGCAAGTCAAAAACTACACTTTCGACAAACAAACAATTCCCAAAAGAAAGCAATTTCTAAAAAACCCTAAAAAGTATAAATTTCAAAATCAAATCAAAGTTCTAATTATGAACACTAACTAGGATAACTATGAATGTTTTGTAGATGATTTCTCTTAGTTGCAATCAGACTAAGAATGTTTCTACTTATCTTAGTAGAAATGAAATCACAAAATAGTGCTTTGTGTTGAATCTGGCTTCAGTGATCTAGAAGCTTTTCCATTTTTCAAATGAAAAAGGAACAAATATTCATAAAAAGTTAGGTTGGCTATAATCTTGATGGCTCCAAAAGACAAAATCATAAAATCGGTGATCTGAGGTAAACAAAGGTATCTTCCATATAGAGCAACAGTAAACCAGGGAAAACCCCAACTTGTGAAATGCAAACAGGATGATTAATCACACAAGACTCATAATTGCTGAAAAGGAGTTCTCACACAGGTTTTGACAACTGGAGAAGATCAGGGCAAACTTCAAGAATTTAGTTATTTGGCTCTGAAAGAGAGAAATCCATTTTTTCAAAATTTTCTAGGGGGTGCACAGCCTATCAGTTGACAACAGTGTGCATGCACATTGGATTGAACTAACAAGTCACGCAAGTTGTCTCTCTGTTTTCCATAGAAAACTGCGCAGGAAGAAAAAAATTTGGAAGAAATAAAATATAGGTTTTATTTCTCAGAGATTCTAAAAATTCATCTACCCAACCACACTCAGAGATGTCAAAATAAAAAAACTAAAATTTCAAACTGAACACAAACAAAGAAAACTAAGCTCTAGTCCCCAGTATGGTCGCCAATTTGTTACTAGGATTAATCCCTCTTGCGGACAAGAGCGATCTCCTTAGTACTCCAATGAGTAACTAGAAACAAAGGTCCATTTGAATATCTCTTTCTCTAGATTATTTATATTTTAAGATCATTACAATAGTAAAGTAGAGAAGACATGCTCCTACCTTGCAATCCAAACATCTGATGTAGTTCTTTGTCTTTGGCTCCAAAGTAGTTCTTCAATGATGAGTAAAATATTTAATCACAGACGAATAAATAAGAAAAGCATCTACAATATATAATAATCAAAAAATACTAATCAAATTCATTGAGTGATCGAGGAATCTAATTATTGACATCATTTCCATGAATTCAGAAATAAGACAATGAGAAAAATTGATCCATATGTATTATCATAAATTAGAAAGAGAAATCTTACAACCAGATGTGATCCAGGTGGATATTGGTTGCCACCCACCTATTCCACATGGGGCCCCACCATTTTCTCTTTCATTTTTTCAGTTTCGGCACAACTTACTATTTTTAGCAGTTTTTCGGGTCCTGAACTTCCGGAGTCGTTTTGAGGACCTAAACGACGTTATTTGGGCATCGTTCCTCTGGTGAATATTATTCCATTTTGGAATCTACATTGATCGTCAGTAGTTGTAGTCCTCAGATAGATCTTTCTAATTTTGTATCATGTGCATCAAACGGAGATAGTAAGCCAAAGTTACGACCCAAGGAAATTGATGTACCAATTTACCCCGATGGGACCCATATTCTGGTGTTTCATCTCCTAGGGTTAGGTTTTTGGATGTTTATGGTTTTCCATTATTTCTAAATAATATATAGGCCTTCGAGCCTCATTGTAACAGAGAGTTCATAGGCCTGAAGCCGCCACATCTCTTCTCAGGGATAAGCTACATGTGCCCTAGCTAGTTTATTTCCATTCCATCTGTAAGTAAATTTCAGTTCTTTGATATTAATGAAATGAAGTGTTATTTCCACTGCATCTTTGTATTTATGTTTATATGTGTATTCTATTATGTTCCTGCATAAATCCAGATCAGGATGCCTTGATTTTGTATAGATTCCTTCCGGGGTTTGAGCAATTGTTCTCCTTCAGTCTCATAAGCCTTCCTCTCTAGAATGAATAGCATGAAGTCATGGGCACAAAGGTGTGATCTTCAATGTGTCAACAAAAATTCACATTAATATCTTAGGTATCTACCCTTGAACCTAAAACGTGAACTCAATATATAGGGAGATTGAAGTAGATTCAGATCCATTAAGAGAGGTATGGATTCCTCCCATGAGGGGATTTGAGTTTGTCGGACCAATAAGCTCCATGAGTGGAGGGATAAAACTCGAAATGGCGTGACTCTAGAGGATTCTAGTTGGGAGAATATTCGACCAACTAGGCTTCTAGAATTTACCTTTTCTTTTCACTTCTTTTCACGGGGGTGCGCAGGTTTTAGTGGCAAACAAAGCGGTGATCGTCGCGGCTAATGGAAGGATCATCATCGTATGCGCAGGGAAAGGCTAGAAAACTTGTGCAGACAATATTTTAAGGGTTTTACAGAGATTTTCTCCAATTTCCAAGACTTGATTCAGGAACATGAGTGTTTTTTGACCTCTAAGGGAACATGATATGGATGGTGATAGACCCATATGAACAGTCAAATGTCATGGTGACAAAATGACGTGTAACAATATTCCACATTGTCTTTCTTAGGGACAAGGGTAAAGAAGGTGGTATTAACAAATCTTAGAATGGATTGATACCTTCATGATTCTTCTACTTCTTTTCAAAAATTATGTCTAATTGTTGACCAATAGGCTTAGAATAATTCTCAGGTGAAGACATGCGGTCCTAAGGCCTTGTTTTTTGGCATGGAACTGGCCACCAATTGTATTTATTCCATAGTGATTTCTCGAAGGAGGGCTTTATTATGTTTGTTGGTAAGTAGAGGTGGTATATGACACACAATTTTTTGAATAACCTTATCCATTTTCAACTTGGAGTCAGATAAGAGATCCTCGTAGAACCAAACCAACTCCCACACCATGTTGTCATGTTCCTTAGTCTTGATTCCTTCCATATTTTTTAATGGGGAGATTCAATTGTGGCGGTGATGTTCAAGCGTAGAATTGTTAAAGAAAGTTGTATTTCTCTCCCCTTACTTTAATTGGAAGATTCAAGATTTTTGTTATTAGAGGATCTCTTCTTGCTTGCAACTTTCTTAAAGCTATGTGAGGACTCAAGCCTCCTCCTTAATTAATTAATTAGATCTTCTCTTGTGGATTACTTCTTGTTGAATGCTTTCCATTTGGGCTTCTAACCTATGATTGGCTTGAAGGATATTTCCAAATTACTCTTTGTTGTAGGATTTGAGTTGATTTTTGAGGTTTTTAAGTATTTTTTATAGGAAATACATGGTAGTTATTTTGATATTTTCCATTTCATCCCACCATTATTTTATATTTTCCTAAAATGCAGGGTGATGGATCCAAAATATTTCCAGGTGGAAGGATTGGTTTTATGGTCAATATTTGATGTCAATAGCCAGTTGGATTGTCCATTGATATGATACATGACTTGGGATAATAAAATCTCCCATGAAAATATCCCTTGTCATTACATTATTTGATATGAGGTATATATCTAATCTAGAGGCTATTTAATGTGAGCTTCCGCTAAGGTTGTTTCAGTTGTGTGCGTTGTTGATGTTGTCCAGGTCCAACAAATGGGAGGTAGCCATTAGTTCTTGAAATAGAGCATATTTTCCCTCTAATTTCTAGATCCATCCATTCTTTTCCTCAAGTGATTTGATCAGGATGAAGTCACCTCCAAGGATCTAGGGCCCCAAGGAGATAAGAATATTGATTTTCTTGATGGAGTTCAGAAATTGGAATTTATATCTGGGTAGCATATGCTCATAGACATTTAAAAGAAAATAGGTTTTTGAGGATCCTATAATATAAAATTAGATGGTTAAAATTTTGTAAGACACAAACATATTGAGAACAAAAACCTCCTTAGTGTTCCAGGTGATGTCTAACTTGCATGATTTTCCTTCGGAGACAGTTTCTATTGATTGGAAATCTTGTCCCTATATTTTTATCAATTGATTGATATCACTACCTAGAGATTTTGTTTCTTGTATCTTCAAAAAAATTGGATGATTTGTCTTCCATTTTTCTTTCAAAACCCTTCACTTTCCTTTACAATTGAGGCCTTCAATATTCCAGGATATAATTGTCATGGAGGATAAGTGATGTTGGAGGGGTAAACCTTCGAGATCAACTTAATTCTGCCTAAGTTAACCAAGATATTTACCAATTCCTCTAGGATTTTTTTTTGTTATGCCTTCCATTTTTCTTCTCATCTTTTTGGGGCTTTGTTATATATTTTAAGGGTGGGACATGAATCCCAATTAGGTTGGCATTTTTATGTCTTATTGAGGATTTTTGTGCATGTTTCTTAGATTTGAGAAAATATTTACTAAGTATTTTAACTTGATGCTTAAGGATGGGTCTAGGGTCTATGCCTTTCCAGGCTTTAACTAAGCTTGGGAAGTTGATGGCATCGAGCTCCATGTCTTATGGTTCTTCATTGTGCTAGGTTATCCTCAAATCTAAAGATGGTAGTTCCTAAATTACTGGTTCACATGGGGATTTAAGAATTTTGATGTCTGAAATATCAAGATTATGAGGTAAGGAGTTAGGGAGAGGGTTGAGGAGTCAAAATTGGCTAGAGGGTATAAACTATTTCTTATAATTGGATTTTTTCCAAAGTGTGGTAGCAACAAAGGGGGCCTTAGGCCTCGAGTTTATCTTGCTAGCTTAGAGGATTCATCCTTTTTTTAGGGGTAAGGTTGATTTTTTGGGATCATCGGGGTGATAAGAGGACATTTCCTATAAAAATGCCAATATTCGTGGCAATGCCAACATCTAAAGGGAATGTGCTCATAATTGAGGGTTTTTTTCCAGAGCTCATCTTGGAAGTAGATGTCAATGGATTCAGGTAAGGGTTTTGATATATTCTTATAAAAAAAAATATGGGAATAGGATATGCACTTGGCTTGTTTTATGACCTTTGAAACCTTGACGAAATGTCCCAACATGTTTCCAATGCCAACCAATATTTCTTTGTCTCGGAATTCCCTATGTAGAGAATACATTCGAATCCATACTGGAACTGTCGTAAATATTATTTGTATAAGACAAATATTTCTAAACCAAACCTTAATTTTACCCCCATGTTAAATAAATACAATTTTTTTTTCAAATGTTCTCACATAGTCTTAAGTTATAAAATATAATGGTGAAAAAACATTTAGCTCCCAGTTCTAGCTTCATATAGCGTTTTGGCTTCCATTTTTGTTGAATCCATTGAGAGAGGGATTTTTGTAATTGCCAAATGCCTAATATTTTTCCTATGAGGGAATGATCTCTCATATATTGAATATATTATATAATATGACTTGAATGGACTTAAAAATTTAGATCTGTTGCTACTTTCGGTAAACAACTCCCTAGGTTCTTTGCCCATTTTTTACTTGGCCCTCTACATTGTTTTGCTAGTTGGATTCAACTTCTTTTGTGTCTGCCTTGGGTTTTGAGGTCCCTAGGTTCCCAAGAGTATTTTTTTTCTTGGGGAAACTATCATTGATTGTGACTTTGATATAGGAGCTTCCCCTTATGGCATCGATTGTGGCTCAGAACTGGCACAATGTCAAAATGATGATGACAATGAAATTGGGTTTATTTGCAATATTCATAGCTCATTCTCTCGTTTAAATACAAATATTGATAATGGCACTAACATGAGATTTGACTTAATTATTAAAATATTAAAATTTTAATAAATTTTAATAATATTAAATCTTTTAAAATTTAAAGGTAAAATGAAATATAATAATATAATCATGAACAAGTGTTTTATGGTAGCTTAGTCCTTGCCACTCTAGTTAAAAATTATGTTATGGGAAAAATTGTGTAAAAAATTATAACCTACATTGGTCAACGTTAGCTAAATTAATAGTAGTTAAAAGGCAAATGGAATATTATAATCTTACTCTAAGGGGAACCAATAAATTGTGATATGAAGTGAATAAATTAATTGATTGCTCACCCACATGGACTTAGCATAATTTGTGGTGGGTATTAACCACTAGTAAGTCTACACATTTACAATTTTACTGCAACATAATTATTGAGGAAAACATAAATAATGGTGAGAAGTAACTGCTGGTAAATATATTTATTTAAAACTTATTCCTATATATTTTTATGCAAAAGGGCGTAATTTTTGGTGGGTATTAACCACTAGTAAGTCTACACATTCACAATTTTACTGCTACATAATTATTGAGGAAAACATAAATAATGGTGAGAAATAATTGCTGGTAAATATATTTATTTACATCTTATTCCTATCCATTTTTATGCAAAGGCTTTCTTAAATTATGGTGGGAAGTGGCTTATGGTAAATATGTTATTTACTTCAAAGCTTAAGAATAAAAAATCACTACACAAATATCTAAAAATAATTCATGAATATTGCAACCATATCCATTAATTAGGACAGCATTCCAAATGGCATTATCCTGTGAAAATTATTTTTTTAGTAATATTGAAAAATAAATATTTATTGTTCAAAGTTAAACATTATAAGTTGCATTAGTCAATGCTAAACTAATAGTAGTCAACAAGTAAATAGACTCCTAGAGTCCCTTAGTAGGAATTAATAAGAGAAAGTTAGAATGATATAAACATCTAACCTTAATGAGGATTTCTATATGACTAGTTGAATTATTTCAGAGATAATGAAAAATATATAAAATATGTTGATGAAAAACACCATTTTTTTAATATACTTCATTTTTAATAATAATAAAAAATAAATATTTATGACAAAATAGTTGTTAATGATGAACATATTGATTTTAACAATACATGACATTAATTTTAATAAAATTTATATGATACAATATATGATATAAGGAAGGTTGGTAATAGGGCACATGGTGATAGGGTGGTGAAGCTTAGGCTTGGTGTGGCTTAGGCTAAGTGTGATCCCCGAGTGATTTTGATGGTTTAATCTAGCAAACAAAAAAAAACATTATATTTATTTATTTATTTATTTTAAATATATACCATAAGTTTATCCATTTTTATGATAAAACCAATATTATGAGATATATTATTTTGTTTAATTATCTCAATAGACATGTTTATTTTAATTTAATTATCAATAGTTATTAGGTGGATTATAAGGATTTAACCTTAATTGAATATTCTAAAATATTCTTAGCGGTCACAAAGTAAAGGTTGAGATTTATCTCAAAAGTGGATATGCTCTTTATGTCCTTTTAATTAAATTGATTAGTTCATAAAAATTTCCTATGAACATATGCCATATAAACATGAGTTATGATAATTTGGGCATGTGCTATTAGTAATCTATGGCATTGGCCCATGATATTGTAACAAAGTCTATTAATAAGTTAAGAAAATCCATGATAAAGTACGATGAGTCTTCATGGTTAAGAAGCTTGTTGCATGTTTTTTTAAACTATATATATGTTTAACTAATATATTAATTATGTTTATAATAAAATAATAAAATTATGATTTATTTATCTTTTTTGTTTTTTTTAGGTTTTTTAACAATAAACACATAGATAACATTTCTTAGCTGTCCAAAAAAATAGTATTATTTGTTGCCTATGTTGTGAGCCCGCGCCACCAGCACGCAGCACTTGGGCCTCCGTTGTCATGGCTCACCTGCAGCCTAATCCGGGCATGACTCCCTCTAGCGATGGTCCTATATCTTCGACTCACGCACAGCCTGATGCGGCTGCCTTTGCCTTCGCCTCTCTAATCGTCTCAATGGACCCTCATAGAACCAGACCTGTTATCTCCAAATTTTCTAAAAAACTTGAAGCTATCCCCGAGATCATCTTGCCACCAAACTTGCCTAGTGATATCATTATCTGAGAAAGGGTTGGTTGGGAAGTTCACTAGGTTATGGCCCTCCCCCAAAACTGTCCAAAAATCAGTAGAACAAAACTGGGCACAAGTCACTCAGGGAAAAATCTCCATTCGATTGTGTGCCAGAGATTACTATACCTTTCATTTCGAATCCAAGGACGATCGGGATCTCATCTTCAGAAACAGCCCATATTTCATGGACACCATAGGTTTATACCTGAATAGATGGACACCCGATTTCAATCCATAGCTGGATGTCCCTAATGCAGTTCCGGTTTAGGTCAGGCTGCCTCATCTTCCCCTACATTGTTGGGGAGATGATTCAGTAAGAGAAATAGGAAATGTTGTCGACAAATACATCGACATAAGCGAACCAAAGGATAATATGCAGGCATGCGCAAGGATCTGTGTTGAAATAGATCTAGGAAAAGGACTTCTAGAAGCCATCAAGCTCAAGATCGACAACTGGATGCATATTCAGCAGTTGGATTACGATAAAATACCCTTCAAGTGAAAGGTATGTCACGATTATGGCCATTTCACTAATAGATGTAGAAAAAAAGAATAAAATGATAAACATGTAGAAGAAAGTCAAGATCCAAAAGGGGAACAAGTTAAGAAAAAAAAGACTACACCCAAACCTCAGTCTATGCCTCCCCCGCCCCCTACATCTGACCCTCTCTCTCCTACCCATAGATCCTCTACCCAACCCTCCTCCTCCATCCCCGAAACCTATCATTTCCTGGGATCCAACCCCTTTTAACTCCTCTCAAACCTCCTCAATCCATCTGACCCACCCAACCCTCCCCTCCCCCCTTCCACCATTCCCCAAAACACCTTTGAACTCTCTTCTCCACCTCCAAGATCCCCTCACCCTCAGGGCTTCTTCTCTTCCATCTCCCATATGGAGGGCCCCCCCATCCTCTCTAGCCCCCCTCCCCACTCCTCTAATCAGATTCTAACAAGAAACCAGTCCAAGGAATCCCTCCTATAAGTATAACACTCTAAGAAAGCAGGAATAAAATAAAATAAAAAATTAAGAGATGAGGAAGTTGTGAAGGACCTCACCTTGGGAAAACAACATCCAGTGAAGAGCTACCTCGAGAAAGGCAACAAGAACAAGGAAAAATATCCACGTGCCCACAAAGGGAAAGGTCCCTCAGCCTCAATCCCCAGTAAATAATGATAGTTGTCTCTCGGAATTGCAGGGGGTTGGGTCATCCCTCCAAGATAAACCTCATTAAAAAATAAAAACCAAACGTCCTCCTTATCTAAGAGACAAAAATTAGTAGCCAATAGATGGATAGTATCATTACAAGAATAAAAAATTATGAAGGAAAAGTTATTTCAACAAATGGAGCATTTGGAGGGATTTGCACTCTTTCGAAAAAAGGAAAATGGAAAATGCAGAACTCAACAACGAAAGCCCACTGGATCAACACAAATCTGGAAAATGCATCCAATGGGAAAAAAATCGGCATATATAACATCCATTATCCAAACCACTATAGGGACAAAGAAATTTTTTGGAAGACTCTAAAAGAAACCACAATGGAAGACCAAGAAGAGAACCTTATCCTTGGAGGAGATCTAAATCTCATTCTTAAGTCAGAAGAAAAAAGAGGAGGCATCTTTCAGCCATATCCATACAGATATGTCCTTGAAGGAATCATTGAGTAGTGCAACCTTTTGGACATTCCTCCCAAAAATGGGAAATACACTTGGGATAACAAGAGACTGGGGAAGGCCAACATCAAAGAGAGGTTGGATAGAATTATCATTAGGGACAACATGGTGGCCAGCTACAGCAAAGTCTTCTCTAAAATCATTCCATCAGTAGCCTCAAACCACAAACCAGTCTCCATTGAACTTGGAACAGCTGAAAACTTTGGGCCTCTTCCCTTCAAATGTAATCAGTTATGGAGTAGCCATGAAGAGGTAAAACAAGAGGTTGAAAAATTATGGAAGCGGAAAATTAATGGGTCTCCTAGCTACATATGGGAAACAAAACTAAAATCCACCAAAGTAAGACTGGAAGATTGGGCAAAGGCCAACTATAAAGAACCGCAAAGAGAAAACGAAGAGTTGCAACAAGAATTAGCAAGAATACAAGAGGAAATGGAAAATATGGACAACACAGCTGAAAGTCAAGTAAAAGAAAAAGAGACCCATTGGAAAATTTATAGGAATATCAAACAAGAGGAAGAAACATGGAGGTTGAAATCAAGGAAGCTATGGATACAAGTTGGTGACAAAAACACTGCCTGCTTCCACAATTCAGCCAAAACAAGAATGATAAAAAAATAATATAGAAAAAATCAGGGGAGAAGGAGGGATCGAAATAAAGGGGCAAGAAGACATTAAAAAAGAAGTCTTCCGACATTTTACAACTCTTCTAACAGCTGTGTATAGCCAAGAAAATACGGATGAATTCTTAATGCACATTCCAAAATTTATTTATGAGGAAATAAACAAAGACCTCTCTAGAGAAGTCACTGAAAAAGTAGTGACAGTTGTATGGGACCTTCATCCGAAAAATGCCCCGGGCCCAGATGGATTCCCTATCTCTTTCTACCGCACCTTCTGGCATGCAATAAAAAGGACCTATTAAAAATGATTAGATACGTCGTCAAAAAGAAAAAGGTGGGAGGATTCACAAATTCTACCTTTCTCGCCCTCATTCCAAAATACCCCCACCCCTCCACTCTAAATAGATTTCGTCTAATATCCCTATGTAATGCTTCGTACAAAATCATCTTCAAAATATTAGCTGGAAGACTTAAACCTCTTCTCCACTCCCTCATCTCTGAAAACTAGGGAGGTTTTTCCCAAACCGTCAAATTTTTTACAATATCATCCTTGTCCAAGAGGCCCTTCACTCAAGTTACTCCGGCAATGAACAAGGCCTCATCTTAAAAATGGACATGGCCAACGCATTTGATAAAGTCAAGCTCACATACCTTTTTATTGTTCTAAATATATTTGGCTTCTCCGAAGACTTCATAGGCACAATCAAGGCTTGCACTATTGGGTCATGGATAGCCCCTCTTCTTAATGGAAGACCTTGTGAGTACTTTCAAAGCTCTAGAGGACTCTGACAAGGCTGCCCCTTGTCTCCCTTCCTCTACATTCTAATGGTTGATTCCCTAAGCAGAAATTTGGAGCAAAGTAGAACAAACTCTTCCTTGATAGGCCTAACCATAAGCAGAGGTACCAAAAGAATCAACCATTCATTATTTGCAGATGACACCCTTCTTATGGGAGGTGCATCTTGCATAGTTGCTCGAAGATTTAAATTTGCCTTAGAAAATTTCATGGATTTCTCGGGAGGGCTGATTAACAATGGGAAAATTTGTATATACAGCCGGAATACCCCTCCGAGAACTCTCCAACGAATGTCACAAATTCTGGAAATTCCCTTCCAGAATAACTGGAGCTACTTCCAATACCTCGAGCTACCAATCACCAAGAAAAATTTAAAAACCAAGATATGGAGCAAGTACGCTTAGAAAATGAAAAATAAAATCCAAGCATGGGGGATGATATGTTTAAACCAAGCATGGAGAATCATTCTCATCAAATCAATACTTTCAACTCTACCCCTATACCAATTTTCTTTAATAGCAGCGCCAGCAAGCATACACAAGCAAATCGAAATCATCATTAGAAGCTTCCTATGTTAGGGAGGAAAATCTGAAACAAAAAATTGCAGTTGTCAATTGGAACCAAGTTACTTCTCATTACCAAAATGGAGGCCTATCCATTAGAACTCCTGGGACTATGAATCTGGCTTTGGGAAACAATATTGTCTAGAGGTTTCTCACTAGAGAAATATGTTGGTGGAAAGTAGCGTTAGAGGAAAAATATCTCAATGCCCCAAGAATTTCCTTATTGGAAAGAATCCCTCCCATAATACCATGCTCTCAAATCTGGAAACTCATCTCCAGCACAATCTCAATGATCAAGGAAAAATTCTCAACAAGGTTAGGGAATGGAGGAAAAATCAGCTTGTGGATAGATATCATCATGGGAAACCCTCCCTTGGGCAGCAACCTAGATATTCATGACTTAAATAGTTGGATGATAGTGGAAGGCTACACAAAATTCGGGGACATATCCAAATGGGAGAAAAATGGAACTTTGAAACAATGGGACGGACCCAAATTTCCTATTAACCTCACAGACCAATGGAACTCCGTGATTTCTCGCTTATTGGGAGGTTTACATCCCAAAAGACCCTGAAATCCTGCTGATTTCCAAGGTCAAATACTGCTGCAAACACATTTTCCCATTTCTCTTCTCCCAAAACTAACCTCATTTTATGTCCCACCATTTCCCATGAAAATCCCTCATTTTCATGTTTCTCCCCTTTCCCCCTCATTAAAATCCCCTTTATAAGGTTTTAAGACTCTCTCTTAACCTTATCGAAACCCCCCAACTCCATTGAAAACCTTGAAAAATTCCAAGAAAATCATATTTTTTATGTATAGGGTTTAAGCCCCTTTGGGCTAAGGTTTCTAACTACTTCCGATCATATGCCCACACCCTGGGACCAAGCGCTAACACTGGAGGCGCTAATCGCATCGCACAAACTCAAGTGCGCAAAGTTTTGCGTTGTGTTTAAAACTTGCGATGCGATCAAAACCGATCGCACGATCACATATCGCAATTTTATATGTACCGAGATCCCGTGGGCCCGCATTCCATACTCTAAACCATTGAATAATCCATGCCCGATCTCTTTTTTCCTTTGTAAATGTTAAAAACCCACTTTTCCAATGTTTTGGTCTAAAACCAAAGTCATGTATTAATATCAAAGGGTTTATTGAAAAGAGCGATCGCGGATCACAAATCGCAGAAAATGTAATGGGTAGATTAAAAAGCCCACGTCCAAAATTGAGATATGCGATGGGCCCCGTTATATATCCCGTCCAAACACAAAAAACCTTTGTTATTTATAAACTTGGGTTTTATTGCATTTTATGAATTTCTCCGTCGAAGCGGTTTCTAAATAAATCTACACCGTTGATCTGATATACACATCCAACGGTGCGGAACTTATCAAGCCTGGTGGACCCCGCTAGAAATGCGTCGTTGCCCAAAAAAAACGTGGTTTTTATCGCACCGCTCTTCGGCGGACGACGGTTTTTCCCCGATGGCCAGCGAATCCATACACTGCTCGACACACGTCCCTGGGCACTGTTTCGAAAACCGCTTTTCATCGCGCGTTATAGATCGGACCAGGACGCCCAGCGATATCGCTGTGTACCATCCGATCTGGGCCCACTGATCAAACGGTGATCGCTCACCAAATTTTCTCGATGGTTAACGAAGGTGCGTGCACGATAACCGGGCCATCATACAATGGAAAATCAATCTCCGCCGTCGATCTGATCTGCAGATCGATGGCCCAAAATTCATCGCCCGATCTCTCCTTTTGACTTTCCATTGCCCAATCTCGACCGTCGATCTTTGTGCAATCGACGGTTCAGATTCATCCTTCCTCTGACCGCCTCGTTCAATCTCGACCGTCAATCTCTGCACGATCGACGGCTCGGATTTATTCCTTCTTTCACCCATTCCACGATCGCTCCCGATCAATCCTGACCATTGGATGATGCCATCCAACGGCTCCAATCTCCTCGCACGCCCTCCGATGCAGTTAACCTACATATGCAGGTTTTATAATAGTTTTCGTGTTTTGCAGGGTTTTAAATCATTTTTTCGTTATTTCCAAAGAAGATTCAAAGGCAGAGGGTGACGACTCTCCCGTCTTCGATTCTTCAAAGGAAATCATCCACAGGGTGGAAATGCACGTTTCATCAATGTTTTCTTAGGCATGGATGCCTTATAAAACCTGCGCAGCCCTTCACACCAGCAAAAACAACATGAAAGGGGCACAGTCAAAGAGTACTAGTGCTGAAGACCAAAATGTATCAGAACAGAGGATTAGAGACAGTTTTACGGGAATTACGGCTAAGACGGTTATCAAAAGCCTAATCCCCGATTTAAAACACACTTTAAAGAATATTTTAAGGGTTTTATCGACAGGAGCGCTTCCACCACTGCAATTGAGGCAAATTGATCCCTCTAGTTACTGAAATGCCACCTGTGCCTCAAAGTATTCAATCAGAGGCTGAATTTATTGATCAGGATCATATATTTGTCTCAAACGTAGCCGAAGAGTTACTCCTGCGGGGAATTCAACGAAAATAATGGCTACAGAGTTACTTCAACGCCAAAACAGAGGCTAATTGAACCTTCTCCAGCTTCTTAAGGCACCTACAGCCTCACAGAAAATCAAAGGCCGCCGAAAAATTAATACTAATCGAGGATCTTATCTCTAAATTGTCGGCAAAACTATTTTAAAGGATTAAAGAATAGTCCAGAAGCAGATATTTTCAATCACTAGGCTTCGAAAGGTGGAAATAGAGTTATGAAGTAGAGTTAGGAATGATTACATCCCCGCCTTATGCCTTACCTGGTTCTCAAAGGCCAGAGATTGGATTAATTACATAATTAATGATACTTGGCCCCTCGGAAATCCTCCCACCTTCTCATTCTTCTATAAATACTTCTGTAAAAAATGAGAAAATGTTGGTCTCTAGACATCTGAATGCATGTAATAGTTATTCTGAAGCTATTGATGCCCTGTTTGCAATTCAAAGATACATAAGCTTATATGAGAAGTTTGAAGTTGTAGAGACCCACCGGGCTTGCTGATTGTAACTGGTTCGAACATCAAATACAAGCTACTGATTTATGGGATCCTGATTTGTGTCAATGGTGATGTGTTCCTCACTGTCAATTGCTATTTTGTTTAATGTTTTCATTCTGTTCATTTTCTTTGATAAATAACAACAGACATAGAGCTAGGATTTACTTTCTACGGTACCCTACTCTCACTGAAAAATTTATTGTCTATGTTTTCTTCATTTGAACGTTCTCTTTGAAGAGTACATCAATGTAGGCTGGCTTAAAGGCACTTGTCTGATCTAAATTTCTCTTTGTCACTGTTATCCATGTTTTCCTTATTGAACATGCTGAAGCAATATAGTTTAAAAGCACTTGTTTGATCTTAAGCTGTTCAACTGTCTTTTAAAGTTTTCTTACTGAAAGTATTTCAAAGCAGGCTAGTTTAAAGGTATTAACCTGATCTCAGAATACTTTTATGTTTTCCTTATTGAATATGCTGAAAGCAGGGTAGTTTAAAGGCACTTACCTGATCTTAAGCTGTTCAACTGTCTTTTAATGTTTTCTAACTGAAATAACTTCAAAGCAGGCTAGTTTAAAGGTATTAACCTGATCTCAGAATACTCTCATGTTTTTCTTTAAGTACATGCTGAAGCAATATAGTTTAAAAGAACTTACTTGATCTCAGGCTGTTTTACTATATCTTCATTTGTTTGTTCTTCATTTCCTATCTATTTCATTCCATAAAATCACCTTAAGAGATCCTTTGACATAAGTGACTTGCCCCATGGATCCTGCTTGAACCTTGTTGTCCAATTAAAATCCTCCTATGACTCCATAGCCCAATGGGTTAAAACTGTCTTTGCCTTTTCTGTCAGCCAAATCATTCCTTCATCTGCAAACACCTTCACCCTTCATTTTGAAACTGCCTTCACTTTCATCATGTCCTTGCCCAACCAAAACAAACAAAACAAAACCCAAGCTCTTCATAACTAGCCTAATATCACAATTTCAGCTATTAAATATCACATCTTTAAACTCATTCATAGAGAGATCCCTCTCTGGATTGAAGAGGGCTAGATCCTAGAATCCCAAAGTTGGTTGAAATAATTGTTGCTTTTGCAGTTTTAGTCTTACGAATCTGCTAAAATTAGAGATTCCTAACAACTCCTATAGCCAAAAACATTCAAGATACTTATTTTTGGGTTCCTATAGGAGGAGAATATTTAGTAAAGTCAGGCTACGCCAAGGTTCAAGAACAACAGAGGCAACAAGAATGGCAGTACTGGAAGTATGCTTGGAAGGTGGAAACTCCCCCAAAAATCAAGATATTCCTATGGACCCTTCTCCATATCAAATCTCTCATAGCTGAGAACTTAAAAAAAAATGGGAATCTATGGCCCCTCTCAATGTGCCCTTTGTTTGCAGGAGGAAGAAACTGTTCAACATCTCTTCCTAGAGTGCTCATTCTCTAGAGAGTGTTGGGAGAAAATCGTGTCTCCAATTGAAGTAAATTTGAATTACAACCTCCCTCTAAATCAATTCATAAGTAAATGGAGCAGTTATCCTTACACCTTTAAAATAAAAATCACAGTTCAAAGGTTCTAGGCCAGCTTCTTCTCCTTCCTATGTTGGAAAAGCTGGCTTGCTAGGAATGGGAAAGTATTCAAAAATAAAAAGCCAACAATGAACAGAGTAACTTCAAAGGCATGGGGTCAGATAACAGATTTTCTCTCAACTAAAGGGTTAAATGGAATTCATATGAGTCAACTGCAAAATGATGAAATAATTTGGATCAACTTCGAACTCAACAAGATCACAATTCACCAAATGGAAAAAGTCACAAAGGCACACCCAACTTGGAAAATCATAAAGGAGGAGGAAGAATTTCAAAAGTGGATTAATTCCCTCAACAAGCCCTACCTCTTCTTCGATGGAGCCTCCAAGAAAAACCTGGGCAAAGCAGGAGTTGGTGGAGTAATATCCCAAAGAGACAACTCCTGCCTTATTCAATTTAATTAGGGGATGGGAACAATGTCAAATAACAGAGTGGATGCTTATGGTATTCTCCTAGGCATGAAAATACTAAAAGACGAGAAAATTCACAATCCAATAATACTTGGGTACTCCTCTATTGTCATCCATGCAATGGTGAGTGGAAGTAACCCAAAGAATGCTACACTCTGCCAAATATTGAGCAGAGAAAAACAATATGAAAAAACATATTGGGAAGATAGACTATTATCATATCTTAAGAAGCAATAATAATAGACTATTATCATATCTCTTTCTCTGGCCCTGGTTGAGTATATTAACGAAAGAGGGTACTTCTCTTTGAATCAGGTGGCAGATCCTAAAACAACCTCCCTTGTGAAACAGGGTTGGCTCTCAGGTTTAGATTTGCAGCTAGAAGACAGGTGGTTGGAAGAATGGAACCGTTATGTTTCAGCCTTAACTTTCTCTTCTGTTTGAATCTCAGATTCTTCTGATGAACTGCGCGGGTACATGCGTAGTCAGGCCTCTATTCTCCTAAATCGGGTTATAAATGGTTAATGGCTCAAGAAGGGTGGGGTGCTCCAAGCTGGTGGCATAAACCAATCTGGAAGTTGAAATTCCCAGCTAAGACCCGTGTCTTTTTCTGGTGCATCCTCCACAATAAGGTGCCAACTTGGGACTTCCTCCAAAAGAGAGGGAAACAGGGGCCGCGCTGCTGTTCCCTCTGTAAGTCTGTTGAAGAAAATATTCATCACCTTTTTCTTTTTTTCCCTTTCAACTCCAGCCTTTGGGCTGAAACCTTAAGTCTGATTAATATCCCCTTGATATGGCATGGTGAGGACTTTTCTCAGGCATGGAATCATTGGTGGCAGGAGGCTCCAAATGACAAAGTCAGATCTATTCCTCTTCTTTTAGCTTGGGGAACTTGGATTGCCCGCAACAAGGTGATTTTCAATGAGCAATCTTTCCCAATAGCCAGGCTTGCAGCAGAGGGAGCTGCCATCTATGATAGCATTCCTTCTCCTTCTGGCTCAGGCTCTTCTCGAAATTTTCAACCTGAAGATATAAATGAATCTATTCCGTGGGATTTTGTTGATGGGGCTTCTGGTGTAAATGGTCTTTGCGGTGCTGGACTTATCATTCATCTTTCTCCTGTTAACTCTCTCTGTGCCTCTGTGGGCCTTGGGTAGGGGTCCAATAACTTTGCTGAACTCAAAGCTATCCATTTTCTTCTTTGCTGGTTGATTTCCAAACATATGAGACAGATTCAGATTTTTGGTGATTCTAGGAATGTTGTGAACTGGTTCAATCGGACTCAGCAGTGCAGGAATTATATTTTATTACCTTTGCTTAAGGAGATCTGTCGTCTTAAATGTTTTTTCTCTGAGATATCTGTTTGTCACATTTACAGGGAAAGGAACCAGGAAGTAGATCGATTATCTAAAGAAGGTGCTCAACTTGATTTGGGGTCCTGGACAGTAACTGAGATGCTGAATGGGGCTGTTCATGTTAGGGAACAACCATCCTTTGTTTAATTTTCTGCTATTTTACTTCTGCTTTGTATATATTTGCTCTACAAAAAACTCTAAAACAACTACCTTATTGAGTCCATAACTGTTTTCCTTTTGTAAGGAGGTTCTGGGCTCCATTTTTGTCTTTTCTAATGTACTTCTGGGGGCTGGGATAGTTTCTACTGACAACCCTTTTATCGAGATTTCTAAGCTATGGGCTTGCTTAGTGCTTTCGTATCCTTCTGCTCTCATCTCTGTTTCGGTTTTCCGGGAGATGATGAGCTAAAGGAGATGCACTGACGTTATGTTTGGCTCCTTTTTTGGTCTTTTTTGGTTGCTATGCATCTTTACAGGTGTTAAAGCAGCAATGTCTCCATTTCCTTTCGAAATAAAGGAATGGCTATGTTATCGAAATGCTATGCATATGTTCTGAAACTATCTATTTAATAGAAAGTTCGATTTTTTACTGTGGAAAAAAGAAGTAATAAGCAATTTGACATCCAGGCTAATGAAGGAGTCCACAGAAACATTGGACAGGTTAAAATTGAAGGGCATATCACCCTCCTCCCCATCCCTTGATGGAAATTATCACTCATTTTACCATGAGGCCTTATCATCCATACATAGGAAAACATCTCTGCAGACATGAAAAGACCCGAGCCTCTAATTTCACTTGCAGAAATGTCCTCGAATCCCTGATGTGAAATCCTCCAAAGATTTTCCGTATCTTTTTTCAGTGTATTAAATCTCAGAACCACTTCATCCCTCTCGTGATCCATCATCATGACATCGCCCCTCTCATCTTAAATTTTCTTCACTATCCTCAATCCTCCACACCTGCATTCTGTGTTTGGAATCCAAAGCAGCTTCCCTAATTTTGTGATCGCCCTCCTCCCTTGCTTCTTGAATCCTCCTTGTCTCTGCCTCCAAGCATGATATATCTCCTCAGTGACACCATTCTCAAACGCAGGTGCTTATGTTATTCTCGGACTTAGAACTGAGCAGTGGCACTCCGTCTCTCATCTCAACATTTTCTTTTTTATCTCAACTCTTCTACTTCTTCCTGCATCTTCTTCCCTCTCCCATTAGCTTCTCTATATTTGCGCAATTCAGCCAACCCACCATTCACTACTATTGTCAGACATATCCATAATATCCAAGGATCCACTGCAGAGAATTACAAATCAATGCCATCTATTCCTTAAGGAAAAGGCAACAATACCTACTCTCTTTCCCTCCATAATCTCATGGATCCCAATGATGATAAAGGCCACCCTTGTGAATTCTACAAATCACACAGAGTGGTTGTAGAAAAGTTGAAGAACTAGATGCTTCAGGACAAGGTGCGAACTAAAGAGGAAATGGCCCTCCTCCGACAGCAATGAAACACATGCAACAAGGATTTACTGGAGGTGAAAAATTGTTGCAACCACCTAGAAAGGATAATCAACTATTTGCAGGATGTCCTCATCAAAAGATGAGCGAGGATCCAAATCTATGGACCAAGGGAGTGGCCATAGAGACATCGAAAACATGGTCAAAAAATGAATTTTCATCCACTCTGGATCTCTCTGTCTTTTCTGCAGATCATTAGGTGTTAATCTAGTTAAATATGAAAACAAAATGCATTCTCTTGCTCGAACAGTTTGTAAGATAGTATAGTACAAATGCAATAGTATCCATCTCAGAAAGGCTTGTAAGAAGTAGTAGTAACAATAGTACTCTAGCAGCAACGCACTCCCAACATTTAAATCTGTTTTGTAAGCTGTGTGGAGTGATTTTGTATCGAGGAAGCTGCCTTCCTCCCCTCTTTTTCAAATAAATGTACCATAACCGAACTTGTGTGAAAAAATAATAATTGCAAAAATGAGTTTAGCAAGGGAATCTAAGAGATATTTTATTTTGTATTGTAGAATTTAAGTAAAGCAACATTTTTTTTCATGAAAAAGCATATTTGTCTCTCTTGCATATTTGGTAAATTATAATATATATATTTTTTCTATATTGTAATATTTCAATTTTTTTTTTTTTTTAAATCATAAATGTTAGTGTAATTCTAAGATTAGACACATAAAAGGCAAGTATTTCGTCTTTTTTTTCCGAAAGAAAAACATATATATTTACTTTTGATGTTTTCCTTTCTCTATCTCTTGCATGTCATTGCCTATATTCTATTATTCATCTCCAACGCTTCTGGAACCTACATCTATGTAATTGTTGACCTTGGATGCTTTTTCTAAATTGAACTTTAATATATGTAAAGGATCTTGGCAGTTAGGATTTTGGGACATTTGGGGAGGGTGAGGGAGGTTGCCATAGTGAAGGAATCATAAATATTTGTAGGATCAGATAGGTCGGTGGAGTGGGGAGAGAGCTATTGGAAAATATTTCAATGCAACATTATTTGACGGTTAAACAACATGGGATAGCTAGAGGGCTATCAGAAAATATATATCATGACCATTAGTCAACGTGGAAACTAGACAAACTAGATGAAAATGAGGATTATGGTGATTGAGGAGATGTTGAAGAGCAATAAGAAGAGCCAAATTTCCCAGTTCGGGGGTTGAACAAACGATGTGAAGAGTCGTTGATGTTGTATTCTTTTGTTAAGCCACTATTAGTTGATTACAATAGTCGTTTTGGTTGTTCTGTGTGTCTATAGTTGATATCCAACATATGCAGATGAAGTTTGCAAGTTAAGTCATGTCGTAGGAAGGTAGCATGTTTTAGAGGCATTGATGTTTTTCAATGCATAAATGGATGTAATGTGCTATCTTTGGTTATGGTAAGGCTGGTGAGCCATATTCAAACTACTTTCTGTTGTAGCATGCTGCACATGTTTCTCTATTATGAAGTAATGAAAGACTGATGGTTTTCCCCTACACGTGTTTATGAATGGATGTCTTGTCCCATTGCTATTGTTTGTATGGTTATATTTCTATAGTTTACATGGTTTAATAATGTTAATTATGTGCTCTGGGATGACCTATGTCGCAAGGGAAGTCAGTGTGAATGTAGTGTTTATGTTGTAATGATATTTTGGGTGGTGCATTGTAAATTAAACAAATAGAATGGCGTTCTGTGAGTTCCTGTGTGGTGTAGGAGCTCAAGCCTTGGTTTTCATATGGACCTATCTATTAGGTGTCTTGACTTCTACGTGGTATGATAAGCCCTTTGTGTCACAATAACCCAACAATCTCATCCGACTGTGGAAACCTAGTTCCAGGGGTCCCCCATGGCACCTTAGGTGAGATGTCATCCACTCAGTGGGTGATGTCTAAAGGGTCGGTGCTGAGTGGGTTTATTGGCTGACACTACCCGCCTAACTCAGGTATGTTTGAAACCCTGTGCCAACATTGTCATGTTTGAGCCGATGTGATTCCAACTTATCCAAATATCTCCTTCAAAACTAGTCAGGTTCAAACTATTGTAGGAAGAGGAGCCAGGGCAAGTGGTCCTAGTCCTTTCTTCATATAAGAATGCACAATAGGAAGGGAAACTCCTTAATCCACATAGAGTTCTAGAGCTAACTCTCCTTTAAAAATTCCAAATGTTCGCCGATTGAGGTGATGGTAAAATCATATGTAATCTGCTTTGGTACACCATAATTCTATGGGAGTCCTTGGGGTGATTACAACCATAAATAGTCACCTCCATTTTCCTTCTAGCAATCATGCTACATTAACTAAGTCAATTTCCCTTTAGTTCCTTTTAACTTACATCTGTGGTGGATATCCTTTCACTTACCGTCGATTCATTATGGAGGTGCATTCACCACGTCCCCAACTAATCCACCTTTGGGGTGTAGCACGCTGCCCCCTTCCCTTTTCTCTTGAACCTATAGTATCATCTCATTCATGAATTGATATGTCCCCAACCCTTTCTCTTGAACCTATAGTATCATCTCATTCATGAATTGATAATTACAATTGTCTTGTGATATTATTTCAAAACATTTTTAAAATTTTTTGTTATATTATATCTTTTCCAACATGTGAAACTTGAATAATGTATTTTTTTGGACTTTGTTTAAATAAATAATAATAATAATAATAAATTATGTTATTTAAAAATATTGTTTATTGACTAAATTGAAATAAATATTTGATTTATCAAATATTTTATTGTATATAAAATTATTATATATCATAATATTTTAGAAACAACTATTATAATGTGGTTTTACTATTACTTAAAATTTTATTATTAGCACAATGTTGATAAATGTAGGTAGCATTTATGTGCCTTTGATTTATCAACAGTTTAATTTATGTAAAGTTGAGAATTTGTAACAAGTGGATAAAATGGAAGTTAGGAATACATAACATAAGTTTTGAAATGGAAAAAACAAATTGAAAGTTTTTAATTTTATCTATTAAATTGTGTGTATAATTAAATATTAATTTTTTTAAAATTTGATTTATTCAATTTAATACCTAAATAATATTAATTTTTATTTTTCTAATAACTAATTTTTAAGGATTAATTCTAAGGATTAATTTTGGACTAGATGCATTTTTGCTATTTAAACTTATGGATGGACTTGGATACTCAATGCATTTGTGCTATTTAAATTTATAGGTAGAATGATTTTTTCACTTTTGTGTCCAACCACATTAAATAGTTCTAAAAGTATCAAATCTCAAAGATATGATTAATCCCAAAAACAACTTCATTATAAATCTAAATGATCAATACATTTAATTTAAAAAAAAAAAAAAATTAAATAAAAACAACCCTTGAAAACTAAAATTTCATTATCATATAATTGCTAAAATATAATACAGCTGGAAGGAGCAAAGAGATTTCACTAAAGTAACGTGTTTTCATGAAAAAGCCGATGGCCTCTCTCTTACATATTACCTATTTGGTAAATTCGTTTTTTTTTTAATTGTAATATTTAGCAGCGTGTTTTCATGAAAAAGCGTTACATATTTGGTACATCATAATATTTCATTTGTATTTTTATTTTTCTAAATTGTAATATTTGATGCTTAATTTTTTTTCCTTTTACGGACGAATGTCAACTAATTCAAAGGTTAGACACGTAAGAGCCACGTATTTCCTCCATTTTGCCTTTTCTAGAAAAAAGCAGATGTACCTTTGAAATTTGCCCGTTTTGCGCGCCTTTGCCTGTATCATACTGCTCGTCTACAGCGCGTCTGGACATTTATGTAACCGTTGGCCTTGGATGCTTTTCTTTCAAATTCAACTCTAATAGATCTATTTGTGTTGTGAATTACGAGAATGTTTTCTCCTGCTTCTGGCCCTGTGCATCTTTACCATCTTTTGGGTCCTCTTTTCATTCAGAGTTCTCTTCTCTTTTCCGATCTCTGTTTCCTTTTGTTATGTTTGTTGTTTTGGTTTTGTTATACTGGTTTGTGAATTCCCTTCAAGTTTTCTCTGGTTTCTGATGTGGGTCTTTTAGTATGTCGATATTTCTTTTTTCTTTTCAATATTGTACAGTTTAATTTTTAATGATCTTCATTATATTTCCTCTGCAGTTTTCAATTTAATTTTTAATGATTATCATTATATGTTTTCTCTAGATTTTTCACGCAGAAGAGCAAAACTTCCATATATTTGAATTCCCTCACAGTGTAGGGTTCTGCTAATTGAAGATCCACAATAAGAGATGGAGTTTAAACAATATTGGAGGAGACCAGGTAAATAAATAATTCACAGGGATAAAGATTCCGTAAAGGGTTTGAAAAAAATGTTTGTATGAAAGATAATTAAAGTAGATCCCAGTTTGCATTATAGGGCAGTGATTTTTATTTGCTAATATATAATATATTTTTGACATTTTTATGTTCTTGTTAATTGGGATTAAAATCTGGTTAAATATATATATTCCTCGTCTCTGTCATCTGCAGAGAATTACTAATCTGATTATATGTATTCTTGCCTGTCTGATTATATATATTCATTATCTCTTCCAGCTGCAGAGGATGGGCTTTAATTGAACGAGGGGCTGCTGCAGCAGATTGGTTTTCAATGAAAGAGAGGCTGCCGTGGATTAATATTCAGTGGAATTGAAAATCTGTGAGTAATATTTCTTGCTCACTCCTTGTGTTTTAATATCTTTGTATTCAAATTTGTTATAAAATAAATTTGAATGAATTTAAATATAATCTTGAAGTTGTTTACATCTTGTATTCAAATATGCTCTCCAAATATTTCGGATTATGAATTTAAATATAATCTTGAAATTGATGCACTGGATTTTGAACAGGAGAATTCTAACTTGTTTTAACTATATGCAAATGCATAAGGATTAGTCCTTATGAATTTAAATATAATCTTGAAACTGATCTAGAAAAGGAGAATTCTAACTTGTTTATTCATTTAGCAAATGCTAGACATCTATGGTTTTCATTCTAAATTCTGAAGTAATACGTCGACTAAGTTGACTCCTTCGCGGCCGAGTGAGTTCTAAAATTTTGTGCCTAAACGAAGTAGTATGAATGAATGAGAATTCAAATTTGTTTTACAATTTAAACCTAATGGGCTTTTGAAGAGGTGAAACCTAACATGCTTTCATTTTACTATGTTATAGTGACCTGTATAGTTTTTATGCGAAATTCTGAAGTAGTAAGTAGACTCCTCGTTGGCCTAGTGAGTCGTTCTAAACGATGGATCAAGGGAATACCGTCAGTTTGAATTTGGGTGGTGTTAGGTTTCTTGAGGGGAGCCAAAGTGTCCATCAAATGAGAAGAGAAGCCAGGATAGGTAGCTGTTTAGGATTAATTAAAGGAATACAGTCAGTTTGAATTTGGGCGGTGTCGGGCAGTGTTAGGTTTTTTCAGGGGGCATCGAATTGTCCATCAAACAAAGTCTAGTTTAAATAAATAAATAAAGTATTTTGATGTTACGATGTGTTGAAAATAATTATAAAATAAATTATATGAATATTTGTTTAATTTTATTATTATTATAAAATAAATTTTATGAATATGAATATTTGTTTAATAATTAAACAAATATTTATATAATTTATTTTATTACTATTATTATTTAATTTAATTAAACATTTTATGTTAAATAAAAGTTATCTGCCAATGAGTATAACATGGTAAAATAGAAATAAGTGATGTGATTATTGCTTACTATGATTTGATGCTATAGAAACGTTGTAGCCAATTATAAATTATTAAAGGAACACATAGTCAAGGTCTTTGAAAATTTAGGTAATTGTTTTATTTTACTAGTTTATAATTTTTTTTTAAAATTTAAATAATAATAATAAAATTATGTGTTTTTTATTAGATTAAAAAATGTATTATTTATTTTTAAAAGTTAAATATTACATTTGATATAAAATGTAAAATTAAATTAATAAAGCAGATAGTATTATTGTTTTGTTTTATTTTTATTTTTTTTAAAACTTGCATTCGGTTATAAATTACTTAAAATTGTTGCAATAAAAGACACAAAAAGACACAATCTTAGAGTGAATGAAAAATAGTCTATGGGACTATGAAATTTTTTGCGTTTTTGTCTTCTATAATTCAATTATTTTCTTACTCTCAAATTGATGATGAGCTGACACAACCTTCTATTGCTAACATATTGGGTAATTATCCCTGATATCACTAAAAGCATCACATTTCAAAGTGAAATGCTTTTCTGATTTTTATATGCAAAATATCTTTATGCATACAACTTACCTCCTGCAATGGTGGAGTTGGGGTCCTATAGATGAAACTAATTGATAGATAGATTTAGCACTAGCATATAGGAATAGAACAACAACTATTGGACAGCCAACAACAACACGTTGATAGACATTTAATGAGCTTGCCAAAACGATCAACAGGAAATCAATAGTCACTACCTAATTCATGAAGTTGTCTATCCAGCATACAGAGTAGTCGGGACGGCAGTTTTTTGCTCTGGTAAAATAAAATTCAAGAAATCAGATATTTGGAGTGTTTGAATTACATTTTTTATAGTGGAAATTGATTTAGCACTATAGAAAACCCTCAGACATTCAAAATAATGAAGTTTAACCACTGTAAAGAAGATTTTGATAAAATCTTTGCCGAAAATTTTCAAAATCTTTGCCCGATTTTTTCAAAATCTTTACGGGATTCTAGACCATTCTGTTGCTTTTTTAGACTAATCGCCCATTTCATAGCTACTCAGGCTGATGAAACAGGCTATTAAACCAAACGAGTGATAGGCACATGAATTAGGCCAAACGAGTGAGAGTGATAGGCACATGAACCAATGCCAATGCCAATGCCACGGATGAGGTGCACGGAGAAATGCCAAACTACAGCAAGCGAGCGAGACGAGCGAGGTTGAGTAAAGATTTTGGCGTACTGCAAACGATGCAGCAGCGCGGGCAGCCACATCATTGCCAAATAAATCCAAGTTTTTTTGAGCAATTACATTCCAGCAATATTAGAATCAATATAATAAAAATAAAAAAATAAATATTAATAAGGTCAATATTACAAATTTGTGTTTGATTTTTTAATAAAAAAACAAGTATTTCAAATTAAGGCATTAGGGATAATATGAAGAAAAGGCAGGTTTAAGTCATTCAGTCACGGTTGGGTTGAATTTTTTTTCACGGTTGGGATGAATCTGTAGTGACTGATATAATTTTCCTTATTATTATTATATTAAATCATATTTATTTTAATTTTTAAATAAAATTTTATTTATTTTAATTTTTTTTATAATAATATATTAAATTAATAATCACATTATAAATATTAATTTAATACAAAATATTAAATTAATAATTACAAAATAAATATCAAAATAATAAAAAAAATAAAATTTAAAATCATAAATATTAAAATAATACAAAAATTAAAAAATAAACTAAAATCATTTTATTATCATCATATTATTTATTTATTTTAAATTATATATAATTATAATTTGAATTAAAAAAATAAAAAAAATATTTACATTATATATTAAATGATTTTTTCATAAATTTACAAATAAACAAACCACTTTCAAATTATTAGTGGACTACGAATTATAATTTTAGATTAGGAATAAACAAACCATATTTAGAAAGACCCTATTTGCTCACAAATCTTAAAAATGAACCAACCATATTTTTAAATATTAAAATATTTATTATTATTATTAAATAAGTTAATAAAAAAACTTAATTTTTTAAAAATATTTATTATTATTAATAATAAATAAATTAGTAAAAAAACTAAATAACTTATCAATTTTTAAAAAATTGTATTGATACAAAAGCAAAATAAACTTAATAAATACTAAAATAGTATTTTTATTTTTATTTTATATTTTAATATATTAATATATTTGATGATGATGATGATGATGGTTAACATTCACTGAGACTAATCTTTGGTCTATTGGACCTAAAGAAACAAGCTATTTAGTTTGATTTAAGATTTTATTCCTATGCTCGAAAAGCTTGGAGAGAAGCCTCCTGAGCTCACTATAATTTTGACATCTTAAAAGGTCAGTATTGCAACCAATATTATGAAATTGAGCTCTAATGTGGTTGTACACGGGGCACTCTAAGAGGAACTGATTTTCATCCTCGATGTTCATATTCTCACAGAGATGGCAGATCCTTTCCATCCATGGAGTTTTAGGAACTGTCCAACGACTTGTTTCACTATGAAGCTCATGAGAATTCCAAACAAAGAATAGTAATCCAAACAAAGAATACTACTCAAATTATGTATTTTAATTATATATATATATATATATATATATATATATATATATATATATATATATATATATTAAGTTATCAATACAATAATGCAAGTTTCATATAAGTTATTGTATTTGTTGTTTTTTTCTAAGGGAGTCAAGATATTTGAAGTCACTCATTTTTATATAAATATATTACTTTCAGGTTTAGTCTAATTATTATTCTAGATTTATTTTAGCTTTCTTGTAATCTAGATTTACAAGAGATCAAATATTCTAAGATGTAATTTTTTTTTTTTTTTTTACATTGCAAAGAGATTTGGTTCCTTTCAACATTTAATATAATAGATCCGAATTAAAATGGATCTTAGACTTCTCTTTCCCCTTTAAAAAGTCTTTACCGTTTTATATAAGTTATATTCCACATGAACACCATGAATTAATACCATGGTGAATCTTTACCTTTCTAAATAAGCTATATTCCACATAAACACCATGGTCAATAAGTTTTTTATTTTAATTTTTAAATATAGTTATTTTTAATTTTATTATTTTTGTTTACACAATAAAACAAGACATTAAAACATTTAGGGTTGGAGAGGTTGGAGAGCCGACACAAAAAGATACAATAGAAAAACCATTTAATTTATTTAATTGAATTAAAAAATTATTTTAAAAAAATAATAAAAAAAACTTTTATGTAAATATTTGAAATTAAATAAGTAAAATGGAGTTGTCTTTATTGAGACTTTTTGAGGTGAAGCCTTGATTTGTGTTATTTAAAGTGTTTTTTTCACTGTATGTATATGGATTCAACATCTTGAAAAAAAGAGACACAAAAAATATTTAACTGAATTAAAAAACTAACTTTTATGTAAATATTTGAAATTAAATAAGTAAAATGAAGTTGTTTTTAGTGAGACTTTTTATACTTTTGGGTGCCCGTGGAAAAATTTGAGATGAAATCTTGATTTGTGTTATTTCAACTGGTTTTTTGACTATATATATATGGATTCAACCCCTTGAAAAAACCGTAGGGCACTTTGTGTACAAGTTACCCATCAAACTTGTGATTTCAATAAATTCCTGCAAGATTTTAGAGAAATTATACCAGAAAAATCTACCGCAAACACTTCCAAAAAAATCTTAATAAATACAACTAAAAAATTATTTCAAACTTATCAATGATATCAAAATAATCCATAAAACAGAAATTAATATTAATAATATTAAATCATCAATAAAACGATGAGAGATTAATATTAATAATATTACAAGGGAGAAGGGTCAACCTTCTGGCCCACACAGCATTACCGCACAAACCATAATAGTAAACCATGTAGCCAAACTCCATATGCGATAAGCAGACGTACTCCCTAAATCAAACCCCTTTCAAACATACAAACTATAATAGTAAACCATGTAAGCCAAACTCCATATGCGATAAGTGGACGTACTCCCTAAATCAAACCCCTTTCAAACATACAACTGCCGAATTGAATTGTGATAACAAGAATGAAATGAAGGCTGGCTAATGCTGGTTGCGACAAAGATGGAGTTGCAGAGGTTTTTATCCATTGCTTTTCTAAAATGTCTTTCTATTAAAATTACCATTAAAGCTGCACTAGAGAATTTCCTACAATTGTTTATAGCATGAATATGTTTCCTGGCCAGGGTTCTATGCCAGCCATTCATTCATATGCAGTATTTATTTATTTTAAACATTGCTTCCATAATTTCCGGTCAGCATTTTTCTAAATGTTGCTCTGGAAACATGTAATTTGAAGATCAACAACCTTGCGCACTGCTGCATATATCATGGAAGTTGGAGAAGCATGCCAGCTCCCGAAACTCTACGATACAGAGGAACTTTTGATTGGTTATCTCGAGAATAAAGACACGCCTCTATCATACCATGATACCAAAAAGCACTTTCTTGTTTGCTGTGTCTCATGTTTGTTACTATGGGATACTGATCCAATTCCATGGAAATTTGGTTGAATGAGGATTCCTAATTTTCAGTAGGATGTTCTTTTAGTAAATGGGGTGACTGTGGAATATGTATGAGAGTTTTAGAAGGGAAGGACGTTTTTTTAGTAAATGGGGTGACTGTGGAATATGTATGAGAGTTTTAGAAGGGAAGGACCTTTTTTAGTAAATGGGGTGACTGTGGAATATGTATGAAAATTTTAGAAGGGAAGGATGTTTCTTTTGTAAATGGGGTGACTGTGGAATATGTATGAAAATTTTAGAAGGGAAGGATGTTTCTTTTGTAAATGGGGTGACTGTGGAATATGTATGAGAGTTTTAGAAGGGAAAGAGTTAATAGCTATGAAAAAATGTTGATTTGATCTTTCTTTTCTTTCAACACTCTCCTTCATTCAATTGGGAAAATTTTGTTTCTTCTTGTCACCCTTGGTAGCCCTAGGATCTAGGTTATACATAGTATAATATAAAGTATAAAACTTCATCCATAGTAGCAATCATTTTGTACTAATGAGATAGAGGAATGGACATGTAGGAGCCAAAATCAAGTTAGAGGAAACAATTAAAACCATTTTAACCTTTCAAAGCTTGAGATGGGAGTGTGTCTTGGTTAAGCTTCTGTTTTTTGATTTCACCAGATAGGTCATATTATCTTTAACCCATATAAGAATATATCTCTGATTTCAAAACCCATATAAGAATATATCTCTGATTTCAAGTATTTCTAACTTCCATGTCCATTATTTTCTTTCAAAGCTTGAGATGGAAATGTGTCTTGGTTAGGCTTCTTGTTTTTGATTTCACCGAATAGGTTATATTATCTTTAACCTATATAAGAATATATCTCTGATTTGTATTTCCAACTTCCATGTCTATTATTTAGATTATATATGATACAGATTTAGTAAGCATTTATATAGCTGTAACCCCTTTTCAACAATTTATAGCAAGATAGAAACATAAGAAGGGTTAGCCGGTTCACCAATTGATTATCCTTGTTATGGCTTGAGTTTTCCTTCATATGATCAAGAATGTGTTATTGGTTTTCAGCCTGGACTCTACCTCGAGGTCATTACACTTTTTGAAATCCAGAATATGTTTCAGATGATTACATTGTCATCAATTGGATGTTAATTTTATAGAATCTCTATCACGGGCCTCCTAAATCATCTTTCTTAACCTGCCTACTTGTTTTCTTATATAAACAATTCTCATTACTTTTCAATGGAATTACTTTGAACGATCAACCTTTACCTATTTGCCATTCTTCAAATTCTACTATACTGCCTACTACATTAATTAGTAACTTCTACTCTAGTTCTGTATTCTTGTGCTTATCTTTGATAATGTTTTATATTTTTCTTACAGCTTTGTTTTGAGAATGGTTTTAAAATTAGATTGCTCTTGCTCTTGTCCTAATCTAGATCGGGTTCTAGCTCCCCTTCATTGTTTGCCATTTCTTTTTTCAGAACGGAGGGACAGAAATGCATCGCATTAATGAAATGTCTTCTTCCACTCCTAAATAAGCATTTTCTTGCTCTTTTATTTTGCCAAAAGTTTCTTATACTTCCAAAGTGGAATTGTCATCCATTTTGTTAAACCGGAATTTAGACACCTTACTTTCCGGCCACACGAGCAAGCTTGTTAATACTCCATGCCTTCTCACCATATCCAAGGTGATGAAGGTGGAGTTTATATTTGAAAAATATTTAAATAAATGGTTTACAATGTTGCACATGCTATTCCAAGTAGACAAATAATCCCAATCGTTAGAGTAGTTCCAAGTTCCAACATGTTGGTTGTCTCCATTCCCAATTTCTAGAAGAAACCTTGCTGATTCTTGAAGCTCTACCAACTGCTAGAATTGTTATAAAACAAGTGCATGAAATCCAACAAAGATTTCAGGTAGTTATTGCCACTGGTTTAACGCCTGATCAACTACTGTAGCTGTTATATTTTTAGCTTTGGTAACTCCAGCAATGCTATGCTTCCATCATGAAGAGCCAAATAGATCTATACCATATAAAACGTCGTTGTATATATCTTGGGTTTCTTTGCTAATTACCTTGTAAAACAAAAGATCTTGAGCACGCTGTCAGTGTTCTTGCTGGACTAAGGAAAGTCCTGCCCTTATTTCAGGTGTGTTCATCTTTTTCTTCCATAATCCATAGGGTAAATCTTCCTCGTTGAGCATACGATATAGTTCAGCTGCCAGCAAGTGCTTAAGAGCATCTTGTTTTCATGAGGAAACAGCATAAGCTAGTATATTTTTAGCTTCAGTAACTCTAGCAATGCTTCCATCATGAAGAGCCAAATAGACCTACACCATATGAAACTTCGTTGTATGTATCTTGGGTTTCTTTGCTAATTACTTTGTAATGCAAAAGATCTTTTGTACGCTGTCAGTATCCTTGCTGGACTAAGGAAAGTCCTGCCCTTATTTCAGGGGTGTTCAGTTTTTTCTTCCATAGTCGATAGTGTAAATCTTCCTCATTAAGCATATGATATAGTTCAGTAAGTGCCTAACAGTATCTTGTTTTCATGAGAAAATAGCATAACATGTTATTCCAATATGGAATCCGCTGTATGCCATGTATTGTAACTTTTTCTGGACATGATAAGCTGACTTGGTATTTTAGGCAGAGCGGAACTCAAATACAATCCTTCTAGTAGTGCTTCGATAACATTGGGCCTCTCATCTTTCTATTCACTGAGATAGGATTTAGACATCAGGGTGATCATAGGATGAACCAGCTTTACTTACTATTTTTGCTTGACTTTTTAGGGAGTTCCATGCATATGAAAACACTAATACCTGTAAGTGATATGCGGCATTTGCATTTGTGGTTGCAAGTTCGCTCGATGGAATCAAAACTTCCACAACCTAAAGTTTGTTTGCCTAATTCAAGAGAATGATTACTACATTGTACACATGAGGAAGTAAAAGAACTTGCTAGCCATCATTGTGCCTCTCTTATGGGATGATCACTACATTGAACACATGAGGAAGTAAAAGAACTTGATAGCCATCATTGTGCCTCTCTTGGGGGATGATCACTACATTGAACACATGAGGAAGTAAAAGAACTTGCTAGCCATCATTGTGCCTCTCTTGGGGGATGATCACTACATTGAACACATGAGGAAGGAAAAGAACTTGCCAGCCATCATTTTGCCTCTCTTATGGGGTGCATCATCTCCAAAGCTATGCTTTCGGCATACTCAAGAGGAGTTTGAGTTGTGCACTCAGCAATTTAATTTATGATGACTGAAATAACAAGAAATAGGGTCTGCGGATGCAAGACTCACCTGCAAAAGAGTGAAAAGTCATTTGGAAAACATTACCATTTGAAGATGATCTCACTGAGTATTATCAAACTGATGATTGTTGGTTAAAAGCAGTGAATTTCCTAGTACTGGTTGGTGGATACAGATTAACCTCCAAGTGGAGAAGTAGAAATTGTCTCCTAAATATAAACCGATAGATAGAAGCCCTTGGTATTCCAGCTAGTTTGCATCAACAAGAAAGCATATTTCCTTGCATCATAAATGATAGAAATGTAGAATAAAACTTCACTCTACTACCTGATAGCATAAGCTTTTCCCATCCTAGGTGGGCATTAGAATAAAACAATCTTTTCCAGCCATGCAACTTTGCCTTTAGTGATTTAGCAGCCTTGTCTTCATTCATGCGCTTATCCTAAGGAATACCCTTTCCATGGAAAATGAGGAACAGGGAGATTAAACAAAATAGAGTATTTTCCAGAAATCAAAGGGATGTTTGGCTTCAAATTACAGCACACTGAAAAATAAGTGTACAACAAAATCATCTATAACTTCACATTTTACCTGGCACAGAAGGCATTCCAAAATCATCAGCACTATTGACAAGACACAGTTTGCAAAACGACTTATCAAAGTTTCCAAGCTCCGAAAGTAATATTGGTGGTAGTTCATCTCTAATGGATGCCAATGAACGTTGTCAAACAAGGAATCCTTTTCAAAGACGACAATATAGTGTGGAGTCAAGTCCTGTGTAGATAGTTTCTGATTTTTACACAGTTCATTTTCTCAATATCTCTGCATTTTGGTGAGTTCTCATTCAGAGATATGCGTGCCACTAGGAAAGATACACATGCAAACTATATTGTTTTGATTTAATGCAAGAGCCTTCAAGCAATATGCATGCATGCTCCATTTGTAGCTGTGAAAATTCCTAGATCTGACAGTCTTAAGAATCCTATTGCAACAATCTGAGTTTACTTCTCCTACTCTGTAAATTACATTTACAGAATTAATTTAGAATACATCATGAATTATTGAAGTAAACTACTGAAGCATCCTACACTTAATTAAATATGATTCCGAAACAAGGAAACTAAGCAAGAAAACAATCACACACAGGACACCTTTATTTTGGAGTAAGTCCCCCGAAAAACCCAATGTGGGACAACTGGTGCAGCAGATTTGAGGGTTTGTATTATTAAGTAGTAGCAATTTTTGAATACATCTTTGAATACCTCAAGGTTTATTCAGTTACACAGAGAGAAATACTAGCAGACAGAATGTGAGTTTTACCTCACTCAATCACTGAAAAATCCGGCTCATCTGGACACTGGAAGAGCTGCCCCTGGAGGTCTCTGTGCAGTCACTGCGTAGGCTCTGCGTCATTTCCTCTAGACACTGTGTCACCCCAGCAATGGATTGATCTGACTCCCGGAATCACAGATCTCAGCCTCCCGGTCTCACACCCCGTCTTTTGGCTTCTAGATTAGTTCCGACAGTGAAATCTTAGAAACCCTCTCAGCCACTGCGCAGCCTTTACGTGGCTTTGCGTCAGCCTGACAAGCTCTACTGGACGTCTCTCTGCCTCTCTCTACTGATGATTCACCGGCTGAGAAAATCTCTCTCTCCGGAAGCTACTCTAGCCCTCACAGTACTTAATCACTTAGATCTGATCTTCATCCGAGCACTGCTTCGTCAGAAGAATTCAATCTCAAGATTCACTTTGTGTGTCTTTCCAAATGACCCTCAAGCCTTCTTTTATAGTCTTTTCATTGAGAAATCAACGACTGAGATTAGATCTCTAATTAACTGCTAAGATTATAACATGACTTGATCTTCATTTTCTAGATCATTCTCACTTTCTTTTATTAACACCTTTTAATTATTTAATTTCCCTAAGTTAGACTTAGGGTCCCCATTAAAATAATTAATTTTTACAATAAAACATGAACTGAGTGGAATTTTCACAAATGGTTTCTGGGTCTTTTGGAATACCAGTGTCTAAGCCTTCTCACAAAACTTGGACCTTAGAGCACTTCCGATGCTACCAAAAAACAACACTCCCTCTTAGCTAGGAAAGTTCTCTAGCAATATGCCTGCTGCATACTGCTCTGTCCTTGAAGCATACCACTGCGCTACTGTTGCCCATGACATTGTTGCATCCGTACTACAACTTTCTCTCAAATGCTGCATCTGCTATGCTGCTAGCACTGTCACTGTTAACACTGCATTTGCACACAACTCAGTTGCTGAGAGAAGCAACTGAAATCACCCAAAACTGAACAAGTGTTCAGTGGATGCACCTCGGTGTTGAAGACTCTGTCTGTTGGTAACTACTGCGTTGTCCCTTTGATGCACTACGTTGCTGCTGCTCTGCACTCCTGTGCACTGCGCTGCTACTGCTGCTTTGTCTGAGCTTCTCCAGATAAAGGCGCTGCTACCTACTACAACTGTCGCTCCATCACTCCTCAGCTCTCACTGAAAACTCCTCCATCCCGCTACTGCTGATTATGGGCTCCTGTAGCAAGGTAATGATCCATGAGGTGGGCTCCTCAAGGATCCTTCCCAACTGAAGTTTAGAGTGAACTACAGTTCAATGTCATCCCACTTCTCTCCTCGAGAAGCGTGGGCACTCATAACGAACTCATCCTGCTCGATCTTTGCGGCTGCAACTTTCGTATCATGCTTCTCATCCTTGTCCTTTTTCTTCAAAGGACACTGTGATGCAAAGTGGCCCATCTCACCACATCTAAAGCATTTCACCTTCGAGACATCTCTCTTCTGTCTCCGTTGCCCTTGCTGCCCTTTTTATGCGAGGGCTGTATTCTCCTCCTCCTTTGGACTCTTAGATCCGCTCCCGCTGCTACCGTCAAGCTTGCACTTGACTAGATCTCTCCTCAGCTCTTCCTCTTGAAGTGTTGACCACATCTGCTTCCAACTAAGAAGCGTAGCCCTGCCCAAAATTCTTTGGACAAAAACTTGCCACTCCTTCGTGACTTCGTTAAGGGCTAGCCTTACCATAGTTGTCGAAGATGGGGTGGATCCCACGATTGCCAATTGGTCTCTAATTTCCTGAAGTCTTGTAAGGAATGGAGCAATGTGCTCCCCTTCTGCATCTAGACGAACTAGAGCTTGTGCTCCAAGTACATCTTCCGCTGCTTGGAAGTTCCTTCGTACAGCAAGGAAAAGGCCTCCAACATCTCCCTGGCGGTGCTCTTGCCAGCTACATGAGAGACTATGTGATCCTTGACACCATTAAGGATTAGCCTCCTAGCCTTTGCCATATCGGACTTATATTTCTTAATTTGGTCTGGATCTATAGGTACAACAACCACATTCACCACGAACGTCTTGAGATCAAATTCATCCAGAAGGAATTGGATCCTTTCCTTCCAGATTACTTAGTTGGAGGAACCCTCCAACTGTCTTGATCTCTAAGACCATGAGCTGCCATCTCAACTGAACAATTGTCGAACTGCTCCCTCTTTCTCCCCCTATGTGCAACACTAGGCAGGCTTATGCACTCCTTTTGGAGCTCGTATATTTTCTGCCTTGATCTGCTACTCAGATCTTGAAAAAATGCTAAATTCCTCGGCTAGGAACTCACTGAGGAAGAATTCCTCGCTATGTGCTCTTTTCTTTCTTCTAATGCTTTTATGCCGGACAACTACCTGCAAAAAAACTGCATCCCTCTGGCTCTGTGTGAAGGCTCTGTGTTGCTGCCTCTGCCTCGAAAAAATCTCGAAAGTCCTACCTCTCTGTCGACTCACTCAGAGAGAGACAACCTCGAAACTTCAACCCTTCTGACTAGAACTGCACAATACCTCTGGGGATTCAATCTACTGCTGTTGCAACAATTCGGCCTTCACTTCATTGCTAGATCCGCTCTTCCTGTTTCACATCAAATCCTCTGATACCATGTGAAAATTCCTAGATCTGACAATCTTAGGAATCCTACTGTAACAATATGAGTTTACTTCTCCTATTATGTAAATTACATTTACAGAATTAATTCAGAATACATCATGAATTATTGAAGTAAACCACTGAAGCAACCTACACTTAATTAAATATGATTCTAAAACAAGGAAACTGAGCAAGAAAACAATCACACATAGGACACCTTTATTTTGGACTAAGTTCTCGAAAAAACCCAATGCGGTAAAACCAGTGCAACAAATCTGAGGTTTGTATTATTAAGCAGTAGCAATTTTTGAATACATCTTTGAATACCTCAAGGGTTATTTAGTTATAGAGAGAGAAATACTAGTAGACAAAATGTGAGTTTTACCTCACTCAATCATTGGAAAATCCGGTTGATTTGGGCACTAGAAGAGCTGCCCCTGGAGGTCTCTACGCAGTCACTGCGTCACCTCCTCTAGACACTGCGTCACCCTAGCAATGGATCGATCTGACTCCCGGAATCATAGATTCAGCCTCCCAGTCTCACACCCCGACTTTCGGCTTCTGGATCAGTTCTGAAAGTGAAATCTCGGAAACCCTCTCAGCCACTGCGCAGCCTTTGCGTGGCTCTGTGTTGGCTCTGTGTCAGCCTGATTGACTCTGCAACAGCCTGGCTGGCTCTGTTGGACGTCTCTTTGCCTCTCTCTACTGATGATTCTCTAGCTGAGAAAATCTCTCTCCAGAAGCTACTTTGCCCCTCACTGCACTAAGTCACTTAGATCTGATTTTTGTTTGAGCACTGTTCCGTCAGAAGAATTCGATCTCAAGATTCACTCCATGTGTCTTTCCAAATGACCTTTAAGCCTTCCTTTATAGTCTTCTTGTTGAGAAATCAACGACTGAGATTATATCTCTAAATAATGACTAAGATTATAACATGATTTTTTCTTCGTTTTCTATATCATTCTCACTCTATTTTATTAATACCTTTTAATTATTTAATTTCCCTAAGTTAGACTTAGGGTCCTCATTAAAATAATTAATTTTTACAATAAAACATGAACTGAGGGGAATTTTCACAAACGGTTTCTGGGTTCTTTGGAATACCAATGTCTAAACAAAATTTGGAGCTTAGAGCACTTCCGATGCTACCAAAAAACAACAGTAACATCAATAAGGATTCTCGGGAGGGATACTTCATGGATGCTTTCTATAGATGGGCATGTTACAACAAAATATAGCACCCTAGTGGTAGGCCACACTAGATCCCCCACAACAATGGGATCCACTACCATTGTCACTTCAATAGCGAATTCCCCTACTGTTATCCCCACAACAGAGACTTCCTCAACAGGTTGAGATTATGTAACTGAAAAATTGCTTAGGGTAAATAACCTCCAAGGACCCTGTTATATAAACACTCCAGAATAATCTTCAATAAAGTATGGCTTCGGGTGGAATGAAGTAGTGAGGTCAATGAACTGATGGCTCTAGATAGGCTTTGGAGAATGCCCTAACAAATTCCCAAACACACACTACTATGAATTTAGGGATTTTACAAAATTATAAAGTGATGGAAAATGAGAGACTGGTTCCTTGACTTATCAATGAAATTATGGGCATATGGAGTCTGACAAGGAGTAGGTCAATAGCTAAAGACCTTGGATGGAGAAGGAAAATTGAGAAGGATAACTTCTTGATATAACCCTAGCGACTTTCCAAACTAGGAGATTTAAGATCAAGGAACGCAAATATAGTTTTCTTGATGGATACTTGATGACAAATTTTAAATATGAAGACAATAGAGTTCATAAGAAATATTGCAATTTTAATATGGCATATGAAAAACCCTAATTCAACAATTGTAGCAGAATGGAAGACAATATTCACAATAAAACAACACTATTCATCCAAGGATCACTTGGTCAATCCATAGAAAGTTCCTCTAATCAAAACATATCTTTCCCAAGACAATTTGCCTCACTTAAAATATCCAAAGCCAAAATTTACAAGGAAAAATCACAAAATTTTCAGATTGCTATGTGATTTGTCCCCCAAAACTACATGAAAAAATAAAAGAAGTGCACCTCTATTTATAGAGGAGGTGCTCAACTTCCCTCATAATAAAATAATCTTTTTCTAAGATAAAATCCCCTAAATTGGCCTAGGTAGGTGCGATAACCCCTCTCTTCAATTTATTTAATAAAAAATAATACAATTGGGGCTTCTAGAGCCACATGTACAAAATATATGGGCATAAACCTCAAAAGATGACCCTTTTCCCCAAATGAAGGGAAAATAAAGGGTGTTGATGTAGTGTCCAGCTTCTAAAGGCCCTTCAATAGCATAACTTTATCCATAATCCTCAAAGCCATCGTCCATAAGCCACTAAGCAAGCTCCAACTTGAGCACACAAGCTCCCAAGTGGTCTCCAAGGCGGACACATCTGGCTCATTTGATGGTGGGGCAACCTCTTCCTTTGCATCCTTGTGAGCTGGGTTGGGCACCCATTTCTGCCATGTGACAATTGTACACAGGAACGATCCCTTCAATAGGCAATCCCTATAAAAAGGGAATTTCTCTACACGCACAAGCCAACCCTTCATAAAATTTACTATATGTGTATGAGTCACCTTATATTAAGATTGGCTCCAAGCTGATTTTTGGCCCAATTCAGGTCAGCCCAACATTATCTTATAGTTATAAAATACACCAATAGGTCATCTACAGCCATAGGTTGTCCCCAATGTACTGTTTTACAGCATTTGTACACTATTTTTTAGGTTGGCCCTACATAATTTTAATTCCAGCACACCTATGTGTGTGTGGAGAGACCTTATTCATCATTTCATTATTTTGTTGGGCCAAGGATCACTGTGGTGATTTCAGGGTTGAGGGCTTCCACAAGTGTGCAAGTCTTAAAATATTCACTAGGGAGGCTCTGCAATTCAGGTTCTGAAATTAGGTGCTGATTTACATAGGCTTGAGGCAGGTAATACTCTGATTTTCTTATCTTGGCCTACTTCCTGAAGGCTAGAAAACCAAGGCTCGCTCTTCTGAATGTTCTTCATTACTGAACCTCCTCTTCACTCCTCTTCACAATATAACTATATTATGCATAATACCGGGGATGATACAGGATTCTACAAAACATAACCTTCACTTAATTTTATTGCAGTAGTATGGGTGTTGTAATGATGTCATGGACTGCAGCATAGTCATTAATCCATCGTCATCATCATTTTCAAGAAGTGGGAACATCGTTAAATCACAACTCTGCTTATGAATAAGATTGATATCTTGTCGTTGTCATTAACGACTGTAGTCATGTTGGTGCCCTCCAAACAGTCACTAATGAAAGCTCAGCATGAATTCTAATGGCCAGCAACAACTGGAACCAATAGAATGATCCATATTGTGATCCATTCAACCTTTGGTGATGCAACTTCATTCATATGTCATTCTTCCTCATGTAGAAAAGACAACCCCGCATCTTAGGGTTACCCATATGTTCTTGCAGTTATATAGACTCTGTTAGTACAGATCTAGCACAAAACCCAAGGGATAGATCTATCCACCACTGCTATCCTTAGATTGATAACCACTATTGGATGAAGCAATCGCTTCACAGCTACTTACAAATCGTGGTATTCCTCCTAGGAAAGTATTATTAAATGTGATAAGAATCAGTCACCTTTGTCTTCAAATGTAACAGATTATTGTTGGGCTAAAAGACCAACTAGTGGAGAATGACTCGCTGTCTAATGCTTTCACCTCAAATGGCTGATACTGTTAGGATATTCCGACACAGGAAATAGTTAAGAATAACTTAGTCTAGTGTAGAGTTAGGTAAAGTGTGTTTCTTTACCATGTACATTTGTAACTTATAACCCGACGGGCACGATTTGTAGTGATCCGACGGTTATCTCTCACCTCAGTATTAACGACACTTGATCCGTGGCTTAGCACCTAATTGGTCCATGATCTCTATTTAAAGAGCATGGAGGGTCATTTGTCCGGTAGCCGTTTATGAGAGAAACATATATAACTTTTCTTTTATATTAATAAATTCCCTGAAGTGGCCGCGTTGGCTCAGGGCGTGGACTGTTTCCCTCTTTGAGGGTTTTAACCACGTGATTATACTGGTGTACTGATTTGTGATCTGTTTGTGAGCGGTGACCTTTGGTTCTTGATCTACGGAACTTACCTTGTAAATTCCTACATGGTATCAGAGCTATTTTGAGGGCTGCGTCCGTTGTTGATCAAAATCCGACGCCGGTTTAACTGCATGCGAATGCCGTTTTGTAGATCTACTATTTCTGAACATTTTTGGGCTTGGAGAACTGCTCGGTTGTGTTCAGAGCGTCTGTTACAGTGAGGAACGCCTTTCGTTTCATGCGAAAAGGTTTCCGGCTGCCCAAGTTATGTCAGTTTAGATCTGGAGGTGTAAAGCATCTATTTTGCAGATATATTTGTTAATAGTTCTGCTTATTTCATTTTTTTTGTTTTGTATTAAGGTTTTATTTATTTGCCGGATCTATACCCTCTTCTCTGTGTATGCTCTTTGTTGTGCACTCCGTGCAATCTCGGCAAATCAGAAACAGGAAAAAGGAATTTTTTTTGCTACGTATGCTCTTTCCCCACGTCTTTGTGTGATCTCGGGAAATCAGAAATAGTCAAAAGGTGATAGTTGCTGGTAAGGCTAACCGAGAATCTAACATTCTACCGTAAGGCTTTGCATTTCTTTTTTTTCTCGTTTTTTGTGCAGGAAAAGGCACGCACACCACCCCCATAATAATAATAATAATAATAATAATAATAATAATAATAATAATAATAATAATAATAATAATAATAATAATAATCCCCCCTTCCTCCTTTCTAAAATAACATAATCCTTTTACTATCTCACTTGGTGAGGGGTTAGTTTATGAGAATAGAGGTCTTGGGTTCAAGTCTCCTTCTCAAAGCTTCTTTTGTAAAAAGTTTTTGTTCAAAGGGGCGGAATTTTTTTTTAAAGAGCCGCACTTCATCCCATTCTCGTAACTATTTGGCATCTACAACTCAGTTTTTTGAAAAGGCATAACTTCTTCATCCGAAAGCTGTTTTTCGAGCCGTTTTTTTTTAAACGGCCTAATTTTTCGAGATCTTTCCATTGGAGCAGTTAGTTTCAGCGTTTCTCAGTTTCAGTGTTTAAAAAAAAAATGGAAAGTGCATGCCCGGTTATTCTTAACAACACCAATTATTTCCAATGGCTACCTCACATGGTAGATATACTTAGAAGTAAAGGGCTTTATAGAATAGCCATAGGGCTAGAAACTAAACCTTCTGATGATGATAAAGTTGCTAAATGGAAAAATAAACAAGATCAAGCACGATGGTTGATAGGAATGTCCATTGCTCAAGATCTTCGATTTCATATCCTTGACATTGACACCCCTCATGAAGCCCTGGACAAGCTAAATACTGTCTTTGGCATTCAAAATCAAATCAGGGCCCATCAGCTTGAAAATGAGTTGCTTACTTTGGACCCCAATAATTTCTCCTCCATTGAAGATTTTTTGTCCAAATTCAAGACCCTCGGAGTTCTTTTAGAAGGTTGTAAGGTCAAAAAGGAAGATGGTAGCCTCATCTATTGCATTCTTACTAAGCTTGGCCCTGCATACTCTGTATTTGTTTCCGCCTTCCATTCCACTAGAGAAGCCATCATTTCTTCAAGAACCACCTACAAGAATCCCTCTTTTGATGCCTTTTGTGATTCTTCGATAAGAGAACAAGAAAAACTTTTACACCTTGGTCTTATCACTGCTGGAAACGCTTCTAAGAAAGCCTTAGCAGCCCAACATCAATCATATCAAAAGAATCCCAAGAAGCAGTATCCTAAAAAGTATGGTCCGAAACCAAACAAGGGTCCTAAGCAATTTCAACCACAAACTGAAAAAGCAACTCACCAAAATGATAAGGCATATAAAAACAAAGGAAAGAAGACAGATAGACATTGCAACTTTTGCAATTGTGATGGCCATTTAGAGTCCAAATGTTTTAAGAAGATGGAAGCCTTAGAAGCAGCAATGAAGAAGCACAACATCAATTTGGAGCACTCTTCACCTTCATCTTTAGGCATGGCACTTTCTGCTTGTGGTTGTCAAGCATCAAGATCTGGTTATGCATTAAATGTATCTTCTTCTTCTTCTCATGAGTGGCTCATTGATTGTGGAGCTTCTTACCACATGGCTAAAAATAAATCCATGTTTTCTTCTTTAAATGATTGTAACACCAAACATATTTATGTTGGTGATGATAGATCTCTTAGTGTTGTAGGATCTGGAACCATTCATCTAGATAATGGTCAGTTTAATGATGTACTATGTGTTCCTACCTTGTCATGCAACCTTCTCTCTGTTTATCAAATAACTCATTCAAGTGAAGGGAAAATAGTAGAATTCTCACCTCATGATGTTGTAATCAAGGACCTCAAAGATCCTAAACATATTTTAGCTACTGGCATTGCTAATGATTCCACAAGGTTGAATAAGTTTGACAACTTTGGGTCATCATCTCTTCCCTCTGATTTTGTTGCTCATAATGATGATGTGAGCAAACTTTGGCATGAGTGATTTGGTCACTTAAAATATCACTCTATTCAAACTCTGTGTAAGGAAAATATGGTGACGAGCCTTCCTATGGTATCTTGTTGGGATGGTGTTTTCTCCGGATGTGTATTCGGAAAACATAATCAAGATAGTTTTGACAAACATGCCTCTTGGCACGCTTCAGCCCCTTTGCAGCTTATGCACAGTGATTTATGTGGTCCACTTCCTCTTCTTTCTTTCTCTGGTTGCAAATACTTCTTAACCTTCATTGATGATTTTTCCAGACGCACTTGGGTATATTTCTTAAAACTCAAGAGTGAAGTTTTTAACATGTTCTTGGCCTTTAAGGCCTTTGTTGAGAAACAATTTGGACATAAAATTCTTAATTTAAGATCAGACAATAGCGGAGAATATGTTAACAACAAATTTATCAACTTCTGCACTGAGCATGGCATTCAATTGCAACATACTGTTCCATATACTCTACAACAAAATGGTGTAGCTGAAAGGAAGAATCACACCTTAAAATAAATGGCCAATTGTATGCTTCAATCTAAAGGACTTGGTCTCAATTTTTGGGCAGAAGCCATTAACTGTGCAAATTACATATTAAATCACACTCTTACTAAGGTTTTAAAGAATATAACTCCAAAAGAAGCTTGGAGCTCAATCAAACCAGATGTAAGTCACTTTTGTGTTTTTGGAAGTGATGCTTGGGCCCATATTCCAGATGCGAAACATAAAGCCTTAGAACCTATGAGTGAAAAATGTATTTTTGTTGGATATTCTGAAGATGTCAAAGGATATAGACTTCTTCAACCCAAATCCAAAAATATAATCATTAGAAGAGATGTAAAGTTTGATGAAAATATATCGGCCTGCGAGCCTAGTTCGGCGGGTGTGCCACCTTTGGCCCGCGAGCCTGTTCGACATATGTGCCATCTCTCTCTCTCTCTTCTATTTTTAATAGCATTCTTTCTAGTTCAGATGATGACAGTGAGGATGGAAATCCTCCTCCAGCTCGTGAGATTGTTCCTTATACTCCACCGCTTCCAAGATGGGTCCGCTCTACTCGGGATGCAGTAGGTTCTCTTGCAGGTGACCCTGCCGATCGATGACGTACACGTTCTCAATTCAAAAGAACCTCTTCCTTATTGGCTCAAGTTCCAAAAAAACTTGATCCAGAAACCTTTGAAGAAGCCTCCGGTCATCCAGATTGGGATGAAGCTATGAATGAAGAGTATCGTTCTTTATTGGCAAACAATACTTGGGATCTTGTTCCTCTTCCAAAAGGAAGAAAAATTGTCAGATGCAGATGGGTTTACAAAACAAAGTTTGGACCAGATGGAAAAGTGGATAGACATAAAGCTCATCTTGTTGCTAAAGGTTTTTCACAAGTTGAAGGCATTGACTATACTGAAACCTTCTCCCCTGTTGCCAAAATGAATTCTATCCGCCTTGTTCTTTCCCTTGCTGCCCCTTTTAAATGGGAAGTCCATCAGATGGATGTTAAATCCGCCTTCTTACATGGAGATTTGCATGAAGAAATCTACATGGAACAACCCCCTGGCTTTATCCAAAAAGACTCCAGCCTTGTTTGTCGCCTTAGGAAGTCTCTCCATGGTCTCAAACAAGCTCCTCGGGCTTGGTATGCCAAAATGGATAGATTTCTCTTAGATAATGGCTTTTCTAGGTGTCATTCTGACAACACTGTCTACACCAAGAAGGTGGGTAATTCCTTCACCATCCTTGTTCTTTATGTTGATGATCTTATCCTTACTAGTAGTGATCCAAACCATATAAACCATGTGAAGTCTAGCCTAAAAAATGAGTTTGAAATGACATACTTAGGACACTTGCATTATTTGCTTGGTCTTCAAGTCTTGCAATCCAAGGAAGGAATTACCCTCTCTCAGTCCAAGCATGCCTGTGATCTTCTACACCACTTTCACATGGAAGACTGTAAGCCTGCCCCTTCTCCCTTTCAGTCTGGAGTCAAGCTTTCAGTCAACTGTACTACCCTTGAAGTTGATGCTATATTGTACCGTCAACTTGTTGGTAAACTTTTGTATCCAACCCATACCTGTCCTGACCTTTCCTTTGCCATTGGTCTTGTCGCTCGGTTTATGCACCAACCTCATGAAAGTCACTGGAAAGCAACTAAAAGAATACTTCGATATATTCGAGGTACAGTTCAGTTTGGGATTCATCACAGTGCAAGAGCATCTCCCTTGTTGATTGGTTTCACTGATTCTGATTGGGCTGGTGACCCTGATGATCGAAAGTCCACTGCAGGATATGTATTCACTCTTGGTTCAGGACCTATTACTTGGTCTTGTAAGAAACAAAGTGCCATCTCCCTTTCTTCAGCAGAAGCAGAGTATCGTGGTGTAGTTGAAGCCAGCAAGGAAGCCATGTGGCTTCGTCAGATCCTGTCTGAATTTGGTCTTCATCAGCAGCATCCAACTACACTTTGGTGTGATAATCAGAGTGCCATTCAGCTATGTAAAGATCCAGTTGAGCATCAGCGTATGAAACACATTGAACTCTACATACACTTCATCAAAAAGCTCATTCATGATCGTGTTCTTGAAGTGCAGTATTGTCCGACCAATGATCAAGTAGCCGATATCTTTACAAAGGCTCTCACAGAAGCGAAGTTTACCAAACTTCGATCCATGCTTGGAGTTCAGGAAAGTTGTCATTAAGGGGGGATAGGCTCTAATGCCTCCTTCCTTCTCCTATTGTGTCACTTTTGTAAATCCTTCAATCCTATCCCAATTTGTTCTTAAGGGGGATGTTAGGATATTTCGACACATAGGAAATAGGCTCCTTTTGTGTCACCTTTGTAAATCCTTCAATCCTATCCCAAGTTGTTCTTAAGGGGGATGTTAGGATATTCCGACACATAGGAAATAGTTAAGAATAACTTAGTCTAGTGTAGAGTTAGGTAAAGTGTGTTTCTTTACCATGTACATTTGTAACTTATAATCCGACGGTCACGATTTGTAGTGATTTGACAGTTATCTCTCACCTTGGTACACCCGCACTTGATCCGACAACACCGATTGGTCCACGATCTCTATCTAAAGAGCATGGAGGGCTTGTTCAAGAACCGTTTATGAGAGAAACATATGTAACTTTTCTTTTTATATTAATAAATTCCCATGTCATGTGGCCGTGTTAGGGGCTCGCGGTGGACCCAAGCCAACCCCTTTCGAGGGTTTTAACCATTTACGATACCTGTGTACCGATTTCAGGACTGTTTGTGAGCGGTGACCTTTGGTTCTTGATCTACGGAACTTACCCTGTAAATTCCTACAGATACAACAGATACTATTAAGTGCACCTGTCTCTAGTAATAGTTGGATCTTCAACCAATAGGGCAGCAGAACTTGCAGACCTTTGCAATGCTGAATATGTCCTTCAAAAAGCATTTCCAGTCTTCATTGAAGCTCGAGCAATAGCCTAGACAATTGTTTCTCTACTGAGCATTTTCCATCTTCTTCAGCGTTAAGCATGGGCATGAAACAACAAATCCAAATGCCACAACTAATGTTATGGAAGAAACAACAGTTCCTGTAAATGATGGGTGTTACTCACCAAAAAGTGAGTAACCCATAGGAGAAAAGTTTCTCCTCCTTGGAGATTTAGCTAGAAAGTAGCCCTATTGATCAACACTTGACATGATACCATGGACCATGCACATATATATGCTTTGGTTAGATTTCTTTCTTCCATCCGAAATTCCTTCTTGAAGGAAGGTGGGTCATCCATCGGTAGGTATTTTTACCGTTTTGTAATCATGTTTTGTGCCTATTGTTTTGGGGCATACTAATATGAATCAACGGGTGATCTATATGATTGACCAATCTTGAGTGTATTCTTGTTCCCTCACTTCACCTGGGTGGCTAGTCTTTGATCCTAGTCTAGTGGGACCTTCTCTAAGGCCTTAGGGTTATAGGAAGGACACTATTGTGGAGGTTTTGATTGAAGTAGCGTGCCCATGGTATTCCATACTTACCGCTTTCCATCATTTGTGTATTCCATATCCATTCTTTGGTCATGGGGATTGGCACATTGTCATCCTCATCCTTGGCACTTGGTTGGAAAACATTGTCCTGGAGATCAATGCAACTAAAAGAAAGATAAAAGCAAAGAAAGCCACAATGAGAGAAAAAAATGCAAAAGATGATTGGGACTAAAATTAACATGGGAACAAAAGCGTAGCATGAGCTTTACCCCCCTCATTAACCATCGCTTGGTTCCTAGAGCACTTGATGCTCCACACATAAGAAGGAGCCCTTGTATTGTCCCAACCTTGATGAGCAATAAATCACCTCCTCTACCCAACTTCAAATCTCACGAGGGAACATCTTTGGCCCATTGTTATAAGGCTCAAGGAGTAGGCTCCCCCACCCTCATGGAGTCTTGGATCTTGGTAAGTCATAAATCCCTAGTATATTTGGCTCACAAGCTTTTGGATATACTCTTGGTTTTATAGTGGTAGTTGCTAGGTTTGATCTTGGGCCTTGCCTAGATTACTCCTTAGAGTTATCGATTCACCATCGTAAAAAAATAAAAATAAATTGCCTCATATTAAAGGGTAACAAATGCTAAATCTATCAAATTCAAACAAGCTATGCACCCATATCAAGCTATTATCAAAAATAAGTAAAAGGTGCATTAGAGGGGTGGAAAAGGTAGGCTGAGGAAAGAGGTAACTCATGTCTCCACGATTTCTCCCTCCGTACATTTATATAGACATTGGACCACCATTAATTGGTCACTTGATTATGGCACCTAGCCCTGAAGTCTTGCCCACTCCATTACCACCATCTACACTTGCACCAATGGATTGATGGGTTCACCTAAGACCTTTCACTTCCACTTGGGGGTTGGAAACACTTAATAGGGTTATCTATCTAGCTATCCCAAACATAAGAGAGGGAACATCTATACAGTACGTGGTCTAGTTCAATATTTGACGGTGATCTTTGTGTGAAGTATTGGCCATGTCCCTAACTTTAAGTATGGTCCACTATGATGCATCTATGGTTTTAGTTACATAATGATTGTTGATTTATGCTTGATCTTGAGGAGGTTTTTTCAGGTGGTCCATATCACAACAATAGAGGCTTCCTGAGGTGATTGTCCCACCTTCTTAGTAGAGTAACATAAGCCATACTATCCAGTGTAAAGATATTTTGACTTTGATGGTGCAATGTAACCTACCTTGAGTAGAGCATTGGGCTATTTGAGGACTTAACACTTGGAGGAACCCATAGATGTTGAAATGTTGATGTAATATTCCGAATAGGAAATAAACAACAATATAAAGCAACATAAACAATAGAGAGACATCATGAAAAACACTGCAAACATGGAGAAACGCTGAGCCATTTTATTATAATCTGAAAGATAAAAATGTGTACAAAGGTGATTAGAACGATGGCACCTTGGCTTGCTCAAGGCAAGTTGAAAATACTCTCAGAATCTCCCAGTGAATGGCTGCTCTCTCCATGACTGCGTAACTCCCTGATGCTACTAGAATTGCTGCTACTGCTGGAATGGAGCTGCTCTTTGGGGGATGTTCCCCTGCTGAGAAAAATATGAAACTCTGGATATAAGCTCTCCTCCAATAATCCGGAAAAACCCAGGAAGGAATCCTAGAATGGCTGACCTCGGAATTTGACCTCCCTTGGAAAATCACGCACTTCAAGTGAGTACGCTGGCCCTGAACTGATAATCTGCAAATGATGGCCTCCTCCTACTGCCAAATATCATTTGTGAAGGGATTATCCCTTCACAATACTCCTGGGCTGAAATCCCTGATCTCCCTTCTCTCCCGGTGCTGCCTCCTCTCAAGACTGCGTAACCCCTGAGTGTGACTGCGCTGCTGCCTTAGTGACTGCGTGCTCCTGGCTGAAGAGTGTTGTGTGCTTTGCTCTGGAAAACAATGGTGGATCTCCTCACCTGAGCGGGCACTCGAAGTCCCCTGAGTCTAAGGTTTGGATCTCCACTCGGAGACACCCGCGTGCTGAACAACACTTGCAGGCTTCGTAAACTGCGTAAGCGTGCTCAATGTATGAAAGACAGAAAACTAGACGATGCATAATAGAATGACTAAATGGTGAGCCTCCCCTTCCTTTTGTGCTTGAGAGCCTAGCTCTCCCTTGAGCCCCACTCAACTGCGCTGTCCCTCTTTGGCCACGTTGTTCCTACCACTGCACTGTCCTAGCCCACGTTGCCACTGCGCTGCTTGGCCCACGTTGTCCCTCTCCCTGCGCTGTCACTTGGCTCCCCTAGGCCCCACGCTGCAATATGAATTTGCCTAAGTGACTTTAGGGAATCATTTTCTCCTAAGTGTGGGTTATGGCTCCCATCATCCCCTTTATTCTTGACTAACATTAGAAAGGCAAAATCTGAACAAAATTAATATTGCCAATTAGCTGCTGCTAATTGGGAATATTATAGTTGAGCCCATGATGCTTAGTGTTGGAGATATCAATAATGTGACTAGTGGACCCAAGATGACCGTAGGTTGGCCTTGACTCTATTTGATGGGCAACACTTGATCCAAATTTGAGATGTTGGTGGTCATCCTTGAAATCACAAGGCGGGGATTGTATATCACCTTGGAGCCCCAATGCTTAATATATTTGATGCCACGTCATTCCTCTTCCTCTTGTGAAGGTGACATAGGGCAACTTTGGGCATGACGCGTTGGAACTTGGCATGGAGACTTTTGATGGCTTGCACATGATCCTTCAGACACTTCTTGGAGTATGGGCACTCATCCCATTGTCTCACAATTTGAGGGCTTATTTAGCTCATTTGGATGGTGACATCACACTATTGGAGCATTTATTCCCACATGTGTGGGATTTTATAGCATATTTGTCTTGTTTTTGAGCTATGTGGTTGGCTTGTAACTTCTTTCTTGTGAAACACTCAAAAGTGAACTTGTTAATAGGGATTTTAGTCATTTTATTTGTAAAGTGAGTGGGAGAAGGCTCTATTTGGGAGAAGGCTCATATAAATAGAGCCTGCACCTCACTTCTATTTTCGTCATCACGCATGTGAATTTGGCCTCTCTAAAAGAGTGTGACTTGCTTCCTTAATTGCTACTTGGGCATAATGTAATATTTTGTGGATGCGACTTGTTCTTGGATGTGATTTTGGCTTCTCTAAAAGAGTGTGACCTGCTTCCTTAATTGCTACCTGGGCACAATGTGATATTTTGTGGATGCGACTTGTTCTTTGATGTGATTTTCGCTTGGAAGACACTATTTTGGGGTTGAAAGATGATCTGCAATGACTGTATTAGTTTTGCTGTGCTAAGTGTCTTTTCAGTTTATAAACATGTGCATACTTGTCTCATTAGTTTGTTTAAGGATTGAGGATTTTAACCATGAATTGTAGATGATTTTAGGTGAATTAGAAGCATAAAAAAAGCTTAAATAACACTGAACAACAGTGTAAAACAGAGAAATAAGTCACCACATGAAATTTACAAGCAGGCGTGATGAAGTAGTTCACCCCTCCTGGATTACATCTACTGGTCCAACTCCCAATGGCATGTCCATCTTTCATTATGCTCAAAATTTTGCAATACTTGTAGGCCTGAAAAAGTGTCTCCAATGGTTTTTTTCCGCACCAATGGCTCCAGAATGCCCCATTTGTAAAATGACTTATTCACTCTCGAATGGTGTAAAATTGTCTCACTTTTTTGCCCTCTGACCCACCTAGAAAATTCAACAAAGTAGAACTCCACTTATTTGGAGTTAAATAGTGACTGCCACTTTAGGCGACTCAAACCTGTCTGTTTTCACTGTTGCAACAAATGTTTGGTTGGGGTGGCCACATGCCAACCCCAACTCATGCCATACACAAATTGTTAGCTTTAAACTCTAGGCATTTAAATGTGATAAGGTCGGAACTCCCAATGAAATGTCAACAGGATAAATCGCGCGGAGGATTTACCGTGGCCATGTGACAAGCAACTGCGTTGATGGTTTAACTACAGAGATTGCAGTTAGCTCATAGCTCTTATTGTCATATATATTTGTTTGCAATGTGACCATAATCAGACTACCATGAGTTGGGATCACAGTGGTCCCCAACCCCCAACCCACTATATTAAACTCAAGCAATAACTCCATCTATATAGGTTAAGAATTACATGTAGCTTGGGTAGTGGAGACTGTAAGGTGGTTCTCATTGGTGGTCTCACAACATTTCGTGACTCCACACAAATTTTGATATGCCATTTTGGGGGGCACGTGGCGGCTCAGTATTGCCATAAGTCACCCTATGACGAAGCCACAAAACGTACAACTGAGATCAACAATGCTAGTAAGCACTTGTCAAATCAGATGGGTTCTCAGGAAAGGAATATTTTCCAGAGAAGACTCTCTTTTTCTCGACTATACTTCACCTTGGCCGGGATCAACCGTTATTGATGATTGTTAAAGCATCACACAACGGCTCAGACTGGGGGCTGTCACCTTTATCCCCAATCTCACTCTTTAAGCTGTCTCCTTGCAGGCTAAGGGAGGTAGACCCTATTTGAAATGAAGGATAAATCCAGGAGACACAGCTAGGACACCAAATACTTGATAAAATGAACAAGATTCCACAGATTAGATTTCACGTTAAGACCAGTGCCTTATGGAGTCAAATGAAATCCTGCTATGCAATTGTAAACCAGTAATTGATGACTAACTGCTGCTTATTAAAACACGATTGATTAATGATATTCGATTGAAAAACACCACAACCATGAATGAAAATGCCAGATGTTTGAAAGATTTCCGGATTTATGATGTTCCAATATAGCCAAGTTCGAAAATTAAAGTGTTCTCTAGTCAAACTTTTAGATAAAAACAAATTTAGCACATTTGACTATCGAAATTTTGAAAATTTTTATATTTTTGTATTTTATAAAATTTTTTAAGGACTTTTTGGAATTTTTGGAATTTTTATTGTTTTTTGAATTTTAAAATCAAAAATTCTAAATCTAAGACTAACTAAAAATAAAAAAGGCTCTAATTTTAACAAAACTTAAACTCTAAAGTTAATCTAAATCTAAGTTAATCTAACTAAAACTAAAACTAAAAAATAAAAAATTAAACTAAGTTAAAAAAAAGCCTACGCTATCTAAATGCAAGTTTAAACAAATCAAATTCTAAAACTAAAGCCGACTACACTAAATTAAAATTATAACAAAACAAAAAGAATTAAATTTGAAACTTACGCTAAAAAATAAAACAAGAAAAACTGCGTTGGATATTGTCGTTTTCATTTTTAGATTTCGATCGATTTTTTTTTTTTTAATGCGTTGTGGTAACGTAGGTTCTAGATTTCGATATTTTATTTGATAGTTTTAAATTTTAACTTCATAGTTTTGTTTTTTTTTTTTTTTGATTTGTTAGTCGTAGAGTTAGATTTTAGATTTATTCGATTTAGAGTTTTAAGTTTGTTTTAGTTTAGAACGTTAGTTTTAACTTTTAGTTTTTTTTAGATTTTAACTTAGTTTTATTTTGTTTTAATTTAGTTTAGTTTTAGTTTAATTTTTAGGATTCTAACTTTTATTTGTAATTTAGTTGGACTTTCATTTTTGTTAATTAGATTATTTTATTTTTTTTAGATTTTAACTTGGTTTTAATTTTAATTTTTTAGATTAACTTTAGAGTTTAACTTTAATTTTTGTTAAATTAGAATTTTTTACATTTAGTTAATCTAGGACTTAGATTTTAATTTTAGTTTTTTTTTTTTTTTTTTTTTTTGTTTAGAATTAACTTAATTTTTGTTTTTAGATAAAAAATAAAAAATATATATATAAAAATTTAAAATCCTAAAAAATTTAGAAAATACAAAACTTAAAAAATTTTCCAAATTTTTCTATGGTCAAGTGAGCTTTTAAAATTTTATCTTGAGATTGACTATATAAAATCTTTGACTTGCCTGGATTGAAATTAATTGAAACATCTTAAATACCTGGCATTTTCATCTTACTGTTTCATGGTTGTGTTTTTCGATTGAATATCATTAATCAATTGTGTTTTAATAAGCAGCAGTTAGTCATCACTTACTGGTTTATAATTGCATAACGGGATTCTGTTTGACTCCATAAGGCACTGGTCTTAACGTGATATCTAATCTAGATCTGTGGAATCTCGTTCATTTTATAAGTATTTGATGTTTTAGCTGTGTCTCCTAGATTTGTCATCCTCATTCATAATAGGGTCTACCTCCCTTAACTTGCAAGGAGACAGTTTAAAGAGAGAGATTGGGGATAAGAGTGACAGCCCCGTCCGAGCTGCTATCAAATGCTGTCTCTCAACAACTGCATGAACACATCCCAGTCAAACCTGTCGCAATTTTACCTATTTGGTAATTTGATCAGAACGCGATATCTCCCTCATACGACCTCGATTTTTCGAACCGTTTGCAGCGTCGGAATCAGGGAGATGAGATCTACGCAACCATCTTGGTTTCAATCCAATCCTATAACTTTTAATTTTGAGCAAAAATTATGAACTCCTGATCAAAAGAAGAGCTATTGTGGAATATTTTGTAAGTTAAATGTTGATTATTGATATTTTTCATGCCTTAAATGTTTTAAGTAGGGTTTCTTTTGCTCCATTTCCAAATGCTTATTGTTATCACTCAAAGTAGCAAGGTTTGGTTAGATCTCCAAACCAACTACATGGTAAGCACCTTAGGAATACACCCAATATCACCACAATGCCTCCCTCTCGCTTTGGCCAATTCCTACGAAACACCACAGGTGGTATCTGTACAAATAAAACAGTCAACCAATGTATAAGTAGACCAGTGCCTAAATACACCAAGATGAAAGAGGTAGGATTTAATTTAATAATAAATTTTGATATGGTAAAATGATATGATAATAGATAAATAGCGTGGACTAGGAAAGAAAATACTCAGTAGAATGAAGAAATATGCTAAGAATTGACCACCAATTGTGTATAGAAACTTCCTACCACAATAAAAATTATTTGGAATTGATATTACCTAGTTTGTGTGGCTGAATGAAGAGGAAAACTTGCGACTCAAACCTGCAAATACTGCAATTTCTGAATATTCTACAAAGACAACAAGTGAAATGCTACATTTGGGGAGCACAACTATCCTTTAGTGCTCTCGAAACTCACAAAACCTGTTTTGAGAGGTTAGTACTATGAAAACCCTTTCCAGTGAGCACAAGAACACTGAAATGGGATGAGTATTCTAAGAGATATTCAATATTCAAAATGACTACTCGGAAAATGGCCCTCAACTGTGAGGGTTAAAAATTGACTAAGTCCAAATAAGTGATCAGACTTGCAAATTGTTTTGGAAAACCAATATATGATCTAAAAGAAATAAATAATCAAATTAAAACCCTTTAGATCAATTAGGAAGGATATAAGAGGATTATGCTTGAGTTTCACGTATCCCAAGGCAAGGGTTCGCCTCCAATTGTCTTCAATTGCCGTAAGTTCCAACACCTGTAATAAGCCTTGAAACACTTGAAATTGGTGTTAAAACAACAATAAAATACCAAATAAGGGCGGGGGGGGGGGAGGGGGACGCGCATATAGCTTTAGGGCTTCTAGGGCCTCTCAAAATGTAAAATTCACGTGGTTTATCCAATGAAAATATCCAATAAATGCAACCATGACTAGTGAAGAAATTCACTTTTACAATATATTTTTGGATTTTGTTATATGTAATTTTGAAGTTTTTTATATTTTAATACTAAATACAAATTTACAAAGTATATACTGGATTTTAGAAAATTTTGTAAAATATCTTCGATTGTAAATTGTTGGAGTAAGAGTATGGTCCTTTCTTCACAAGATTCGAGAATAGAAAATTATGTCCACTCTTAGATTTGGTGTCACAATGCTTGAGGCTTTTATACTTGGTGAAACACCAAGGATACAACCCTAGAATAAAAACAAGACAAGAAATTGACCAAAATTTTACTAGGAGGGCTTTGGATGAAATGAATCCTCCAACCAAGAAAATCAACAACTATACAAGATACGATCACCCTCAAGGGGAGACCTAAGCATATCCCAAAAGAGAACAATAGAACCCTATATGAATTAAGAGAATGGTTTGAGATAAACCCTTGACCTTCCTCTTTCAAGCCTTCATGAATTGATTTCCTTAGCCTTGTAGTAACTTTGAAATATTCCACAAATTTCTTTTGAAAAATTCAAATCAATCAAGCAAGAGAAGAAAATTCACATGTAAACCCTTTTGTCTCATGAAAAAAATCACCTTTTGATATATCTCAACAAGTTTACAATGATTTTCCAAAGATGAGAAGGCCTATATTTATAGATTACGCTCTTCAAAATTTCCTCCTTGACCTCCCACAAAATAAGTGACTTTCCATCCACAGATCCTTGGAGGCTAAGTCAAAAATTGAATTGAAAATTTACATTGGGTAAAACCCCAATGGAGGCAAAGTACTACATCGATGTGGCCCCAGAGGGGCTGTTTCACTTCTAGAGGATAAACATCCCACTTGTGGAGGTATGATTGGCTGTCTTGCAAAATTAGATCTTCATTGATGCTCCAATGTAATATTCCCAATTAGCACCGCTAATTGGAATATTTGATTTTTGTATTAGCTTAAGCGACTATAGTTAATTAATAAATAAAAGTGGGAAAATTAACTCACTTAAATAAAATAAAGTGTTTCCCTAGTAGAGTGCGAATGCTACAACTTAAAGGGGAAAGCTCTCTGGGGTCCACACACACATGAGAGAGGCCTCACGTAAACTCCTAAGGTAACTGCGCAGGTCAAGGAGGAACTCAAAGACGCAGTTAGGGTTTTGAGGGAGCTAGCACTATAAAAGGTGGGGGTTTCACTCCATTTGGGATTATTGATATGTTATTGATATTGAGAGCTAGACTTCTGTCTACTTCAGCACGCCGGTTGTTTAGTCGGTCTGCAGCACTGTTTAGTGCGAACTGAGTGTCTCCGGTCGGAGATCTCACCCTTGGCTCCGGGGGACTTCGAGTGCCTGCTCGAGCAAGGTTTTTCCTTCAGTGTCAGTTGGTGATTTGCGGTGGATTTCTAGTGGACGAGTTGCAGAGGAGCTGCCCATTTTGGAGGATCACAAGGCTTCAGAGAGGACGCAGCTCAGCCAGGGAAGACGCCGTCTTACAGCGTGATTTGGCAAAGTTGGCCCAAGAACTTTCTCACCCTCGAGGAGGCGGCCGTTCCATCCTGAGTGTTTGTGAGGTTTCACTTCTTTCTCAAATAAGTAGTTTCTTGATTCTCACTGCTCCCCGGAGGCAAGTACGTCGTTTTTGTAGGAGGAGGGTTACGAAGATTTTCTGAGGTGGTCCGTTTGGTTCATGGTTTCTGGTTTTGTCCTGGAGGCCGAGTATAGGTGATCTCGCAGATTTTTAGCTCATTCGCGAGGGGGATTAGCCTCTAGTTCCGCTCTTCTTCTGTGATGTTAGCCACTATAGCTTTTTCCAGCAGCTGGGAAGCAGTTTCTGTAGTAGCCATTTCCTATTTCTGAGAGGGTTCTTCACTTGCCTGGTGCAAGGATAGTTGCTCTTATTCTGATTATCCATTGTACCCATTTATATTCTCAGATTAATAAAATGGCTTAGCATTTCTAGTATTTTATGTGTATTTGTCCCATATTCCAGTTCTGGCATTTTGTTCTATATAGCTGCTTGTTGTTTTTCTGGGTATTACTGGTTATTTCCCGTTGGGGATATTACAGTGGTATCAGAGCATAATTCTGGCTCAGCCTGTGGTCTATGACATCGGGAAAGAGATCATACAGAGCAATAGCAGTTGCAATACCAAAAACGCAATTGGAAAAAGGGCCAAAATATAAAGGGTCAAATTTTGAAGTTTGGAATTAGAAGAAACGTTTTCTGGGTTTTGGGCAAGGATCACCTTCCCAAATTCCTGGAATTTTCTGAGTAGTTTTCAGTGGGTAAATCGGAGGTCTAAGTTAAGCAGCAGTATGGTTTTGCAGCAGCCGTGCAGTTTCTGAGGAGCCTGTAGGCACCTAGCAGAAAATTCCAATGGCAGGTGGTGATGATTCGAGGAGATGGGGGACAGCAGCGCCGCGAGAGATGGATCCGGCTCAGTTGGCGGCTGTTTTTGCAGAGTATCAGGCTTACGGACAGGCATTCATGGATTCTCTCACCTTCGAGAGCTATCTCCATATCCAGTATGGCATTAGACCCCGTGATCATCACCGGGGGCACAGGCACCACCGTGATGACCACCGCGCGGCTAGTAGATTCCATTTGCCCACGTTTGATGGCTCATCAAACAGTTCGGCAAAGTCCTGGGTGGAGAAGCTGGACATCTATTTTCAGCTTAACCAGATGTCGCAGTCAGAGGCCATTAAGGTGGCAACATTGCATCTGGGTGGTGAGGCCCAGGATTGGTGGTTCCATGGGATGGCGACACTCGGGCATTCTACAGTGACGACATATGCCGAGTTTACCCGGAGGGTGGTAGAGCGCTTTGACAGGAGGGATCCGGAGCAGCATTTTGTTGAGCTGACCAAGCTCAAATGGGCATCGGACTTACAGGATGTCTTACCCAGGACTCGGACACCTTATCCCCAAAGACGGGCCTTCCAGCCTAAGGGTAAGGACACGAGGGCTCCGCCTCCCAAGGCGAATCCCGGACGAGGGCAGTTTGATGATGAGGCCAGGAGAGAGCTGAGGAGGAAGCGGTTGTGCTTCACTTGCCAGGAGCCATGGGCACCAGGACACAGGTGTGCGGCAGGGAAGGCACACTTCATTGAGGTCTTCTCCGAGAGCAGTGGAGAAGAGGATGAGGGAACACAGGGTTGCAAGGAGTCCGAGGGTACACCTAGTGTGACACAGGATTCACCCTCCTTGGAGACCTCCTTGGCCATGTCGGTTGATGTGGTAATGGAGAAGGTAGAGCCTACCTCAGTAGAGCCATCCACTGAGGTGATGACCGGAGTCGCGTCCGAGTCTTCGGGTGGTAGCAGCACACAGATGGGTGCAGTGTCAGGGGATGTATCCACCTTCGATGAGGCACTAGCAGATACAGAGGTACTGGATGATGGTCGCAGACAGCAGTATCATCGGCTTCGGACGGACCTTCGAGTTTTGAGAGAGAAGGCCACGTCAGTACGGGAGGCCATTTTGTTGCAGGACCAGGAGCTGGAGGGTATGAGAGTGACTTGTGCCAATTCGGCGGCCAAGTTGGTCCGCATTGGGGAACGACTAGATTCCCTGATGGTACAATCAGAGGGCACGTTGGAGTGTCAGATCATTCCCCTTCAGGTATGCATGGATGGGACTAGCAGTGTTGTTGGGTCATCTCTTCCCATTGGAGAGAGAGAGGCAGAGCCACCTAGTCAGATCTCATATGTTGACTTGGATAGCGGTATGAGACGATCAGAGTTGCACAGGGTACAACATCCATATGTTGAGGTTGGATGGAGAGAGATTTTGAGTTGGTACTCGGTGGAGCGGGCTATGGAGATAGTGATGGATCCGAGTGCAGCTCAGCAGGATTTTCTATGCATGGGGAATACAGGAACCACAGATTGGCATTGGGATCCAGGTGGGATCACCTATCGTTTCCTAGGCAGGTCGGCTGACTATGTCTTGGAGAGTACAGTTGGCCTAGTAGTAGAGCATGTGCAGTTTCGGTCAGCTCCAGTGGCCAACCAGTTTATGGGCAGACTCCCTAGGTTGTCTTGGCATGACATTCATACATGAGATCACGGGGTGGTCAGCACACCTTGGCAGGGGCTTGTCGGAGGAGGTCGCATTGGCAGGCCACCAGATGGCACCTTGTATGGGGCCAAGGATTCTTCACCTTGTGTGGGGCACAGAGGACACAGCGGAGCCGAGCAGTGGTGGTAACACTACTGACACACAAGGAGATTCACTTCTCGGACCCCTTGAGGAGTATTTGGAGTGATGATCCTTTCGTCGGCAGGTATAGTGATGCGACGGTGGAGACGATGTTACCGATTGGTGGTAGTCGGACATGTAGAGGCACAGCTCTAGGACATCACATCCAGGGATGTGTGGGAGCCTCTAGCATTGAGCGGTGGATGGCCGGTGGACATGGAGTAGCATGGTGGTGTACCATAGTGTGTGGGACTGCATTGTGGAGTAGGAGTATCCTACATCACATTGAGAGCATGCGGAGAGTGACCGATGCCTGGACACAGTCAGGGCACGAGACGGTACAGGTTGCTACAGCAGTAGCACATGGTATCCAGCAACATACCGAGGTATGCCTCAGTGTGCAGTGGCATGTTGAGGAGTATATGGATGATCAGTGGTATGCGAGGGCATACGGTGCTGCACAGCAGGGTCTTAGAGCATTGCTTCCAGAGAGACTCATGGACAGGGACACTGGGCTTACCTTTGGGGGTATTTCACCCAGGATCGATGGAGAGACAGAGGAGCGGTACTTGGCAGTATCTGTGGGGACTCACACACCTGACTCGCTTCGACATCACTCACTGGTACAGTTGATTATGTTTTCGATCTTTGGCACTTTGGGCGTGAGCAGCAGGGTATGCGAGGTTCACCCAAGATATTTGGATGACACTCAGTACACTAGACGAGAGACTTCTCAGCAGTGGCACTGGGTTGGTGTGCTAGTTGACAGCCACAGGTTGGGGGATGAGATGATCCTTTGCAGAGGTGGTGCATCAGTCATCACTGAGCCTACGCTTGGGGAGCAGGTCATGAGGGAGACATGCATCATTTTCCCCTCAGGGCATGTCGAGATCATGCATGAGCAGAGGATACGGGGTACAGCAGAGGTAGTATCCCAGTATGTGTCTGGGCTCCAGACACTGTATCGACACCTTGTCGAGAGGGTGGATGGCATGTTCGATGCAGATGAGATGGCGGAGGTAGAACAGGAGAGCATTCCTTCTGTATGCCAGGGTGAGGACTCCTTTTCACATGAGTCCATAGGATCAGTTGAGGTCGCTTCTGGGGAGCGAGGGCAGTCATGCATGGATGGTGACAGTAGACCGGAGCTATATACTAGTGTCCAGGGTGAGCAGTCATGGGACTCTGCGAGAGATACTCTGGGTGAAGAGTCACTTGTGACGCTTCAGCTAGAGCAGCACATGATGGAGCCTGAGTCAGCAGGGGAGGATACTATGGACATCAGGCATGACAGTTCCTTGGGTGAGGTCCAGATGGGTGCCCACATTGAGCCTATGATGGATATGTGGCTAGCATTGGGGTCATCCTTTGAGGTGGAGCAGTCAGATGCACAGACACCGAGGACCGTGACAGCAGCTACAGATCCATATCCACTGGAGATGTTGGAGGTAGATGTGACAGTTTGGCAGTGGGAGATTATTACGGGTTGGCGACAACCTTCCAGGCATGTTCCACATGCAGTTGTTGTTGCTACATCAGATGCTTCCTCCCAGATGGACTGGCGGGAGATCATGAGTTGGTACCCTCTTGATGGTACGGTATTCTTCGTAGGGAGCACAGTGGAGCAGGGGCCCTTGGACATAGTAGATGTTACAGATCCCAGTTGGCAGGAGGGCACCGATTCTCATTACTTCAGGACTCCTTCCCAATGTCAGGAGAGCAGGGTCAGCATGGGATTGAGTCAGGACGTGGATTGGAGAGAGGTGATGAGTTGGTATGCAGTTGGAGAGGCAGCATATGCAGTTACAGGTACATCACAGCAGGAGCCCGGGAGCATTGATGCTTATTGGTGGTCTTCACCTCTTAGAGCATTAGTCATAGCCAGAGGCAGTGCACAGTCCGAGCCGTGGGACTTGGGCGATTATTGGCCACGGTGGCGATGGGATCCGGGAGGATTATTGGTTGGCTGGTACTGTGAGAGGTCACTCTGGGATCCCGGCATTGAGATATCCCTTCGTATCAGGGTGATGCAGGAGGCAGAGAGGTTTCAGTGGGACCCAGGCACATTTTGCAGTATTGGTGGGGAGCATCAGCTAGAGAGTAGGCTTGTTCAAGCGTTGCTTGAGGACAAGCAATTTTTGCCGGATAAGGATGCCACTTGGGAGAGCGAGCAGATTTTACAACATCCATCACTTCAGTTGCTTGAGGACAAGCAACGTTTTGCCGGGGGAGACTGTAATATTCCTAATTAGCACCGCTAATTGGAATATTTGATTTTTGTATAGTTTTGCCGACTATAGTTAATTAATAAATAAAAGTGAGAAAAAGGGTCTAACTCACTTAAATAAAATAAAGTGTTTTCCTAGTAGAGGCAACGTTGTAACTTAAAGGGGAAAGCCTTGGGGGTCCACACACACATGAGAGAGGCCTCACATAGACTCCTAAGGTAACTGCGCAGGTCAAAGAGGAACTCAAGGACGCAGTTAGGGTTTTGAGGGAGCTAGCACTATAAAAGGTGGGGGTTTCACTCCATTTGGGATTGTTGATATGATATTGATATTGAGAGCTAGACTTCTGTCTACTTCAGCACGCCGGTTGTTTAGTCGGTCTGCAGCACTGTTTAGTGCGAACTGAGTGTCTCCGGTCGGAGATCTCGCCCTTGGCTCCGGGGGACTTAGAGTGCCTGTTCGAGCAAGGTTTTTCCTTCAGTTTCAGTTGGTGATTTGCGGTGGATTTCTAGTGGACGAGTTGTATAGGAGCTGCCCATTTTGAGTGACTGCGCAGACTAGGAGAGAGGACACAGTTCCAGCAGGGGGGACGCAGTCTTGGTTGAGCAGCATTTTTGTGGGGTGATTTGGCATTGGGTTCAGCGTTTTTCAGCCTTGAGGAGGTTGCCGTTTCATCTGGAGATTTTGCAGGAGGATTCAGCCCCTTTTCTCAACGTGTTCCTTCAGCTTCTGCGCTATTCCTGAAGGCACAGCGTTTTTGTAGGAGGAGGGTTTCTGGGGGTGATTTTCGGAGGTGGTCCGTTTGGTCTATGATTTCTGGGTTTTGTCCGGAGCAGCGAGTACAGGTGATCTATAGATTTTTAGCTCATTCCGGCGAGGGGATCAGCCTCTAGTTCCAGTTCTTTCCAGGAGCAGCAGTTTACGGCAGTTTCTTCCAGCAGCTGGGAAGCAGTTTCTGTAGTAGCCATTTCCTGTTTCTGAGAGGGTTCTTCACTTGCCTGGTGCAAGGATTTATTCTGACTATCCATTGTACCCATTTATATTCTCAGATTAATAAAATGGCTTAGCATTTCTGGTATTTTATGTGTATTTGTCCCATATTCCGTTCGGCATTTTGTTCTATATAGTCAGTTGTTGTTTTTTTTGGCACATCGTTATTTTGGGGATATTACATCCAATGCCCTGATTTGCCAATAAATTGACCCTGAAATGGCTAGGGTAGGCCTAGGTGGATGACTTGCATTGGCTAGTCTTCTATTTCTTGAAACTTAAATTAATTTGGCTTGCAAAGTGACTTTCATTTAGGAATTTCTTCACATTTGACATGGAGGAGACCTTTCCTTTGCAATGTCTTACTTCTTGGCATTCCTTGCACAACGAATGAGGGCTTAGCCTCTCTTCAAGGTTAACGACTAGCTAATTTGGTGAAGAATGCTTGAAGGGCGTGCTTCTTCCTTTCTTCCTTCAATGTTCACTTGGAGAAGCTTAATTTCCTTCAAGGAGGGATCGACCTCCCTTAGAAAGCTAGTTGTTGCCTTGACTTGAAGAAGAATCACCTTCAATTGAGTTTCTTTGAGTTCAAATTTGGATAATTAGTCCTTGGGGGCTTTAACTTGCACCATAAGACTTCAACGTTCCAATATTTTCCTTGCTCTTTTCCCTTTACTTCATCCAATGACCAAGGAGATGACGACGTCATGCCCCACGCGTGGTGATGAGTGGTTGAAAGTGCTTGGATGATGCCATCTAGCTTGAGTATTGTGTTTATTTGGAATGGAGATGATACTTTCTTGAATTTTCTTCTTTGCCCATGTCATCATTGGTCTCCAAATATGGTTGCTTGTAATTCCACATGGAAGGCCCTCTTGCCCCAAAAGTTGACTCACTACTGTAACTAGAGATATGTGAAGGCATTTTGACTACTTTGAAGTACAAGTGGTTCATCATAGGATGAAGAATGAAGTGGACGCCCCATTTTCCTCAAAAGACAGGATGATGCCTTAGGAGATACAAATGCATTGGAAACTATGAGACTATTAGGATGTAGAGCCAAGGCCAAAGAGAAGTGAAAATTACATAAAAGACACATGGCACATGTGGGGTAGGGGGATGCACTGAGATCATAAAGGATATCGTCAAGGAAAAGTACATATGGTGATCACCCTTGCAAGACTTTATGACACAAGTGCTGCCTTAAACCATGAGCCCTAGTAGTGTCTAGTCCATGATTCCTGCAACACCATCCTAGGGTATAAGAATACCCATCAAGGTAGGGAGTTATTGCCTACTAGAGGGAAGACTAGCATCTAGAAGAAAATCGGGCCCTTTGGGGCGACATTAATGTAGTATTATGCCTCCATTGGGGTTTTACCCAATGTATATTCAATATTTGACTTAGCCTCCAAGGATTTTGTGGATGAGTCACTTATTTTGAGGGAGATCAAGGAGAAAATTTTGAAGAGCCTCATCTATATATAGGCCTTCTCCTCCTTGGAAAATTATTGTGAGTTGCAAAGGTGGAAATGTATTTTGACCTCACTTTTAAAAAATCCCGATTTTTTGCAAAGTGTACCATAAAATCCCTATTTTTTCCCCGATTTTTTGAAAGTTGAAAAAGTCGGGATTTAATCGTTATAATCCCGACTTTTTGCCGACTTTTTCCAAAAAATCGTGAGGGAGGTAATTTTTTTAATAATTTTTATTTTATTTTTTTGAAAAAATCGGGATTTTTTCCAAAAAGTCGGGATTTTTTCAAAATATGAATATTTTTGTATTTTTTTAGTTTTGCCGATTTTTTCGAAAAAATCCCGACTTTGCCGATTTAATCCCGACTTGAAGCCCTGCCGATTTAATCCCGACTCCGACTTTTTCCACATTGGTGAGTTGTTCATATCTATCAAAAAGTGAATTTTTGCATGACAAAAGGGTGGTCATGTGAATTTTTCTTCTTTTCTTGGTTGATTTTGTTTTGGGGGAACTTGTGTGAA